>CM036246.1:9800320-10400320 GCA_020698575.1 Bostrychus sinensis | reverse complement strand
TTAAGCGTTGGCTCAGAACAAACTGATGCCCATCAAGTGAATAGTAGAGAAATTCGCATATAGACGTTTTTCCCAAGCAGTCATCACAAAAGGATTTGCAAAATGATGTCCCGGGACCAGTGTCAGATTTGCTCTGGAGGACTCGTCTGTTCTGAGGGGATCCTAAAAGCAGCTACATTGCGCAGATTCCACCTGCATGATGACAGCAAGCAGCAACCGCAGAGTGGGACCATACAGTGCATAGACCTCACGTGTCAAGTTTTCTACCAGACACTGAGCTACATCCTGTTCCCTTCAGAATAAAATCACAAACAGGAGGAAAAAGAAATATCAAAATAAAGTAATTAGATCTCAATTATGTGAAATAGTATAAACAGTTACTGCCACGAATAATTAATACCCAGGAACATAAAGCGATATTAATTATAGTTACATAAAAAAACACTGAAACACGTTTTATCAAATAGATAATGTTTCTACAATTGTATTTCCATATAATTTTTGTATTGTAATATTTAGACAGCTGTGCACATTCTCCTTTTGAAGCATGCAGACACAAGAAACACCAGCAGCCCTGTGCCAAAGTGCTAAAGTTAAATGGTGTTCACAATGCATGGAGTCCAATAGTCCTTGTGTTTTGTGAAGAATCCATTTATGAGCACTTAGTGCCACTTCCAACACCAAAACATCAGCCACCGCCAAAAACTGTTTGCCTCAACTTTGCAGCACTAAGGTCTCCTTCACTGGCCCTTCAAAAGGCAGACCTGAACAGACAATACAGTACCACACAATGGCTGGCGGTGCAAATACATAAAAGGTCTAAAAGGGCTCTTACAAGCAGAAATCAAGATCATGTACTGCTATAAAATGGTGCCAGTGAAAATTTGGATTAGCCTATTAGTTTGGTATTGGCATTACCAAAAAAATGATGATCAGTAAAAGCCCAAGAGCAAATTGGTCACAGGCTCCAGTTTTCATCTTTCTGACATAACAATAAATCTAATGTATCACATCAATCAGCATGGTTTTAGTAGCCTGTGGGAAATAATAAATTTAATTTTCACTCACCCCAGACACTTCCTCCATCTCTACTGGGGGAATCCAAAGGTGTTCCCAGGCCAACTAGGTCTCTGCATGGTGGGACAAGCTCAGAAAACTTCCCCAGGGAGGTGTCCAGTAGGTATTTGAAACAGATGCCCGAGCCACTTCAGCTGGCTTTTCTCAACATAAAGGAGCAGCAGCTCTACTCTGACCTCTTCCCTGGTGACCGAGCTCCTCACCCTAGAAGAACAACTACGTGACAAAATGTTGAATACTTCGTTCAATGTGGCTCATGTGTGTCCGCTGTGCACTTTTACTTTAGTCCCATTCATACATTTAAGGCATGTACTGTAGAATAAAAAATACACAAATATGTCCAAAAACAAGAAGCAGGCGAGAGAGCGCCCAGCACAGAAAAGTTTAGTGCATGACACAACAAATGGAGCTCATCTCCGGTCCCAACAAAAGCCCCTGAGTTTATCCAAACATGGACTTTTATAGTTTTGTGATAACACTAATTTTCATATGTCCTTGAAAATAATCAGCTATTGTTCATCTAGACAGTTGCATAATTTTTATGGACAGAATTTCTAGGTGTAGCCAGGGGCCGGAGGGTGTCAGGTTTGGGGACCAGAGGATTTCATCTCTGCTTTTTGCGGATGATGTTGTCCTGTTGGCTTCATCAGGCCAGGACCTTCAGTGTGCACTGGGGCGGTTTGCAGCCGAATGTGAAGCGGCTGGGATGAGAATCAGCACCTCCAAGTCCGAGGCCATGGTTCTCGACCGGAAAAGGGTGGCTTGCCCTCTCCAGGTTGGAGGAGAGTTCCTGCCTCAAGTGGAGGAGTTTAAGTATCTCGGGGTCTTGTTCACGAGTGAGGGAAGGATGGAGCGTGAGATCGACAGACGGATCGGTGCAGCATCTGCAGTAATGCGGTCGTTGTATCGGTCTGTTGTGGTGAAGAAAGAGCTGAGTCAAAAGGCGAAGCTCTCGATTTACTGGTCGATCTACGTTCCTACTCTCACCTATGGTCATGAGCTTTAGGTCATGACCGAAAGGACAAGATCCCGGATACAAGCGGCCGAAATGAGTTTCCTCCGCAGGGTAGCTGGGCGCTCCCTTAGAGATAGGGTGAGGAGCTCGGTTACCCGGGAGGAGCTCGGAGTAGAGCCGCTGCTCCTCCACATCGAGAGGAGCCAGCTGAGGTGGCTTGGGCATCTGTTCCGGATGCCTCCCGGATGCCTCCCTGGGGAGGTGTTCCGGGCATGTCCCACCAGGAGGAGGCCCCGGGGAAGACCTAGGACACGCTGGAGGGACTATGTCTCTCGGCTGGCCTGGGAACGCCTTGGGGTTCCTCCTGAGGAGCTGGAGGAAGTGTCCGGGGAGAGGGATGTCTGGGTGTCCCTGCTTAGACTGCTGCCTCCGCGACCCGGCCCCGGATAAAGTGGAAGAAGATGGATGGACAGTTGCTACTCAAATTTAATTTGCAAACCTACATATTGGACCATCCCAACTGAACTGGTGCCACTGACTGATGTTATCAACATTTAACCACACCCACTGCATCCTCTAGTGGCAGTTACAGTGAACTACAATCTGGAACCAAATTAAACTCTATCCCTCTGTGTGTGTTTTATCTTATCTACAGTGAGGCCCAGTGTGTTTCCCTCACAGTTACAAAGTCACACATTTCTCAAAGAATGCATGAAGATGAACACATTACATTATCATGACATTGCAAACACTCACAGCACTGGAGTTTTTTACTATATCCATCCATCCATCCAGCCATCTTTGTCCTCTTTATCCGGGGCGAGGTCGCAGAGGCAGCAGTCTAAGCAGGGACACCCAGACATCCCTCTTCCCGGACACTTCCTCCAGCTCCTCTGGAGGAACCCCAAGGCATTCCCAGGCCAGCCAAGAGACGAAGTCCCTCTATAGTGTGTCCTAGGTCTTCCCCGGGGCCTCCTCCCGGTGGGACATGCCCCGAACACCTCCCCAGGGAGGCATCCCGGAGGCATCCAAAACAGATGCCCAAGCCACCTCAGCTGGCTCCTCTTGATGTGGAGGAACAGCGGCTCTACTCTGGGCCCCTCCTGGGTAACCGAGCTCCTCACCCTATCTCTAAGGGTGCGCCCAGCCACCCTGCGGAGGAAACTCATTTCAGCCACTTGTATCCAGGATCTTGTCCTTTTGGTCATGACCCAAAGCTCATGACCATTTTACTATAATGAATATATAAAGATTATATGAAGATTGATTATACGTATAACCAGTCAAATATGAATAACATACAGATTACTCAAAGCTTGAGTGTACCTTTAATACTTAGCATAAAAGCATAAGAAAACCAACCCTTGATGTTACCAGTCTTAAAATGACCTTAAGTAACAACATTTATAGCTTTTTAACTCATTAACCTCTATAGTATCACATAATGTGCAACACAACATTATAAAAAGTTATTTGTTAAGTTAACAAAAAAAAAACAAAAAAAAAAAAACTAAAAAAAAAACTCACAAAACAATCTGCAGTAGCTCCCATATCTTTCCTATCTGCAGTATTCTTTTACTAGTGCCCAGACAGAGTCTCCAGTCAGCCTCTGCCCAAGGTGCTGTATGTGTCATCTTTGATTAAACACATTTAGGAAACAGCCAACTCGTATGGGAACAGTATGACCTCCAACACCAAGGTCACATAACAGCACACCCTGCAGCAGTGGATTAAACAAAATTCCCAATTCACATTTTGTTTTTTTTGTTTTTTTATGTTTAAATGTACCCCTTTCAATGTCCACTATAATGTCAAATTACACATTTAACTGAAAGACACTGCTAATCCTACTGGGATTAAGGCCTCAGGATGTCTGTCGCTGATTGCAGATCTTTTACTAAAGCAAAGTTCGCTCTTAGGTTAGATGTATGGAGAATCTAATTAGTGTAATGTACCATGACAGATGCATTACTTTCATTACACAAATACTCACAGCGACACTCAACGTGACAACTGTCCCCTGGCCAATCCTGGACCTCTTTGCAGGAAATGCTCTTCAGAAGAGAACAGTGAGTAGAGGCCACTGCTGCTGCTTTGGGCACCAGCTTTGGGTTAGGCAATGCACAGACAAAAGAAACGGGGCTTTAGAGGCATTCTGTAGGCTTATAAATATGGTATTTATTTATATTTTTCTTAAACATTACACACTCCACACAGGGATTATGGTCTAATCTGCAAAGAGCATTGTTTTGAAGAAGTGCTTGGCTCTCTGAACACTTAGGAAGTCCAAGGCTGCAAAACAGCAGATATACAGCACAGTCAACACTAATGAAGTGGTCTGAGCAGCAGGGATTTGAGCCATCAGGTAATTGATTGTCCATTTGTCAAATTGTGTACAATAGGAATAGTGCACAAGGAAGAAGTCTTCTAATAAGGAGACACTGAAGACATGGACAACAAAGAACTTTGATGCATTGTAGAATGCTGTATAATATTCACCCTTTTGATTTTATTTTAATTGTTTGAATTATTAACAGATTGTGTTAGACCAATGCACTCCACCATCTTAAATATCTTATCTTATCTTATCTTTTCACTAACTGTCACTCTTTGCTTCCATTTTCTTAAATTATTTTTTAATTTGTGCTGTTTCTCTGTGTAACTAGACATAGGCAGTGCTAAATTAGCCACATTCTCTGTTAGCAACAGCCATTTGTTCAATGTTAACAGCTTGTGCCAAACAATAAATGGAAGCTAGATATTACTGGGAAATGAAAATGTTTTAAAGAAGTAAAAGGGAAAAAAGCAATACTTTCTCTTAAAAAAACAAACAAACAAAAAAACCCATTATTTTTGTATTTATTATTGAGGATAGCGCCTTGAGGTGAACCATCTCTTATTCAAGGGAATTCTATTTTTTTATTCTACAATAAAACAGTGGTTCCCAAATGGGGATCAGGGGCTCCCTGGGGGGCTGCAAAGATACTGCAGGGGCCCCCCAGAGGCTGTTTATATTAAGTACATAAAAAGAAACTGAGTTTGAAATGAATTACAGTTATATAGTTATTTATTACTTAATATTACTTTAAAACTTTTTTTATAATAGAAATATATGGAGAAAAACATGACAAACTGTTAAATAAAGGGAAGTTCTATAGTTGGGGGTCCGCGTGGGATTTTCATAAATTTAAGGGGGCTGCAACAGTTTTGACTTGACTGGCTGCAATATAACATACAATTACATGTAATATATACAATACGCAGAACACAGAGCACATCTTGTTAAACACATCCCCACCCACACCTTCAGTTTGTTCTCTCTTTACAGTGGGGTGCAATACAGCAGAAAATACATTTATAAATACATCAGTTTATGTACTAAAGCATCACATACATTTTTATAATGCACTTATTCAGACATGGTCACTAATCAGCAGCACATACTGTATACTAATATAGATGTGTGGATGTTAATGATCTTAAATCCACAGGCAGGTTGTGTCAGTCTGATGGAGCTTTGCATCTAAAGGCTTTCTTACCAACCTCTTTGTATGTCTTTTAGGGTGTTTTACTGTGTTACAGAGACCCCCAAATAATCCTAAACCTAACACCACATAAATATAAATGCACATATACTATTTTAATCCTAACTGGGTGCTAAACGTAATTGCACATATATTAAATTAAGCTGTCTATAATATAAAAGCTATGGCAGACTATGCTTTCAAGATTATGTAACAGAGTCTCTAACAGAGCATCACAGACAGCTGGATAATCAGTGACACTGTTCAAAGAGATGGCACAGAAATATGAAGTCTACAATAATTAGGTCCCTGTGTGTTCATGTGATCCTATGACCTTTTGTATCTAATGTCACTTCTCATGAGGGGCCCATAATCCCCCACTCTGTGCTTTAAGTGCATGATATCTTGTTCACTGGACAGTAAGTTATTCTTATGTAGACACTGACTTGCAGCATAAAAGCATCTGTAACTATTATACTACCACGCAATCAGAGTTCAGACTGATTTCCAGGATGGCCACCATGGCAACGGGCAGTGAGAGGAGAGCATTTTAGATTTCCGAACACCCACATGGTACAAATAGCAAAATGCCACCCACTGGGAGATAAATCTGCAAGTACTTGAGGCTCTGCAGTGATTACATCTCAACAGGAGTAGGCTGACAGCTCTGACCAAAAACCAGGCACCTGAGTGGGACACTGTTTCCTGTCTATTTACTTAATCATACGGCACTTACTAAGCTTGGGCATGTAGAAGACACACTACCCAAACAGGAACAGAATTTAATTGCACTTAGAATTTGTAGTATGTAATATGCTATTAGCAAATTTTCTATTAAGTTAAATTATCTAAGTCTAGATGTAAACATAAACTTGTACTTGTGATGCTGTTCATGTTAATTTGTGATATAATTTATAGGTTTGCCAAAAGATGAGAGTTGAAAAGTCATCACCACTGAGGAATATATCCCAGTAAGATCCCAGAGTACACATTTCTTTGTTTTTGTTCCTCTGTGTACAACTCCGCTCTTGATTTTTGATCAAATAATGAACAATTTTGCACTCTTAGATGAAGCAATGTTCAATTCCAGGATCACACTTTCTGTGTGAACTTTGCATGTTTTCAGTTTGGGTTTTCCCTGGGTGTTAAAGGTTCCCCTATCAACCTAAAACAGGCACAGTAGGCTAATCCTCCTGACCAAGAGCCTGGCTAAGATCTGGAGGGTCCCCAAGGCACTGCATTGTGGTCACTATGCTCCTCACAGGTTGTCCCATATCTGTGCATAATTTGGCCTTTCGAAACATTTTTGGAGCGAAAACAAACATGACCCAAAATGGCAAAATGGACCAAATTTAACCAAATTTGGAAAGTGCTCAAAACTGCCTTAAAATGCCTTAAAACAGACCCAAATACCCATAGCAGTACATGCTCAAGTGCATATTTTGGCAGTGTGAAAACAGACCTGACCACATTTTTTGGCAGGTCTGTGTCTGTTTTGAACCAAATATGGCCTTTTTTGAAATCGTTCAGAAAATGGCTCAGAGCAGCCTAAATACCCTCAGGGGTAAACAGCTGTGTATAAATTGTCTTTTTTTTATTTGGAGCAAAAACAATCAAAACCCATAATCACATTTTTCACCAATTCTCCATCCATCCATCCATCCATCTTCTTCCGCTGTATCCGGGGCCGGGTCACGGGGGCAGCAGTCTAAGCAGAGATGCACAGACTTTCCTCTCCAGCTCTACCGGGGGGACCCCAAGGCGTTCCCAGGCCAGCCGAGAGACATAGTCCCTCCAGCGTGTCCTAGGTCTTCCCCGGGGCCTCCTCCCAGTGGGACATGCCTGGAACACCTCCCCAGGAATGCGACCAGGAGGCATCTGGAACAGATGCCCGAGCCACCTCAGCTGGCTCCTCTTGATTTGGATGAGCAGCGGCTCTACTCCGAGCTCCTCCCATGTAACTGAGCTCCTCACCTTATCTCTAAGGGAGCGCCCAGACACCCTGCGGAGGAAACTCATTTCGGCCGCTTGTATCTGGGACCTTGTCCTTTCGGTCATGACCCAAAGCATTCTATGGCTGTCATTTTGGCCTAGTTTTACCAAATTTGGCACATGTTTAAAACTGCCAGAAAATTCTTTAAAACATCCCCAAAATACCATTGGGGTCAAGCCCAGAGTATTAGATGCTGACCAGTTCTATTCCAATCAAATCTAGTCAAGTACTGATTGAAATTGTTACTTTTACTTCCACTTGAGTCAAATGTGACTTTTACTAAATTGCAGATTTTGGCTCCTACTCCTTTGATTAAGGGTGATAACTATCCATGCACATGCAGAAACTCACTAACTGTGTATTGTTTCAATAGGCTTGACTTCAAATGAACAGAGTTTCCTCCCATTTCTTAGTTGCTGAACCTGACTGGTGCCATTGTTTGACGGCTACAGTTGACAACAAGTCCTATCCAAAATAAACATAGAAACTCACTCACAAATCCAAACATAAACATAATAACCGTACTATACATTCCACCAAAAATACATGTAAACTGGATCTTTAAATTTCAGTTTGTATTTTTAAAGAAACTTTCTTTATTTCAATACCAGTACTTTGACATTATGTACCCTGTTGTGTCCTACACTCCCTCTCTATAACCTGTCAGACTAGTCTGAAATGGGACGGTCAGAGGGCGCATTGTGTCACAATAGCTGACACTTTTGGCTGAGCTGGATAACTTTTTTCCTATGTTTTGATTACAACTGCAGGCATGTTTGCTATTAAATCATAAGCCACAAAGTATCTCAGTACAAAGAGTGCAGGCATGGAAACAAATAGCTCAGAGGACATTGAGTCTCTAATGGAGGACATGGATTATATCCCGGGACACTTTCACCTGGCCCTCCATCTGAATTGTGATTCAGTGGGGCCTGTGAAGCTGAGGCACCGGGACACGTACCTAAAGCAGGAGAGTCTGAGAGGGGAGCTGGAGGCGGAGGTGGGCTACCTCCAGTACGCCGTACGGAATCTACTGGGTCTGCTGGCTTTCCACCTGGACCGACTGGACTCAGCCGAGGAAATTTTCAGGTATGAGATTTTGGCCTTAGACCTATATAATACATGTAGAACAGGAGTTCCCAGATTGGCTGACTGGGGGACCCACTTTTACTCCTGATGATTACAGAAGTTATTTTTATTATTTACTTTATGGCACATGCATTTTAACATCTTTTTAACCAGTTCATGTAATAAAACAACAATTGGCTTCAAATAAGTTACATTCTGAGACTTTATTCAACCTTGACATGACCTCTTTGGATCCCAACCCACCCTCATCTATATTACATAATATACATAATAGTTTTTACTTTTCCCTTTTGTTACATATATCAAGATATCAAGATAAAAACATGAAAAGTCTTTGAGTATTAGAGCCATTTGACATTGCCTTTATCTATTTTGACTATAAACTAAACTAGACAAACACAATACTGTGAGCAAATGGCAAGTTTTTTTTTTGTTTGTTTTTGTATTATGCAAAAAAAGGGGGAAAAGGTTAAACTAATCAAACTAATGTGGGAGTCAAATGAATATTAATTTAAAATCAGTTGTCCAGACTTTTGGGCTGGGATCACACTGCAAATTAAAAAGGGATGAATAAGGAATAAGAATAAGGAAATTGCAAATTAGGTACACAGGTAATGACCCTACAGATAATATGCAAAAGTAAAAATGTGTTTACACCACATTCCTACAATATTACAGTTTACTATGTTTCTTCAAGACACTGATGTTGTGGATACAAATGATTGCATAACCTACATAGCCACAAAACATAGTGAGATATGCCTATATACTCAAAGTTATTTAGGTTGTGTTCATGTTTTATGATACTGAAAGAATGATCCCTGACAGTTTGTCCGGCTCAAGAAAACACGTGCACAGCAAAACTCTCCACATGGCCTGAATGATACTGACACTGAACTGTTTTATGAGATATACCAGTGTATTGCAAAAAAAAAAAAAAAAAAACTGTTAAAACCTATGTGTTGTTTCAAATATTTGCAAAAACATAAGCACAGATGTTTTTATTGTTTATTTACTATCAAACAATTAAATTTTATTTATATAGCCCAATATCACAGCAGCAGTCGTGGTAAAGGGCTTTTCAAACAATTTGACACACAATCAAACAAACCCACAATCAAACATAAACATTAACCAAAATAAACTGTCCCAGGACGTCCCGTATTCTTAGACCCTCCTTCTCGGTGAGGAAAAAAATCAGCTGTGGGGGAAAAAAAGAGGAAACCTTATGGAGACCACACTGAAGGAAAGATCCTCTACCAGGATGGACAGGCTATAAATGTGTCTACTGTTAAATAAAGTCCATTAGTTCATTTAAAGTATCATAGTTCAAGTCTATAAGATATCCCATACATAATTATGGTGTAAAAGGTGCAACATTACCAAAAATAATTTCTGAATAGCAATTACTGAAAGAAACATTTTCTTATCTTATGTTTCCTTTGGCAAAAAAAAAAAAAAAAAAAAAAAAAAAAAAGTATTCATGGTTTTACAATTCTAAACTATTTAGGTTGACCCTCAGACCGCATGCAAATTAAACTTATTGATGATGTTTTTGATTCATACTTCTCAGAGATGGGTGTTAATTGCTCCCAGCCCTAAAGAGCAAGAACATTTACAGTCCCACCCAGCAAACTATATAATTATAAGCGATGACAAAGCATAATGCTGCATACTGAACATAGCCATTTTAAATACTTTTGCCTATAACATTTACATCGTACGCATACAGTATCTTAAAAACAAGTGCCAAGTAAAAATGCAAAGATTTGTTGCCAGAAAAAAAAAAATAGACCAGAGTTTAGTGGACCATATTATCATTATATTATCATTACCTTATTGGAAATTGTCTGAATACTTTTATTGCTTTGCCAAATTGTATATATTTTTGGTTTCTTTTTTACTTGATTTTTACTTGATTCAACAAACATACAAAATGCTGGATGATTTGAGCACCATTTTTTCCATTGATGCTAGTGATGTACAAATTGATACCAGTTAACTATAATGACTCTGTACTGATCTGAAAGTATAGATACTTTAGTAGCACGGCTTGCCCAAGGCTGTGGCAAAACCTTTTCAAAAGGTACTTGCGAGTTGTTGTTTTTACTAATTTGACTGTAAGTAGAGTTTTAGATGTTTTTGTATTTCTTTTTATACATGTGGGTTTTTGTTCATTTGTTTGTTTGTTTTTTTCTAATCATGACGAATTACTCTATAATAAAGCAGGTAAACTCAAATATAGCAACAGGAATTGAGGACCTCTTAAATGAAGATACATGCATAAAATCCAGGGAAGAACCCATTCATTTATTTACATGCTGCTCCTATAATGGCCCAGGGCAAACAAACTGAGCACTGCAGGACAAGTTTGTTAATGTTTCTTTTTCTTAATACTCAAAACCAATTATTTGACAATTTTTTTTACAGAGTTTGTTAATACACAACAGCATGTCCCTTTAGGGCTACCATAGGTACTCAGTTAGTATTAAAAATGGATTTATGAACCTATGCACCTTGAATCTAGAAATAAAACAACCAATAATAGAATGATAACCAGCATTTGGCAGGTTAGCTATAGTGTTAATGTAAAGCCCTGTTTAGTGGTAATGTCAAAGAATATTATTAGTGTAATTAATACGTGGCTCCAGTGGCATAAAGTAACCATAACCTATATGTGTTCTTATACAGGCTTTTCTTATTTACAAAACTTCATTAGATGTTTTATTCTTGTGATCTCAGATGTGAGCCACTTTGGTTTCTTGTGTGGACTACTTTCCTAACCTGGACACAAATACTGCCCTCTTCCCAGGAGCATCTGTAAGGAGGACCCCGGGAACCTGAACGCGTGGGCCAACTTGGGCTATGTGTATGACCGCCTGGGCCGTGAGCTGGACTCCGGGGAGTGTGTGGAGAAGGTGTCCTCTCTCATGGGGCTGGATGGGGGCGAGCTAACACAGGCAGAATCCAGGCTGCTGGCTGCACGCTGCCTGGCCGAACAGGCGTACGTTTACCCTTATGACGTGGAGCTGGAGAACGAGGACGACCTAAGAGAGAGACTGACGTCAGCGCTGACCTTTTACAACCGAGCGCTGGACTATGGAGGGCAGCTGGTGAGATAGGAATATGTTCATAGAGTATTAGTGAATAACTGTAGAATTTGAAGGTGCAGTGCGCAAAATTGTGTGTAAAAAATAATATCCTATTATGGCCCAGGGCAGACAAAATGAGCTCTACTGCTGAAGAGGTTTGTTAATGTTTCTTTTTCTTAACACTCAAAACCAATTATCTGACACATTTTTACAGTTTATTAATAAGCAACAGCATGCCCCTTTAGGGCTACCATAGGTATTCAATTAATATAAAAATGACACAATACACTTTTAATCTTGAATTAAAATGCACCTTTAATCTTGAATTAAAACATTAATAAAAATTAATAGGAGTCACATAGTTTTGAGCTTGAAGACAATATAAATATTTTAACAAAGGTTTCCTCATGATTGTGTGATTATATTAAGACAGTCAATACAGTAATGGATTTTTATACTGTTGCTTTTAGATCCCAATGGAGGAAAAGAGAAGCTGGTATTTCAAAATGGCAACCATCTACATCAGGTACAACATAAACATCTAAATCTGTCCTTTTGTACTCTGTTTGAAAAATGACTTGCTTATCTAATTTGTCTTTTTTATGACTATTAGGTTGGATGACATAGTGAAGACCAAAGTAGACTCAGAGTACTCCAGACTGCCCCACTACAACAAAGGACTGAAGCTTCTCAAAGAAACACTAGAATCTGACAGACCACAACACAAAGGTTAGCACAGTAATACAATCTAACTCTATTTTATTTTCTTTAACTTTCGTAACGTTATCTTTTAATTTTAATGCATTGTTGATTTGCATTTTCCTATTTCACATGATATCAATATTCCTTTGTCCCCCTCAGCTCTAGCCTGGTGTTATGTTGGCATCATGTTGGAGAGGAAGGACGAGTTTGTCACTGTGCCCATGTCTGTACACGACTGTGGCTATTCAGCAACTGACCCTCTGTCCTGCTATGCAACGGTACGTGGGCATACAGTGTTGTTACAGGCCTAGATGTTCTTTAAAGTGATGAATAAATGATAGAGAGACCAGCAGAAACATTGTAATGATGAATGATAATGTCAAAGTAGTCAAGTAGATAAAGTAGACAAATGAGTAAGTGCATTCATAGCTGTTGTCTTGGGATCCAAAGGAATTAACTTAGCTGGAAAAGCCTGTTAGACCAGTAAGTATTTCTCCACAGGCGTATACAGTAGGCTATGCTAAGGATTTCTGTCTGTAACATTTGTCTTTGCGAACAGGCCATAAACCTGGCGAGTGGCGATGCATTCATCTTGAACCTGTTGGCCAAAGTCTTCTTCCTGCTGGGCAAACATGAGATGGCCACAGGGATCTGCAACATGGCCTTGAATGTATTGCCGGACCCTGAGCTCAACTGGCAGGCCTACTGCACTCGTGCCAAGGTACTGCAATACTACCACTACAGTATGACACCAAAGCTGTACTAAAGATGTAACTATAATGCCCTTCCTTCTCCCCTTTGCACTGACTTATGCTGAGAACATATGGTAATGTAAATCACAGAGCCTTGCAGCCAGACCCAAGGTTTCCAACAAGGGCTGGAATCCACCAAAAAGGCTGAAAACAGTCTCCCATAGCTCCCCATTTACATTTGAATGTGCAATGGCTCTCAGCAGGCTGCAGATGGCTCTGTTGCACAAAGCAAACAAGCAGTATGGCCTGTATGGACACACTGCATTTATTTTCTTTGAGGGATAATATGTTGTAACTTTTATAGTTTATTTGATTTCTTTGAAAAAGTCCATTTGTCATTTTTGCAGTTAGCTCATTAGTAGATTGTGTTTGTTTTGTAGAGTTTGTGCAAGATTGTCTATTTACACATTAACTACAAATCAGAAAAATATCACAGATCCAATACAGAGATGTGAAATTATACAGAGGCATTTATGAGTATGTCCTTGTTAGGACAAAATGTCATTTTCGAGAACAAATAAAACATTTGTATTTTGAAACATTTTATATGTGATGCAGTTTAGTTTGTCCTAATATGTCCAAACTCTCTTACTCATTGCCTTACATTTTTGTCTTAGATCAATGTGATCCTTTACGTAAAAGACCTGGAGAAGGCTAAGAATGGTAATGGTAGCCTCCCTGATCGACAAAATCTGACTGAGGCCCGGAAAGACCTGGACAAGGTTCTGAGTGTGCGTCCATGTTTGAGGACTCACCTGGAGATGGCACAGGTAAACACTGCTATTATCTGAAACCACAGAAACCTCATAGTATCCTGAAAAAGTTAAAGTGAAAAGCATTTATTGATTTTCTTCAGATTAGTCCCATCTCATGGGCTGACACTTACTAGTCAACTTTTCATTCTTACAATTATTTACTATATGGACGTTTTAGATTTAGATTTCTCAAAATGGAAAACCACACTTTCTTATATCAGGGTTACACAGTGGCAGAGTGGTTAGTGCTCCTCCTGTGTGTCTTTCTACTTTGTTTACATGTTTGAATGATTGGTCAAAGAGTGGTTTGGGCTGTTTCAAAACTCAAATAGATGAACATGTTGTTGACTTTTGCTCACCTTAACAAAGCATGTGTGTGGTTAGTTGCACAGTACATCTCTTTGTAACCAGTGAATGCCTCTTTTGTCAGGTGTACTACTACATGGGAGTGGATGCTCTGCAGGAGAGCCTGTTGGTGGACGAAGCCGCAGTGAACAACGCCTTGGTCAGTCTCTCCCAGGCCTTACAGTTCAAGCTCGGGGACACTCTCCCAGACCTCCACGTGCTCAGAGGGCGCTGTCTGCTGCTAAAAGGCGAGGAACAAAACGCTGTGGACTGCTTCAAATGTGCCCTAGACCTAGAACGCCCGGGCAGCACGGACACTACAGCGCTACACTGCCTCCTGCAGGCGCTGTTAGCACTGTTCATGCAAACGAGCCTAGATCACAGCCAAGAGCCCTGTCCCGCCATCACTCAACTGGAGATCTGGGTCAAGAAGGCTGAGGACAGGTATCCAAAAGACGCGGTAAAGGCGGAACTGAAAGTACTGTACAGGGCACACCCAGAGGAGGTGGCAGAGTTGGCCCGAGCTCTGATCAGGACAGGACGATTGGGTCTGGTGCGGAGGCTGCTGGAGACTGTGGTGCCTAAACAGAAGCCCAAGAGGAAGCCTGTCATCAGGACATACTCCCTAACATGAATTCAGAACAGACAATAACAAACTATGGATCCTAAACCAAGCAAATATACCCTTCAAAGACCAAAGATGCAGTATTTTATAGATTCAAATGTAATAAGCTGTGACTGGATATTGGTCTCTTCATTGGAGACAGATGGATTTTGTGAAATAAAGTTGACTATGACAGATGCATAATATATTCACTCAAATAAATTATAGCTTAATAAATATGTGCCATCAGAGCTTTTTTTTTTTTTCTAATTCAATCACAGGTCATGGTCGAAGCATAAGCTGGTTTGGGCATGAGGTGGGGCACACCCTGAACAATCAACAGTTATTCTCAGGGCAAATACTGCGTTCACATTCTTTACTATGAACACATTCAGCTGCTCTGTTTCACATATATATGGACGTATTTGAATTTAGGCAGTAAATTGTAGCAGAACATTTATTTTGTCACAGTATAGGCCTTTAGAGATTGTTCTCTTGTGTGTTTGTGTTTGATTGTGTGACTAACTTGTGATAATGGCTGAATGATTGGAACTATAGATAAGTTTGTGGAATGACTTGTGCATGAATGTCTTCTAGTGAAGGTGAGCGCTTGTGGAATACTTTTGAACAAATATTTTCACTTCTTCAGTCTCTTAGTTGTAAATAAACAAAGTAAACTAGTTTGACCTGACAGTCTATTGTTTCTAAAACTGTATCACCTGTCAGTGATGACAAACATCTACATGTGTTTACAACATGTTTGAACCATGGCCCTGTCACACCTGTAGTTCGACCACATTACTTTAGAACAATCCACCCACAACGTCATTGTCATCATTATCATTATGATGTGATTAATTCAAAGGTCTATTTATATTTTTTCCACATGCAAGGCAAAATTCAAAAGTCCTATAGCCTTATTTTTTGTTTTCAGTCATTTGAATCTGTGAGATCAGAGCTAAAAAAAATACACATGGTTCCCTTGTGAGGTTAGATTTTCTTAGGTTAGAGTATCTTTGGGCCAGAGGCGGGACACACCCTGGACAATGACCATACATTTTTTACTCTCACATTCATTTACTATGCCACATTTATACAGAAATGGAAAATAACTATTGCTTTTTAATTTTTTTTATATATATATGTACTTTCTGAGTACATTTTTAAACATACTTTTACTTTAGTTACTATTTCCATTGTTTTTACTTTTTACATTTAGTCTCTAAATGAGTAAAAGTATTTTGTGACCACAGCAGAAAGTACATCAGGTGATATTTGCCTTGCAAAGAAAAATCCTGATTTTAATCCAAGTTTGGAAAAAGTATAGTTTACATAACTCAAATAATCACTAAGATGTACCATGGGTTTGTGGTTTAGGCAGTTCAAAGTCATTGTTCATACCAAGAAGTGCAGTTCTGGTTCTTTTATTCCATTTTAGCAGGCAAACAACAAGCAAATTCTGCAAAGGCCTGCTTGCTGCCTCTCCTGCTTGTCTGGTAAAAAAACATCGGCACACCCAGGTGCATGCCAGTCTACCTGCATTGTGCATATTTATCCCCCATGTTCTTACCCACTAGAAAGGAAATAGTATAAAAGTGCTAAATAAGATATAAACAAAACAAATAAATGTAAAAAAGAAAAAAGAAAAAAGAAAATATTCTACAACAAGGAATAAACTAAATTATTAAATAAAAATAAGCAAATTAGTAAACCAATAAACAACATTTTTATACCAATAAACAAAAACAAAATAGACAAATATCTTCTGCAGTACTTTTATACCTAGGTAAAGTTTACTTTCAGTGCTACTATTACCTTGATATAACAATACTTGAATACAGATTTGGAGTACTTCTTTTATTTCTGTGTTTAGATTAACTCACACTAATCTTGTAGGGCAAAGTTGCTTTTGGATATACTTTTTCATTGGTTGTACATATGCTATGAGATGTGATGTATTTTTAAACGGCTTTAATGTTTTATCTAACAATACTGTGTCACTGTAAAAAAAAAAAAAAAAGAAATACTGCATTTAGAATTAATAAATAAGACAAAATGCAAGCTTAACAATTTGCAGATTAGAGAAAGAAATGAGGTAACACGCACTGAGTGACCATGGCACTTTAGTCATTAATATGGGGACTTTAGAATGAATGTTTGGGACACACCCAGTGAGGGGTGACCCGGCTTCTTGCAGTAGCTCAGCAGGTTTTGGTAGATGCTTGAAGCATTCATGAGATGTGATTCAAGTCGCCTTAAATCAACTACATCAGCCACTCCTCAGGTGATACACAAGCTTTTACGGATTTGGAGAGTGACGACATAACAGGACAGGACTCCTCTCAGGTAAGAGGTCCCCGATTGTAATTGCAATAAGTAGAATAATGCAATAATTACTTAGTTTGTAGAAAATCCATTTTTTTACAATTCATAATAGGTTAATAATTGGAGTACAGCTTCCCGTGCCTGTTTTTGCATTGATACATTTTTAACATGTATTTTAATGTGTGAATAATACAGCTACAGGGGGGAGTACTCTTTGTGACAATACCAAGCCTGGATAAACAGAGAGGGTGCCAGAAAAACCTAAATCAGTTTGTGAATCACTGCATGTGAAGAGATTGTTTGCTGTGCAACAGAAGTGAAAAACCAAAAGTATAATAATAATAATAATAATAATAATAATAATAATAATAATAATAATAATAATAATAATAATAATAATAATAATAATATGATTTGGATGCGTATCATTTTTTGTATAATTTTTAAAAGACATGCATTTTTAGTAGGCTAGTTATCATACAGTATAATTACATTGAATTTACTTTAGAAAGTACTATCATGTTTGTAGAAAAGGTGTGGTGAAAATGAAAGACATGGATTTAATGTTTGACATGTGGTTTAGGCTAAAATCTTGAAATCTGTCACGTACTTGCTGTGCCACATAGGTTCTATGGAAAGCTTGCAAACCAAAGTCCACACCCTACAGAGCAAGTACAAGCTCTGAAATGTGACTGAATGACTAACACTAACTGGTCTGCAAAAAAATAGATGAAAGATAAAGTAACCATGTCAGCTCCAAGGTGAGAGGTAATCACTCTGTATATGCCAGTCAATATCAACTGAGCTAGATGCCCGTCCTGTTGCACCCATCTATTTACTTGGGCTTAGGACTAGCACAAAAGGTACAGTAGTTTGTGACACATTGTAGCTGGATTCATTTTGCTCTATGGAATGTTACATATAAAGATCTAATGCTCAATATTTATTATAGTATACTTATGTTATGTGCCTATAGCGGTGGTAAACGGTAACATTTATATAGCACTTTTCTACCTCCATGGGTACTCAAAACACTTTACATCAAGAAACCATTCACCCATTCACACACATATTGCGCAGACACTGGAGGCAAGGTGGGTTAAGTGTCTTGCCCAGGGACACAATGACAGTATGCAACAGAGGGAGTGGGGTTTGAACTGCCAACTTTCTGGTTAGTGGACAAGCAGCTCTACTGACTGAGCTACTGTCGCCCAGTGGTAGAATAAGTACATAATTTTATCTGTAAAAGTACAGATGAATGGGCAAATCATCTTGTAACATAAAATTAAAAGTATCACATGAAATCTTTTACACAAGTAAAAGCGTTAAAGTACTAAAGCGTTAAAGTAAAAAAAAAAAAAAAAAGTATTTTATACAGTTTGAACAACTCTTTGTATTAAATGTAAAAAAAAACATATTATTCAGATTGGTGCTTATTATAATGAAAATAAATAGAACCAGTGCAATAGAGGATAATTAAATCTGGACTTATTTTGACCTTTCTAAAGAGTACTGCCTCACAACAAGCCACATATTAGGTATTAGCTATTTTGTATTTACAATGAAGGCAAACCAATACTCAAAGCACTGTAACACAAACCAATTAAAAATGTAGTGGAGTAAAAAGTATTTTAACTAAAAAAACATTATGATATAATTTTTTTAACTTAAGTAAAAGTACCCCTTATAAATTCTACTACAGTACAGATACATAAAAATTGTATTCAAATACAGTAACAAAGTAGTTTTACATTGTTACATTCCACCACAGACCTATAGCTATTATATTTTATTACAAGCTATATTTTTAAAAGAAAATATATGTTGTTCTATTAACCTGTAAAGCTCTGAGGCCTTTTTCCCAAAAATTCTATATCTACCTTTGTTAAGGTTTTACTTAGCATTTACTAGGTGTACATAGCTAACCTTGGTAGCAAATTAATTGGTGGACTTTGGGGATTACTGTGGAAGAGAAATAATATTAATAAATTATATTGTTTGACCATAAATTGAGGTTGAAATGGATTATTCTAATTTCCGCCTGAAAAAAAAAAAAACAAACACATATTTGCCTCCAAAAAAGCCTTTTTCCTTCCTGTAGTGAAGCAAATAACAACATAAATTGAAAATTTCACATATCTTGGTCTACTGCAGCAAAATTTGTGCCAAATAAACAAAGTAATGGAAAGATATACATGTTTTATTTTTAAAAAAAACAGGCGGAATCCAAATGTTGAATAGAAATTGAAGTAGATAGTTTTGTTGCCACAAATTGTCCGAACAAAAGGCTGTCCAACATGTGTGTGTCAGCCGTTGTATCTCCCCGCTATGGTCCGAACAAGTGGACGCAAGGGGGCTCGGAGCCCCGTCGGGCTCTATTTGGGTTTAAGAAGTTAAATTCAATCATTTTGGGCATATCTACATGTTTTATTGAGAAATGATCATGTATGCAGCTGTTGTTATACCTGGTTAGTTGTTTCTGCTTTGGAAATTAGGATATTAGGACACTCCTTTTACCATGGAAGGCCATGAGACCCGGACAACATCAAGCTTCTCTAAAAACAATTCTTTTGATATAAATACAAAACGCAAAGCATCTACCCATTATGTTGTATGTGTGTTCACAGTTTGATACTTGAATCAGCAAACAATGGCACACCAGCTGAGCAACTGGAACAGCGGCCTCTTCAGCTGCTGTGACAGCATAAGCACCTGTAAGAAACAAATAAAACTGAATTCACCTGCTATGCATAGAAAAGTCTGTTTTAATAACCCATGTGTGTCTCAGGTTGCTATGGTTTCTGGTGCTGCCCGTGCCTGGCCTGCTCCGTGGCTGGTGACTTTGGTGAAAACCGTTGCCTGCCTCTGTGTGACATCTTCAGTCCGGCCATAACAGCATCATGTGGGATCCCTCTGTGTGTGCCCCCCGCCACTCTGGCTCTACGGGTCGCCATGAGACAGAGATATGGCATCAAGGTACACCAACTCAGTTCAGTTCAGATAACAGGCTCACCCTAACCTGTTCCTTGTTACACAAACCCATTTGGGGGTGTATATCTTCATGCATTGGCATCCATCTTATTCAATTAGAGCAACAGCATGATGTTTAGCAATGGCTGTCAAATGGTAATAAACCAAAAACATGCCCATAACAGTAAGTCAGGTTACCCCCCCTTAAGGCCCATAGTTGCTTGGATAGGCTACAGCCATCTGTGACCCCCAATAAGAGGTATAATAAAAGGATAATTAAAAATCTAGATCTGTGTGTTTGGTAAATTCCAAGCTTTCTAACTATTTGTAAATACTGTTCTTCAAATAAGTCTAAAACTAAGAGCAGTCCTTCTCTTTTTCTTCAGGGCACTCTGTGTAAGGACATCTGCACTTCCTGCTTCTGTGAGTGGTGCGCCTGGTGTCAGATGCACCGAGAGCTGAAATACCGCAAGAAACACCACACAAATGTGGTCAACATGCAGCCGGCTCCTGCTGGGTTTGTGGTCAAGTAGATGGCTTTACTCCAAAATCTTTTCTGTTTATGTAAATGTGCATCACTCTATATTTTATCACCTTTGTATTGGTGAGGACAATGACTTGATTTGATTGTCTGCACAAAGCAATGCAGGTATCTATAAACAAGTCAGGAGTTAAAGTTGCAGTGTGTAGCCTTTTTTGATGTAATGTCACGTAAAGTTATGTTTCTAGGATTATATATACAAATATATAATATATACCAATGTATAGATGATTTTGTTTCTTATTTTACACAATAGTTTTTTTTGTTTTTTTGTTTTTTTTTTGCTCTTAAGATAACTGGAAATTTCTCTTACTAAATACTGTTTTTATGCATAATTTTAATGTTATTTTCAAAATATTATGGATTCTACTATCTACATTGCAGAGTACCTCATGAGTCCATGAGCCTATGTTTTTGATTTATTGTTTTTAGGGTTATTACATCAAACAGATGTGCTTGCAGCATAGTGCAATTTTACTAAGTGATATGGATAACCTTACATATTATATATAGCTTATAAAGCCTGTAGTCTAAAGTTTACTGGCAAAAGATTATGTTAATTTCAATGCAATATCCAATAAAACATGTCCTTCCAACATCTCATGCATCATTATGACTTACTGTCCAATAAACACATACACGCACCATGCAGTATGCATACTGACCAGCAGATGGAGACATTGTCACATGACTCTTGTTTCCCTGGCTCCTCAGTCTATTTAACAAGGATACGTGTTAAATAATATTAAAATATTATTTCTGTACCACTGAAAATCAGCTAAATGCTACAACACAGGATGTTGATTCATCTTCAAACACAGATGTTGGATTAATTAAGATATTAAAATCAGTGGCAATAGAATAAGATGCATAAGCCCAATAATCACCGAGGGACAGACTGGCAAGGTAACATTTCCAAAGCAACAAGTTTTGTTTTTTCTCACAGCAGGCAATGAGGACCAGGAAAAGCAAGGAGGCAGGTCACAGCAGACAGTACAGGAACTGCTAAAATGTACAATGCCAGACCAAGTTGTAGCTTGAGTTTAAGTAAAAAGGAAAGTACAGTCTATGTAAGCCTTAGAAATATGGTGTAACAATAATGAGTTTATTTTTTTAGACAGTATTTATCTTGTTAAGTTTGAATATCCTTAGGTAAATTAGACCATAAATTGTACTGCACAGAGAAACCAAGAGTACCACTCCCGATTATTATTGCAGTTATCTGGTTGGATATGATCCAAATGTCAACACTTTCTGTCACTGAAGGATATATTTGAATTTATACTCTGTTTCTAGACCACTGCAGTAGTCTAGATACAGTAGTCTAGATACAGAGTGTAAACTCTGCTGTATCTAGACTACTGCAGGACTCTTGTGGTTCTTTTTTCAACAACAGTATGCAAATCAACACGCCCTACTTTAGCCTTCATCATCACATAGATTCTGATCTTTTTGTTGATACAGACAACAAGATCAGATCCCTTACCAACAGGTGTCCAGCTCTGACAGCAATCAACTCAATAGCAAACAGTAAGTCAAGTCTATCATTTTAATTCTATATTTACATTGGTGCTTTAGATATTGTAGAAAGTACTAGTTGTTAGTTTCACTTTTATTTAACAAAGTTCCATTTTGGCAGAAGTTCTTACAATCTGTACTTCACTTACATTTCCTTGAGAAACAGTAGTTATGTTCCAACCTGTTGAAGTTGGTATGTAAATCCTAGCCTGTTTTTTTTTATTTGTATTTATTTATTTATTTATTTATTTATTTATTTATTTATTGGCATTTGATTTGAATTGATTTTTTATTTTCTTTGCTAAAAGAATCAAGAATCTTAACCCTCTATGGTACGGTGTTGCCCTCAGGCAACTTACTCATTTTTGGCCTGTGAATTATCCACCATGTATCAATTTATGTCATGTAGCATTTTAAAATAGAGGGAAGAGCATAGGGAACCATTAAAAATGCTTTTATTTGTCATGAGACTTTCAAGATTCCATATTGAAACCTTTTTTCAAACAAAAAAGCACTGCAATTTTGCTCATCTGAAATTATCTTAAAATATAATTTTTAGTCCGTTTTTCATCTGGAAAAAAATATACTGAAAACAATAACTAAGTAAACTTACTTTTTGTATACTTTTTTGCTACTTTTTTGCTCATTAAATGCTGAAAACTTGTTAAAATACTAGTGTTGCCCTGAGACAACAGTGTACTATTATGGAATCATAAAGATGCAAGGTCAGTACAGTCTCCTCAAATTTAACCCTCTCAGGGCCAAATTAAGTTTTAGTAACAGGAAAAATCTGATATTTGGGGAAATTATCATATGGGGTAGTAATAAACAATTCTGACTTTTTTTGGTAATTAGGTAATGAGCCGGAAAGGGTGGTTTGCCCTCTCCAGGTTGGAGGGGAGTTCCTGCCTCAAGTGGAGGAGTTCAAGTATCTTGGGGTCCTGTTTACGAGTGGGGGAAGGATGGAACGTGAGATTGACAGACAGATCGGTGCAGTGTCTGCAGTAATGCGGTCGCTGTATCGGTCTGTTGTGGTAAAGAAGGAGCTGAGCCGAAAGGCAAAGCTCTCGATTCACCGGTCAATCTACGTTCCTACTCTCACCTATGGTCATGAGCTTTGGGTCATGACCGAAAGGACAAGATCCCGGATACAAGCGGCCAAAATGAGTTTCGTCCGCAGGGTGGTTAGGCGCTCCCTTAGAGATAAGGTGAGGAGCTCTGTCACACGGGAGGAGCTCGGAGTAGAGCCGCTGCTCCTCCACATTGAGAGGAGTCAGTTGAGGAGGCTCGGGCATCTGTTCCGGATACCTCCTGGTCGCCTCCCTGGGGAGGTGTTCAGGGCATGTCCCACTGGGAGGAGGCCCCGGGGAAGACCTAGGACACGCTGGAGGGACTATGTCTCCCGGCCTGGGAACTCCTTGGGGTCCCCCCGGTACAGCTGGAGGAGGTGGATGGATGGATGGATGGATAGGTAATGAGCATTTAGCTGTTGCAAATCTGCAACACTTGCCTGGAGAGGGTTGAAACTGAAATTGCAGATTGCCTTTGCAATCAGGCACAGGTCCAGAGGAAGAGAGGAAGACAACCAGTCAGTGCAGACTTGGAGGAAACCAGTCATGTGAAGAGGAAAGGCCCTGCTTTACCACCAATGTATAAAGACAACACCGACCATTGGCCTATTTGTGAGGAGAAGAAGGGTCAATGCAAATACCCTGGATGTAAGGGTATTGTTAAAGTGCAGTGCACAAAATGTGCCACCTTCTTATGCGTCACTCCTGAAAAAAACTGCTTTATGGACTTCCATATACAGTTTAAAGAAAACGTTTTGGAACCCCTTGGAAATACTGGATTTCTGCATGATTTGGTCATAGAATGTGATCTGAGCTTCATCTAAGTGACAACAATAGACAAACACAATCTACTTAAACTAATGCTGCAAAACAAATATTTTTTTCATGTTTTTACTGTGGTATTTCCAAGGGGTACCAATACCTTTTCTTTCAACTGTATATTGAGGGGAAACAGCAGAAATGATGCGTGAACAGTGCCTAAATAGACACCAAAAACTGATCAAAAATATGTACTGAAATTAAATTCTGGTGATTATCTCTGTATTTGTTATCATTTCTCTTGTTTTAGCAAATGCTTATGATCTTTGTGTTGAAGGAAGTTTGTTTACAGTTCAAAAAATTAGTCTTAGACACTTCGAGCCCTTCATTTCTATGGGCTGTTCCATAATAGTACAATGTTGCCTACTGGCAACACTTGAACAAGTAGTCCTTAAAAATTGAGATTTTTATGCAAATTTTATGTTTAAAATTGTATGTTTTGTAAACCATTATACTTTTGTTTACAAAAGTTTGTTATACAAATGTTTATGAAATTAATTTATTCTTATTTAAAGAGAATTCTTTCTTTTACATTTTTATACCCTTATGGTACAATGTTGCTTTCAGGCAACGCTCCCCAAAAAGTCACTCCAAAACATTTTTTTTTTTCAAAAATTTCTTTAGATTATGTTTATGTAGATTATTTTAAGACAAAAAAACAATGCAATCTTTTTTTCCCCCACTGGCATCATACAGCGTACCATAGAGGGTTAAACCTGGCTCTTTCCAATATTCAGATTTTGTTTTTGGAAAACAGGGAACAGATATTAATGTGAAACCTTTCCTGTATATGACTGACATAAAAATATTTGCATGCTTTTCCACAAACATGCAAATGTGACTTCATTCTGCCTGGTCACTGTGAACAGAATTACCATAGTGTTAGACAACACAGACCAAAAGATAATTGTAGTTTCAATTTGTCCAGAGCCACCTAAACAAGTGTGGCCATTTATTTTCAGGTGAACCAGGATTACAACCTCCATGGCTCAAGTTCAACCTGAATGTTTAGAGGCAGAGAAGGTGGAGTGGAACACCGCCCTCCTGGACTGCTTCGAGGATCCAAGTACTTGTAAGACCCTGACAAAGCTTCTTCTCGTAATTTTAAAAGATTAAAATTGCAGCTACTATTTGAATTTGATTTGTTTGCAATTGTTTTACAAGAAACTGTCAACACACACACACAATCCCAGTTTATAAGGACTGACGTTTCAAATAATGACTTCATTTCCCTCAGAGTATAGAGACAATTTGAACTGTATCACAATATGTTGTTGGGAATTTGAAGTTCATTCTATTTACAATATTTTTCAAATTTTCCAAGAAATTTTAGATTAAAATATAATCCTTCCTTCTAAGCACAGTCCAAAAAGCAAAAGCATTCACCCCCTTGAGCATTTTTCCATTAGTGTTGTCTTACAACCAGGGCTGGGCCTTTCTATTGGCAAACTAAGCACCTGCATAGGGCCCCACATACATTAGAGGGCCCCAAGGCTTATCCATTATTTGCTTGTTTGATTAATTTGCCAACTCTATTTGATCAATATTCTGGTTATGATAATCTTCTTGCTATTGCCAATGGTCATTTTTGCTGAGGGTCAATCTGAAAGCGGGGCCCAATGCAGTCTGTATATTAATTTCTGTTTACCTTGTCATATTTATTTTCTGGTAAACAATAAAAAAAACTCATAGTTGTTGGTATGTGATGTAAAGTGACTGACATAAACCTCCCATTGATCCATTTCAATTCCTGATAGAGAGGAAACAAGGAAACATCTTTCCTGAAATTTATCTTGTTGCATTCTAATGCAGAAAGTTATCATAGGCCTTTGTAGCTTGAGCCATTTCCTAGTAACAGTTTTCCTGGCGGCTGCACTCAAAATCTGAAACAAATATTTGACCTTTTGTGTCACATTTTCTACCCTCAAAACACCCAGGTATAAAGTCTGGACCCACTAAATTATTTTAAAGGGGAACTATGCAATTTTACCTTAATTAAACAGTTTTGTAGTCAGTGTGGTTAAACTTCAAGTGCTAATAACTTGACTTGGAGCTGGAGTCTAATGGGGCAACACTGCTAGAAGCTACTAAAGGTTATTTTTTTGCTTCTTAGGCTGCTATGGATTCTGGTGCGGGCCCTGCCTCGCCTGCACCGTGTCAGGGAGACTCAAGGAGCACTACTGTCTCCCACTGTGTGACCTGTGCACTCCCGCCATCATGTGTGTATTTGGGATCCCTATGTGTGTGCCACCTGCAGCGTACGGTCTGAGGGTGGCCATGAGAAACCGATACAAAATTAAGGTATGGAATAAAGAAATGAAAGTGGTTTTCTCGTGAAGCATTTTTTTTTTTTTTTTTTTTTTAAGTAACTGTTTCCTCTTAGGGCTCTCTGCTGAAGGACATCTGTGTTTCCTGCTTCTGCGCGTGGTGCTCCTGGTGCCAGATGCATCGAGAGTTAAAACGGAAGAATCAAAACCCCACCATTATAAATATACAAAATGTTGTCAACATGCAGCCTGCTCCAATGATGCAACATGGCTATTAACTGAATCATCATCTTAAATTTTGTAATAATAAGCAAATGTAATACAGTTTTTTTCCAATGGTCCAGAAAATTCAATAAATTTTCAGCCTTTTATTTTTTATTTTTTGTTGTTATTCCTTTTAGGGGTTGTGGAACCTACTCCAGAAACTATAGGTAGCCTGTTAGTCTGGTAACCTTTCACTTGAGTTTCATTTCCATGGGTGGAACAATCACAGGCAGAGTAACCAATCAGAAAAGCACACTGCTGACATGTAACCAAAACAAACATGGCACTTTTTGCTGGGTTTACCGTAAAACACCAGTATACTTATTATTAGCAACTTTGTATTTATTTCTGAACGGGGACAGCAACAAAAGCCAGTTGTACAAAGTCAGTTTGAATGTGGTCATTACATCCAGAGTCAACAGGACTTTGCTGTTAAAATGGAAACAGAACAAAGAAAAAACACAGGATAGTGGGGCTATAAAAACGTCTGATTGTGACAAATGGCAGACACACATTCTTTCTAGCAGAAAACTCTAAAAGTTTGGATATATGCAACAAGACTACTTCACATTGAAGGTATCAATTAACTTTCTCAGTTGAATGATAGGTAGAAGAAGTTTCAAGTCATCTTCATGGACATACTTCAGATCCTCCACTGCGCCAATAAAGTGATAATTCATGTTAAATATCACACGTATGATTATTATTTATCTATAAATAACTAAAATATGCTAAACTCTGGTTGGGTTTTATCACAGTAGACCATCATCAGCGGGGCTCAGCAAACTTTTTTTTTTACACAGACGCCAGAGTCACGTGATCACCGTCGAGTTAAAAATAGTGAGTGTCGAATCATTCACAAAATGAGTGCCCTATACACTCCGCTGTATAGTACGGGACTATAAAGTGATTGAGGGGTTAGGGATGATGTTCGGTCACAGCCTCCTCACGTGAACTGGAGTGAGCGAGGGGGGAAGAGGCGGTGATTACGGTACAACATCCAATCAGAGACGGGGCTGACCGTTAGAGTGCATCGCTATTGGCTGACGCTATTGCAGCCAACTAAACGCCCATTTAAATGCAGTCAAGTCTGTTAATGCAAAGAATATTCCCTTGATTTAAACAGTTACAGAAAGTCGGAAGACATGTTTGTATGTGCATCCAGAGAGGAACACCATGAAATGTCTGCTGATATGCTGCATAATAAAGACAATGTACATCTGATTATAATACACATAACTTTTATATGCGAATTAAAATAAATTAGTTAGTCTCCTCTTCACATGTGCATGTGGTCTCCAGCGAGGCTAAAGCTTTCCCAGAATTCCAAAATTATTGGATGACACTGTTAGTTTTGTTTTTAGGATAGTGAATTAACGGTATGAGTTAATATGTAAGAGTTTTAAAAAAAATAAATTTTAAGATGGTTAAAATATATGCAATGGTTTGTAATTTTACTTTTAAAAGAATTAATTACCAGGTAAATGCTGCATTTCAAAATAACAGGTTATTATTGTTGAAATTTTGGTGTAAATTTACAGAAATCTTTTACAGTGCAGTGAAACAAGGTCCCACATGCATCCCGTGTCTTTGGATCACCCAAATAGCATTGAGCTTCCCTGAAGGACGCACCCAAGGGACCACACTGTGATCTCTGGAGGAAACCCAGAGCAGCACGCTGTCCTCTCAACTCTGCTCCGTACAAGCCGACCAGTGTGTGACATTCAGAGTTTGGCATCAAAATTCTTAGATATGTTTAGTTTATTCCCTTAAAAACTCCCATAAACTCATAAGCCATACGTTATACTCCATTTACAAATATTATCCCACATAAAATTCCTGTCTGTAAATATAAATACCTAATACTCATGTGTCTTTTAACATCCCGTTTTCCCTAATTTTTGTAAATGAATTCACACTTAATTCATTTTAAGTTGAGTTTAGTGATCTTCTCCTATTTGTTGAGTCAGGAACTCTCTAACCTTCAGTCTGTAAGTGTTTTAACTCAGTGTTCCCAGTGTAAGACTGGGTGGTGCCCTGTTAGTAAATTAAATATATCTTTAAGCTAAAACACTTTCCACTCATCATATTTTGTCTACACAAGTCATTAGTGTTACATTTTGTCATTGGTGTTTTTGGAATATTTAACTTAATTTAACATAGTATTACTATATAAATCAATAAAATATAACTATATGTAATTGTTTCACTTACTATATATGAACTTTCAACAATTATTCTGGACATTTTTTTGCATTTTCATCTTGTAATCGTTTTCGTAACTGTTGTAACAGACACAAAACTCAATTTACACAAAAAACAGTTTGAACTCCTAAAATAATTAACAATATTTAAGTTGTCCTTAATGACTGGTAATGATGCTAACATAGTAGTAAATATGGTCTTGTAAATTTGATGGCAAAAATTGAATAATTTTTTGTAATTTTTTGAGCCAGAGAATAATTGTATTTGAATAACGACCCAGCAGTGGAGGCTGTTCAGTTCTTTAGGCAGACTGACTTGTTAGACTCAGTGCACAATACAATCAATGAAGATACCCTTTGATAATAAACACTACAAAATTCCACCTTTTTCTAAATTGTGGGTGCCCTGTCAGCTGAACACCAGGCGTTTCTTTTTACGTTGTGATCTGGGCCACATGGAATTTTTCCGCTGCAGTTCCACGGAGCGGTCACTAATAATCAGATTGGCATCAGGAGGGAGTGATGCGTACTCAGGAGACAGTTTCGTTTTCCTCACCCACATTGTCTTTTGTGTGAACCACCACCTCATGCATGTGACCAAGTAAAAATTAAGTTAAAAACTAGGAGACTTTTTGTACAGACAAAATGCACAAATTTATTCTCTATAAAAATGTTAAAATGACCTCAAGCAAATTCAATAAAATGCAAGATACCGAGCAGAGGCTGAATTAAATTCATTGATGGGCAAGATTTCTTAAAAACAAGGTGTCTGGAAACTGTGCCAGAGTTAGCCAAATAGATAAATGCGAATATAAAATATAATAAAACACAACAAACCAAACCCAAAAGATGGCCTTAACATGCGGCCAAAAGAACAAATAAAATACACAATGGCAACTCTAACTCAATTCTAAACATCCAAACAATACTACTGGCCCAAACAATAAATAGAACTCAATGAAAACCAGGGAAAAAACAGTGGCCAGCTCTTAATCTGCATGAAGTGATACTAAAAGAAATAACAAAAATTAAAATACATAGTGTTTAATACATCTGATGATAATAAAACACTAAAAATAAATACCTTTAGCTGTGAAACTATTTCCAAACAAGGTTTGAGGCCTGCAGGTGACTGAACCTAACAAATGAGTGTGAGATAATGATTGTCTGAACTTTTGTGACTTTAAATTTTTGTATACTTTATTTTATTTAGCTTCTTTTGAATTATTTTCTCACACGCAGATCTGCTGCTTTTAAGCCTGGCTCCTGGCTCTTACTGCCCTCTCCTCAGACACATGTGGAGTGGAATGAGTGAAAGGCAGAGATTCGCCTCCCACTGCTTTTTCCAATCTTTGCCCCTCCCATCAACATCGTCTTCCTGGTCTACCCTTTCACATGCGTAAGGATGGCACTGGCTCCACGGTACAGTATTAATCCTGTTCCAGCGGCGTTTTTGCTGGTTAGGGCCAGATTTTTAGAAATCGTTTATAATGTCAACTTTTTAAACTTCTACAGGGACAATTGCTTACATCAACATTGTGTTTTTTCATTTATTATGTGCTAAAGTTGCAATTGGACCAACTGTACAACCAATCAGAGAAATACAATAGGGAAAAAAACATGCCAGAGTTTCCATTGTGGGGATATTAAATTTTTTTTTAGTTATGGCCAACTTTTGATGACATTGGGCAAATTTTTGCCAGCAATGCTCAAAATGATGATGGATTTTCATTTTAAACTTTAAAGGAAGTTCACAAATGGGGAAAGGTACAGTGATTAGTTACTGATACATGACTGATGAACATGAACATGGTTCTGCAATTTTTTACAAGGAGGAACTGTATTGCCTTATCTGCTCTTTCATTCTTTAAACAAAAATATCACAAATTTAACATGGCTGCTGTTTTCTTTTGCCGTTCCGCTGCAGGGCTCTCTGATGAATGACCTCACAGTTTCCTGCTGCTGTGCGTGGTGCTCGTGGTGTCAGATGCACCGTGAGTTAAAACACCAGAATAGAACCCCAACTATCATCAACGTCCAGAATGTGGTCAGTGTGCAGCCTCCTCCCATGATGAACCAGGAACCTGGGAACCAGACAGCAGTCACTATGGAAAATATAAATCTCAATTATTACGCCAGCCTCTGATAAAGTGATATGATCTGATACACATTTCCTAGTGTCATTATAGCAAAATAATTTAGTGGAAGTTCATAGCTGAATAAAAATGTCCATTGTTGATAGCATACAGTATAAATAACCTGACCAGCCATCTTAAATCTTTTTCTGTAGCATACCAAGAATTAATCATATCCCTGTTGTGTCAAGTCAGAAAACTGAAAACAAACCTGCAAACACAATTAAAAAAAAAAAAACAACTAACCATTAGAGAAAGAAAGCATCACATAAGGCAGTAGAAAAATGGTTATGTTTGAGTGGTAGGAAGATGACTGAAGGCTTGTATGGGAGAAGTTACAGACCCACTTTGTTAAAAAAAAATGAATGCGTCTGGATGGCCAGGTTAACAGACTTAAATGACTTGATTGTGAATATTTGATTTTCTTTTGCATTTTGTGTTAGATTTCTTACAGACAAAATGGTCGACGCACAGTGATCATGCTGCTAATTAGCAATGCATGTCGTTTGTCTATCAGTGTATGCAAACACTGATAGAACAGATCTGTGCATGTGTTCTGATTTCAACATCTTTAAAAACAAGTCCTTGAAAGATGAACTCCCAAACACTACACCGTTTACTTTTGAGCAACAGAAAGTAAGCTTATATTGAGTATTGAGTATTTCTGAACCTGTATATGTTGTGGAAAAACACATTTAACACACAGATTCAAAAATCTACTACATAACAAAAAGTGTTATATGCATTCAAAATAAGTTTTGGTTTCAGTTAGCTGACTTATGTTTGATTGATATTGTATATTACTGATGTTCTGTCATTATATCACAATAAAAAAGTTATATTGATGTGGAAGAAGTACTAAAAATCTATCTGTACAGTAGTTAATCAAACTATGGCTTGAATAAAAGTAAAAAGTTGTCAATTGTACAAAACACCTGCTGTGTATATGTTTCCTGTCTGTAAAAGTCCACCCTGAAAGTTAGAGGCCATTTCCTTGGTTATACAGCGCCTCAGGCCCAGAGTAGCTGGGACAAGCTCCACTTGCAACCCCTAACCATAACTTTAGAAAATGTATGATGTTATTATTTAACAGAAATCTTGCTCCAAACCCGGTTTACCAAGTTCCAGGAAGAGCCTGCAGTGTTCTCTCCACTCCAGTCCTCAGTCACTTGACCCAGCAGGTGCCTTGTTTAGCAGGTCCATCATCAGCTGACTAGGAATTTAGCTGAGCAGGTAAAAACCAAAACAAAGGAGAGAGCAGGGCACAACATTGCATTGCATTAAATTTAGGGTGACCAGATTTCTAGAGTCAAAAACTGGGACACATTTATTTTTTCACTTATCATGGTGCATTTATACGGAAGCACATAGTAGTCACAAATTTAAAAACAAAATCAGTGTTTTTTTAAATTTATTTATTGGTGACTACTATGTGCTTCCGTACATTTGAACTCACCAGTGACAAAAAAAAAAAAAAAAAAAAAAAAAATTCCAGAATCCTTACAATTTTCTGTCATGTAATTCAAAGTAGGCTACACAACTAGATACAGTTAAATTTAGTGTTTGCATGCAAACATATGGTCCCCACTTTGGGAATAGTTGCTTTAAACAAATGATTTTATGTTTCCTGCGTGTTTCTGTTAGAACAGGGTCAGCTAGGACATGGTTTGCTCAAAACTGGGACCTAGTGTTTTTACAGATAGGAAGTTGGGACAATGGACAAGGAGCATAAAATTAAAACTGTGACTGTCCCGGTTATATAGGGACATCTGGTTACCCTAATTAAATAAAGTTTACATTACATTAGCCACATGTTGTAAGTTGTTAATACAATCAACTGTTGTAGCCCGTGGCATAGTTTATTTTTATTTTCTCAACAATATTGCTGTTTGTCTAGATTGGAAACTTGGACAAACATTGGTCGTTGTGCCCCCTACTGACGTGCAAGTGAAACTACACTGCAGCTGTGATCCACACAGCTTTGATTTTTTTTTTTTTTTTTTTTTTTTTCCGAATTAAGGAATTTAAACGGAGAAAAAATCCACAGTATGGAAATTGATAATAAACACTACAAAATTCCACCTTTTTCTAAATTGTGGGTGCCCTGTTTCTTTTTACGTTGTGATCTGGGCCACATGGGATTTTTCCGCTGCAGTTCCACGGAGCGGTCACTAATAATCAGATTGGCGGAGGGAGTGATGCGGCTGATTGGTTGCACCTGGGGAAATTTGCGTGGAGTGCGTGGTTTGAATCGTGTTTCTGCTCTTTATACATCAAATAACTCAATATTCACTGACTAATAATGGACTCTGAGGATGAAGGTGGTGGTGGAGATTGGCAAACTGTGGGGGGGAAAAATAGGAAAAGGAAGAATGAGGGGAATACGTCTTCTCAAGAATCAGAGGAGGAGACGCTGAGAGGGGCTCTAAAAGTGTCAAGGAGGGATAGGCCAGAGGAATTCAAGGCAATCCTGAAGTTAAAAGAGGGAAGCTTTAAGTCGATTAACCCCATGCGGTTGGCTGGAATGCTGAGGGAAGAGGTGGGGAACATTAAAAATGCACAAAATTTGAATGATGGTAAATTGCTGGTTTTTTGTACGTCTGCCGCTCAGGCGGCCGCTGCTGCTGGGCTGAAGGTGTTGGGAGAGAGACGTGTGGAAGGATTTATTTCAGGAAAGAAGCCGGGGATAAAAGGTGTGATATATGGGGTATCTCTGGAGATCTCAATGGATGAATTGGTCAAAGGAATAGAGAATGGAAAAGTTGCTGAAGCATTTCGAATTAAAGTTTTTAGAGATGGGTTCTGGTGTTACTCAAATGTGGTTGTATTGACATTTCGAGAGGGGGTGTTGCCTGAGAGAGTTTTTTTGGGATGTTTGTCTTTCAAAGTGCTCCCTTACCGGAGACCGCCGCTGCGCTGCTTTAAGTGTCAGCGATACGGGCACATAGCCGCAGCCTGTCGGGGAGAGCGGAGATGTGGGAAATGTGGGGGTGATCATGAGTTTGCTGCATGTAAGGTAAGTTTATTAAAATGTGGGAGTTGTGGTGGAGGACATGTTGCTGGGAGCCGGGACTGTGAGCACTATAGGCAGGCTGTGAAAGTGCAACAGTATAAGGAGGTAAAGGGGGTGTCTTACGCTGAAGCGGTGAAACAGGTGCGTAGGTCTAAGTGTGATGAAGGAGGCATTGTCCCTCAGGTAGCAGTTGTTTCAGAGGATTCAGTGGTGGTAAGTAGAGTTAACTTTCTGGCTTTTATTGTTGAGGTGATAAGTGGTGCCAAGCAGTGCAAAAATAATTCAGATGTTGTAAGATGTGTAGTATTGGCTGCTGATAGGGCACAAATGGGTGGAATTGAGCCAGCTATGCTCCATAGTTTGGTGTTTTCAAGCGATAGAAAGGCTAACGGCAAAGGTGTGCATGTTGAAAATGGTGATGATATTTAGTATTATAATGTTCTTTATTCTTCAGTGGAATGCCAGAAGTTTAATTGCAAATGGGCAAGAGTTGAAAAGGTACGTAGAGACATTGAAGGAGGCTCCACATCTGCTGTGTATTCAAGAGACGTGGTTGAAGCCAAATTTAGATTTTGTGGTGCCTGGATTTGTAAGTCTCCGTAAAGATAGGACTAATGGTGCAGGTGGTGGTTGTGCGGTCTTTATTCAAGAAGGTATTCAGTACAGAAGGGTGAGTCTAGCAACAGAGCTTGAGTGTGTGGCTGTGGAGATATGGGGCCGAATAGGTAAGTTTTTTTCTCATAAATTTCTATAATCCTTGTCTGCCATTAGAGGCTGATCAATTAGAGCGAATAATGGAACAAGTGCGACCCCCAGTGGTGTGGGTAGGGGACTTCAATGCGCATAACCCGTTATGGGGCAGTAAAAATAAGGATAGGAATGGGGGTGTTGTTGAGGATATGTTGGATAGGCATAGCCTTGTGATCATTAATGATGGGAGACCCACTCGTTTTCAGGTAGGTAGTGGAGAGCTTTCGTGTTTGGATTTAGCCTTTGCCTCAGGGGAACTGGCAAGGAGTGGGCAGTGGGAAGTTCAGGATAGGAATGCGCTGGGTAGTGACCACTTCCCCATTTTTATCAGCTTTGGTACAGATGTGCAGACGGAACAAGGCAATATGGTGAGTAGATTTAACTATCACAGAGCAGATTGGGAAAAGTTTAGAGAGCACTTGTCAGTAGGAATAGATGAGGTAGAAAGTCAGGGTAGTATTGAGCATTGGAATAGGTCATTTTGCAACTTGCTTAATAATGCAGCAGGAAAGGCAATACCAGTTAAAGGGCAAAGGAAAAGGCAGAAAATGGTGCCATGGTGGAACCAGTCGTGTAGCGAGGCGGTATGGGCACGTAATAAAGCGTACAAGAAGCTGAGGAAAAATCCAGTTGAGAGTTTAGTTATTGAATATAAGAGGCGACGAGCTGAGGCTAGAAGGGCCATTAAAAAGGCCAAAAAAGAAGCGTGGCAAAGCTTTTGTGGGACACTTGGCAGGGAAACTCCGCTTAGGAAGGTGTGGGGCATGATCCATCGGATGTCTGGGATTAATAGAGCTTCCTCCATCCCTGTGCTGTCTGATGGGGTAAGAGAGGCTGTCAATGAAGAAGAAAAGGCAGAGATTTTAGTTAAGTCCTTTCAGCAAGTTTGTAGTGAGGCTAATGTTAGTCCAGAAGGTCAGCTGAGGAGAAGGAGCATGCTCGATCGAGAAGGATATAAGCTTAATATGAGTTATGATAATAGTGATGTGATTAACCTTTTCTTCTCAATTAAAGAGCTTAAACAAGCTATAAGGCGAGGACGTCATACTACTCCAGGTAGAGATGGGCTGGGCTATGAGATTTATCAGCACTTGGATGACTGGACGCTGGGTGAGTTATTAGCCCTTATTAATACAGTATGGGAGGAAGGACATTTTCCGGCTGAATGGAAGCATGCAGTGGTTGTGCCTATTCTGAAACCTGGGAAGGAGGCTGAGAACCCTGGATTGTATCGGCCAATTGCTTTGACTGCTGTTATATGTAAAATAATGGAAAGAATGGTTACAGACCGCTTAGTACATAGGCTTGAGCAGGCGGGGTATTTTTCTCCGTACCAGAATGGTTTTTAGACATGGGCGGGGCACTATGGATGCTGTTTTGATTTTGGACAGAGATATTAAGAAAGCTTTTATTAATAAGGAAATTGTTGTTGGTGTGTTTCTCGATATTGAGAAAGCATATGACATGCTTTGGAAAGAGGGGTTGGTTATAAAGCTCCATGATGCTGGAATTCGGGGGAGAATGTTAAATTTTTATGTAATGGTAAACAATATTTTTGACTGTATTGGAAATGGCTATGAGAGATCTTTATTTGCGGATGATGGGGCAGTTTGGAAGCGAGGGCGTAATGTGGAGTACTTGTTCAGCCAGATGCAGGATGCCCTGGATAAGGTGGAGGCTTGGGCTAGCAAGTGGGGTTTTTGTCTTTCTGTGTCTAAAACCAAGTATATGATTTTTGGTAGGAAGCGAAACATGGGAAAGTTTGACTTAAAGCTATATGGACAAACACTAGAAAGAGTGACTACTTTTAAATTTCTTGGAGTGTGGCTTGATCGGAGACTGACATATAGAGAGCATATTCTCAAAATGGTCAGTAAGTGTGGGAAAGTAATTAATGTCCTGAGGTGTCTGGCTGGGTCTTCCTGGGGAGTGGAGAGGTCAGTTATGTTGATGGTGTATAAGGCAATGATAAGATCTGTGCTAGATTACGGATGTTTAGTGTACGGGTCTGCAGCAAAGTCTGTGCTGCGCTTGCTGGATATAGTTCAAGCTAGGGCTTTGCGGCTTTGTACTGGGGCATTCCGCACAACGTCCATCCCGGCTCTTTTGGTTGAGGCAGGGGAGGTCCCGTTGAGTTTAAGGCGTAAAAAACTGGCTTTAAATTAAAAGGAGCCATGGCAACTCTTCCGTCAGTATCCATGTTAACTGAGTGCTGGGAATTTGCAGGAATAAGTAGGCTTAATAAGACAAGTTTTATTCAATCCGTTAAAGGCCCTCTGGAGAAGTTAGGACTAGAGAAAGTGGATATAGCGCCCTCTGTTTGTTGGCCCTCTGTTCCGCGCTGGTTGTGGCCAGAGGTAGAGGTAGACCTGTCAATTAAAAAAGCAATTAAAGAGTGTTCTGCAGTTAATTTGGCAGCATTTGTTGAGGGGCATCTTAAAAATGAATGGTCTCATTTTAATCAAGTGTACACAGATGGCTCAAGAGATCCTGAAACCAGGAGGTGTGGGTTTGGCCTCTATGTGCCACATATTGAGTTGAGGCAGTGTCACAGGCTGCCTAATGATGTGTCTGTTTTTACAGCAGAACTGGTGGGTTTACTGTGGGCATTGCTGTGGGTGGAAGCAAGCAGGGAGGAGAGGGTAGTTATCTGCTCAGACTCTGTCAGCTTTAATGGTGTTAGAGGGGGGAGAGAGGGCTAGAGCTAGGCCTGATGTAGTTGGTGAGATTTTCATGGTGATTTATAGGTTAGAGCAACTTGGGTGCAGTGTGGGTTTTTTGTGGGTTCCGGCACATGTGGGTGTTAAGGGCAATGAAGAAGTAGACCTAGTTGCAAAAGAGGCTTTAAAACAACAGGAAGTAACAGTTAGGGTTGCACTGGGACAATTTGAGGGTCGTACGTTGATTAAAGAGTATGTGTTGGCAGTGTGAAATGGCAGGAGGAATGGGACAGAGAGGTAAGGGGGAGACACTACCACCTAATCCAAAGAAGTGTGAAAGTACATAACATCCCTGTTAAACACAGGAGGAATCAGGTCCTTTTAACAAGATTGAGATTGGGACACTGCGGCCTAGCAAAAGATCTGGCACTAATTGGGAAGCATCCGGATGGCCTTTGCAGAAGCTGTAACAAGTCTGAGTCAGTGTCTCATGTGCTGCTGGAATGTGGACGGTACACTGGTTTGAGAAGAGCCATGTTTGTTGAAATAATGGACTTAGGATTTGATTCTATTTCCTTAAGAACGCTACTCAACCCTGATGATCATCAACAGGAAGTAACAAAGGCCTTGCTAAGTTTCATCTTCTCCGCGGGACTTCATTTAAGAATATGATGTAGAGAACTCTAATTTTAAACTATCGGAGGGGGGCAGCAATTCGCCTGGAGGCGTCTAGTCTGCCGGAAATTAAGAAGAAGAAGAGGGAGTGATGCGTACTCAGGAGACAGTTTCGTTTTCCTCACTCACGTTGTCTTTTGTGTGAACCACCACCTCATGCGCAAGGATGGCACTGGCTCCACGGTACAGTATTAATCCTGTTCCAGCGGCGTTTTTGCTGGTTAGGGACAGATTTTTAGAAATCGTTTATAATGTCAACTTTTTAAACTTCTACAGGGACAATTGTTTACATCAACAATTGTGTTTTTTCATTTATTATGAGCTAAAGTTACAGGAGTTTGTAAGGGCTTTTTGTTCATTTGAAAAGTTGGAATATGAAATGCCACAGAAATTGCATTTGTGTATTTCATTTCATAGTTTACTCGCTAAACCATGATTTTATACACTATAAAAGTACTAATTGCTTGAAGTGGAGTAGTATTCAGTACAATTATAATAAAAAAAATCTAGGTTTAGTGAGCAAACTATGTAATGAATTTAATCTACACTTTTCATATCTTAGATACTTTTGCTTACGTTTGTTGAAATTGAGTTTCTTTGAGCCTTTTTTTTTTTTTTTTTTTGTAGGCCTACATAACTTAACTATATTGTGTGCATCTTAAAGACATGCTTGGCTCTCAAACATAGCATTGTAGATGTCTACTTCTAGTTCTGACTGGTAACACTCCACCCGTAAACACTGTTACATTCAGGGTTTTCTGATGTGTTCAGACAAGCCCCTTGGCTTCCCAAAATCTGGCAGTAGCAGAACTGAACTGGTTTAATAGATTCATTCATTCATTCATTCATTCATTCTTCTTCTGCTTATTTCCATTACTGGACTTTGGGCATTAGATGAGGTACACCCTGGACAGGGGCCAGTTGGTCACAGGGCTGACACAGAGACATACACAGCAGGGTTGCCAGGTCTGAAAGTACTCAGTCTGTATTCGAATAAAAGTGAAATTACTCAACAAAATGGTTCCTGTGTAAAAGATACCCAGGTTTGATACTGGGCTCGGGTAGGGTACACCCCCATTTCCTGTCAGTCTAACGCTGCAGTCCAATAAAGGCAAAAGCTGAAAATAAATCTTAAAAAAATATGATTAACATTGACAGGAGTTCCACTCAGCCTTCAGAAGTGACCTCTCACATGTATGTACATCACCATCAGACCTCCTTGCTGCCAGTACAACCCCAGGATTCAGAGACAGCTGAGGTTGAGTGGAACACTGCTCTGCTCGACTGCTTTGAAGACGCCAGCTCTTGTAAGAATCCTGCAATTTAAACCAAATAATATACAACATTTGAATGCATTAAAATGACACTCTGGAGTCCATTTGTACATTGTGATCCTCAGGCTGCTATGGGTTCTGGTGCTGCCCCTGCCTCTCGTGCACCGTGTCGGGGAGACTCCAGGAGCCCTACTGCCTCCCACTCTGTGATATCACGACTTGTCTTGCAGCGCTTGCATTTCACATGCCTGTGGGTGTGCCTCCTGCTGCGTTTGGTCTGAGGATGGCCATGAGAAACAAATACAAGATAAAGGTCTGAGACATTTTTTTTTTTTTTTAATTAAATTAAATGATTACGATTTTCATGCATTGACAAGAATGAAGTGCATAAGTAAGCCACTTGCTGTCTTGGCTGGCCTTGATTTAAAGGTTTACAGCCTTATAATATGCATATACTGTACATATATTTAAAAAATCTACATACTTTTTTGTATTTTTACTTTAAAATCTCAAATCCTCAATCTGAGACCAAAAAGCCCCTATTTTGCTATATGTCCCAAAAGTAAAAATGTTTTTTTTTTTTTTTTTTTATTACCAAGAGACAACTGAAGGGTTGGTGGTCCGAACCTTGCTCAAAGCTTGCTCGTTGTGTCCCTAAGCAAAACACTTCACCTACTTTGCCCATTCCAGTCACAGTGGCTGAATCCCATTTCTTAGGACTTTCCCCAACTCCTCAGTTCCTCAACTGTAAATCCTGCCCACGGAGAGGAGAGGCCAATAAGAAATACCATGCCTCTCTCTCAGGGTTTCTGCATGGCTCAACAAGTTGAATTTAAGACTTTTTTTAGAACTTTGTTGAAGAAAATTAAGACTTATTTCATAAGCCTGCATGGCACAAAAACTTGAGTCATAAATGTGGCTGTGTTGTTTAATTGTGACTATTGACAAAATTAGAATGCTGCCAAGCATTTTGTTCTTGGTGAGAAAAAATCTTATTAAAAAAATGCGTCTTTGAGAATTTAAGTGGGCATTTTAGAATAAACTGTGAACACAGGTAGTTACATTAAATATACCTGACATATTTAAGGCCTGTTACAAAATGTTTAAGACGTAGGACTCCTACGGCTGCTCAGTTATGGAAAAATTCTTAATCATGATTATTTGGCGCATAATTGAAATCACAATTATTGAAAACAATTATTCATCTACTGCCAAAATAATAACTTGTAGAGGAAGAGTATTTCTATCATTTATTTGTGTTAATTGACTCATAGAGCTTAGTACAATACTCTGGACAACATTCTGGACAAAGACAAGAGCACATGTAGCTGTGTCAGCACTTTACCCGACATAAAAATCATGGCTGTCATTCAGAGTCCAATTTAATTAATGGTTTTTTCTTAATTTTATATATATTTTGTAATTGTTGGAAGCCAAAATTGTAATCACGATTAAAATTCGAGTAATTGCACAGCCCTAAGTACTCCACATCTCAAGAAATGTAAGACTTTTTAAGCCCTTAAATTCAGATTTTTAAATGTAAAACTTTTTTAGACTTTTAAGACCCAGCAGAAACCCTGCTCTCCTCATAGGCCGCTCTCCTCTGTGGGGCTGAATTTACAGATGAGGATTTAAGAAATTGAGGCAAGTTACTGTTCACTTGAGCTTATGTGGCCTGTTGTGACAGACAGGAAGGGCATCTGGAGTAAAAACTTATCAGAATAAGCTAAATTGCTGTGGCAACCCTAAACAAAAAAAAGGAGCAGCCAAAAGATTAAAAGAACATTAACAAGATTAATTAAAAAAAGTGAGCAATGATTTTTTACAGATAGAAAAGATTGAGTAGAAAGTGTGAATGAATATGGTCTTCTCTCTCATTCTTTAAACAAAAATATCCCTAATTTAACTATTAACATGGCTGCTGTTTTCTTTTTCCGTTCCGCTGCAGGGCTCTCTGATGAATGACCTCACAGTTTCCTGCTGCTGTGCGTGGTGCTCGTGGTGTCAGATGCACCGTGAGTTAAAACACCAGAATAGAACCCCAACTATCATCAACGTCCAGAATGTGGTCAGTGTGCAGCCTCCTCCCATGATGAACCAGGAACCTGGGAACCAGACAGCAGTCACTATGGACACTCCATTGCTCAAATATAAAGCCAGCCTCTGATAAAGTCACACATTTCCTAGTGGCATTATAGCTTGTGTATGTATTTTGTGAAAAACAGACTACTTTACACTCAAGTCATTTAGAAATAGTTTACCAAATGGCAAAGTGTTATGTGCATTAAAAATAATGTGAATGATTTTAGTTAGTTGACTCATGTTTGATTGCCAGTATATATTACTGTTGTTCTGTATTACCCACATTTGCAATAAAAGAAAGCTATATTGTCAATGGTGGAAGAAGTCTGTACTCCATGTAAAACTCTTACTTAAGTGGTGAGTAGAGAAAAGTAAAGAGTAATCAACAAAATGACTATTCAAGTAGAAGTAAACTGTAAACTTTACTTGAGTACAAATTAATTGCTGCTACTACTACACAAAGGTTTAAACCCAGGACTGATTGCAAAGTGTGTTACCCACTGTACCATCAAGGTCAAAAAAATATTTTACATTTACAGATTTTATAAAGTTTAACATAAGGTGAGACGCTTCAGGTCTTTTTACACTAACAGATATCTATGTTAAAAATTTCCTGCATATTACTGCCATTATTACAGCCTTCAGCCTTCCCACTCTGGTCTTCCCTCTGCCGTCCGCCTGTCTGTGTTGTCTTTTAACAAGCAAATCATGCTCTGGTGATCCCAGGTTTCTGATTGGCTGCCTCCCCTAATGCCTGTTTCTGGTTGGCTTCTGCTTCCTTTCTTTTATATTAAATAATCAGTTTAAACTATACTTTGAGTCTCTTTTTGTGATAATTTAATTTTATTTATATTGTAAATACATAATACTATTGGGACACTTTCTGTTACATTTTATCTACATTATTCCCTTTTAAATAGTCAATTTTAGTTACCATTTAAAATGTTTTTATATTTAAATTAGGGATTATATGCGTAATGTTTAAAATTCTTGATTCATGTTGACTTTTTAAATAAAAAGGTTTTTTACAGAGGGAATTGCTTATACCTTTTTTGTCATTTAGGGTTAAATTAGAAAATGGTAGCAATAGTATAGCTAAAAAAAAAAAAAAATTACCTTGTTTTTAGAAAGAAAATGCCCAGTAAATCAGGCTCAGAATTACATAGCAATAAATCCTTCAGTAAAAGCCTTCAAAATATCATTAAATACAAGACTGGAAATGTTGGCGCTTGTAAGTGTTAATGAACTGGAGAAAAAAATATATATTTTTTTTTTTCAGAAAACAGCGTTTGAAAATAAAATTTCCAATAGAAATCTACAGACACAAGTGATTAAATGTATTAAACTAAACACTTCTAAACACACTATTTATTTCAGTGTTGGAGCTTATCTGTCGAGGAGCAAACTTACCCAAAACCTCAAAAAAAAAAAAAAAAAAAAAAAAAAAAAAAAAAAAGATAAGGAGTAAAAGTATCAGGCTGCTTTCCTCCTCTGGCTGTGAATGTTTGAATCCTGCTCACTTCAGAAGCTGCAGCCATAAGTAGACGTTTTTGTTTTTTGTAGTCCCATTTACAGCCAGCAGATGGTGACAACGCCACGTAATTTAATACAGTATATTATCAAATACAATCCTACTTATGTAAATTACCTGAGTAAAAGTATCTAGTTACTTTCCATCTCTGCTTTTTTGTTTGTTTTAAAGCATATACTACTTTTATTTCTCTATGACAGTGGTTATGAAAGTTTTCCCACAGAGTACCAAATTTTCATGTCTAGGTTGTTCTAGGTACATTTCAAGTTTACATATATCATGACATGTTTACTATTATACTTTATTTTTCATTTAAGTGTTGCAGTTTTAGCCATTTGTTGCAATAAGAAAAAGAAAAAAAAAAAGATTTTCATACAACTTTATACAGTCTACTAGTAAGTACACAACTAAAAACAGTATGTGTTTGTATAAACTGAGAAGATCCAATAGAATGTAATGTGTAATGTACAGGTATGTTTGTCAAGTTCAAAGCTGATTCATTAGAGAATAGTTTACTTACGTCTTGCCCATCATAACAGTGTAGAAACAACTTCATACTATCTTGTTGATTGTTGTATTGCAGGAGTTTCTGGGTGTTTCCCTGAGAACTGTGTGTTGAAGATCAAAATGTAAACAAAATTTTGATCTTCAACACACAGTTCTCAGGGAAACACCCAGAAACTGCTGCAATACATCCTTCACAAGAGATGAGCTATGAGAGCTGCCAACGACACTACAGCGTTTGTGTGGAAGAACCAAATGGGAACTACTGGGGAGAAGTGGAAAGTAACTACATACTTATACTCAAGTCATTGACTTGAGTGTATTTTTGAAGTAAGTTCATTTTTAGAGTACATTTTCTTAAATAAACATTTTACAGTTTTTTTATGTATAAGTAAGTCATTTTGCTTGAGTGTTTTTGAGTGTCAAAGTGGGGAGTACAAGTAGTCGTAGTAGTGGACAAAAAATTGTGATAATAACAATAATAGTATTAATATAGTATTTTAAATACTGGTATTGGAAATCTTTTTATGAAAATCTGCTCAATTGTATCAGTGGAAGAAAATAACATTTTCCAACTTCTAAAGTCTGGCTACTTTGACACTTTAATCAACATTATTAGTACATACTTTATCAATGACACTAGACATGCCATGGTATTGAATATTACGAAAGTAATGATGGAAATATTTTATTTTCATTTTGACTCCATACATTTTATTTTTTTATTTAACCAGGAAAGTCCCACTGAGATTCAGAATCTCTTTTGCAGGGGAGTCCTGGCCCCATGGGGGACCTATTGTACATGTTTTTAGTGGTAGGGGAAACTGGAGCACCTGGAGGAAACCTACACAGACACAGGGAGATGCTAACTCCACACAGTCTGGGAATTGAACCCAGGACTTTCTTGCTGTGAGGAAGTGCGAGCCACTATGCCACTGTGCGGCACCATTCAGGTTTTGCAGGTATTTTGTGTTTCAGCTGCAGTTTATAACGCACTTCAGCCGGAGTGATCCCATCAGTCATCCACAGGTGAGCGCAGGAGTTCAGCTCAGACAGGTAACAGCTCTGATTTAAGCTTTTAACACAGGATAGTGTGGTGTGAACAAGGCTTTTGAAACTAGTAGATTTTTTTAAATGTTGACATTGCATAGTATTTCGCAGAGGATTCATCATTTAAACATTCTTTAGGGATAAACAATGGTGCATTTTGTTTTTAGGAATGAATAGTAACGTCAATTTTATTTTATTTTATTTTATTTTTTTCATTTTAAAAGCAATTTGAATGAGCTTTATAATTGAGATGATGCACTGCAGTGGTTCTCTGATTGTGGTACACAGTTTTATCCCTGATCATTTTATTGTGAAGCTACTTTAATAAATTATTTTACTATGACCTTTATGGAACCCCTATCATAAAATCAAATAATTAAAACAATATTTACTACAGTATATTTAACCCTTGGGTGACCTACTTTGGGATTGTTTAAATTTAATTTATTTAATAGTCATTTTGGCTGAGGTGGAAAGTAACTACTTTTACTCTCTTTGTAAAGGAAAAAATACTCTCTGAGTACATTTTCTGAAAATTACTTTTGCTTGTGTAAATTCTGGAGGTGAAAATAATACTTTTACTTTTTAGCTCCTTGAGTAATGGTATTTTTAAGCAACAGTACTTCATCCAGATTTTTAATTTTTTTATTTTTTTTTGATTACTTTTTTTTGAGCTATAAAAAAATAAAAATATTGTACATAGAAAATATAAATATATTGTACAATATTATACATTATACCCACACTAGGTAGAAAAAACAAAACAAAAAAACAAATAGAATAGCAATATCTATAAATATATTTCAGACATGTTCACAGTTTATATATCATTGTAGCTCGAAAAGGAGTGGGAAGAAGACAAATTTGTTTAACCCCACCCCCATTCATTCTAATGAACGGTTACTACTATAAAGAACAATATATTTATATACAATATCTGACATATGTCGTACATTATACCTTATAATTACATCTAAGTATGGTCCATTAAACACATATGCAGTGTAATGCAATTTCATTTTATGCTTATGATAAGTATTACTATTATAACTCATTTTACCATCGTATATCATCATATATCAATTTAAGCATTATGAGTAATTCTTCCCACTATGTCTAATATATTATAACTTGCTGTTTAAGCATGACAATTGTAATTATGTTGGCTTAGTGGTGTTGATGGTGATAATAATTAGTTAGATTGTGTGTGATGTGCATTAAAGGAGGCGAGGTGTTCTTGTGAACCTGCTGTCAGAGAGAAGCAGCCCCCTAACAACAGGACTACCCCCCGCCTATATATATATATATATATATATATATATATATATATATATATATATATATATATATATATATATATATATATATATATATATATATATATATATACACACAAATTAGTATCTGTATTATATTATAAATTTATTATAATTATCATTAGAATAAAATATATTAGTATCATCAACAAATAGAACTAGTTTCAATAATTTTGATACATTAAATATGTCGTTTATATATACATTTAACAACTTTGGGCCCAAAATAGATCCTTGTGGAACCCCACAAGCAGTGTCCAATAATCCAGATTTAAACTCACCCATCTGCACATATTGATGTCTCTCAGTTAAATAGCTTTGGATCCAGTTCAAAGCGACTCCCCTAATACCATATCTTTCCAATTTTTGTTTATAATATTGAGTGATTAATAGTATCAAAGGCTTTTTTTTAAGTCAATGAATATTCCAGCTGCATATTTTTTCTATCTAAGCTATTTGTAATTTAATCCACTGCATCAATTATGACCACAGATGTTAACCTTGCTGACCTAAACCCATACTGACTTAAATGAATTATATTATATTTATCTATAAATTTCTCTAATCTATTATTAAAAAGTTTCTCCAGAATTTTGGAAAACTGAGGGAGCAGAGAGACAGCTCTATAGTTTGTGAAGATGTGTTTGTTTCCATTTTTATATATAGCGGTATTACTTTCGCAATTTTCATATTATTTGGAATGATCCTGTTTGAAATGATAAATTGCCTATGTAAGTTAAAGGTTTAGATATACTATGTATATTTTTTTAATTAGTGACATACCTATATCAAAATATATATATTTTTACACTTATTAACTATATCCACTAATTCTGCTTCATTTACACCAGACAGAAATAATGTCTTTGAATTATTGACTATCTGCATGTGGTCCAATATGTTGTCTTTAATAGGGAACTTTTCAGCAAAATCCAGCCCAACATTAACAAAAATTTCAGTCTTGCTCTATTAGGTCATAATACAGTGCGTTAATTGCTTCCTCAGTTCTAAGTCATTTATACATTGATTTTTGGAATGATTTCTTATAATCAAATTTCTCATCATACAGAGTGAAGATGGGAAGATGGTCAGTTATGTCACAAATCAACAAGCCACTAACATTTATAGACTCCATATTATTTGTAAAAATATTGTCAATGAGTGTAGCGCTATGTGATGTAATTCTACTAGGTCTTGTAATAGATGGATATAAACTCATACTGAACATTCTGTTAATAAATTCATCGGTTGATGTATTTTTATTTGGATTGAACAAATCAATATTATAATCCCCACAAATGAATATTTTCTTATTACTTATTGCAGAGAATGTTTTCTCCATTCAGTCTGTAAAGAGTCCCAAACTTGAGCCTGGTGTTCTGTATACACAACTTACTATAAAGTTTTTCTTTTTCTCATTGATAATTTATATTGATACACATTCAAGTATATCAGCTAATGTCATATTTTCAATTACTTCAAATTTGATTTTTTTAATGAATATATAAAGCAGCTCCTCCTCCTGATTTATTTATTCTATTTGCATAATTTAGATTATAGTCCTTTAACTCAAAATCAACACCCTTGTCAACATTAAACCATGTCTCAGAAAGTGCAATAATACTTTTACACGTAATTATAACAAATAATGGTTATGTGTATATGTATTGACAGGTTTTTCAATTATAAACCATAACCATGGCTAGGCATTCAAAAGCAGACGAGGTGGAGTGGAGCAGTGGTCTGTGTGACTGCTTTGAGGATACAAAGACATGTAAGTACCTGTCATTTCAGACTAAATGTATGTAATCTTAATTCCACTCAGTTGGTTAATTTTTTGGGGGGTTCTTCAGGCTGCTACGGCTTCTGGTGCTGCCCCTGTCTCGCCTGCACTGTGTCAGGGAGATTTCAGGAGAACCGCTGCCTCCCGTTGTGCGACATCATCAGCCCAGCCATTCTGACCTCATGTGGGATTCCTTTGTTTGTGCCTCCTGCTGTGCTCGGGCTGAGGGTGGCCATGAGAAACAGATACAAAATAAAGGTAAAAAGGAAAGACATTATTTCATTTTACGTGTTGTGTGTATGTTTTTAATGAGCTGTCTCCTCCTACCAGGGCAACATATGCAAGGACATCTGCACCTCCTGCTTCTGTGTGTGGTGCTCCTGGTGTCAGATGCATCGGGAGTTAAGGCACCGGGATAAATCACCAACTACTGTTACTGTACAAAATGTAATTGGCATGCAGCCGGCTCCAATGATGATGATGAACCAAACTGTGACAGTGGGAAAATAGCGTGTCCTTTCTAAGTGTAATGAAGACTTTCTCATTAGTTCATGTACATGTTTTATAAGCGCAGTAAGCCACCATGACTTGACATTTGTTAACACTTTAAAATAATGCACCACTGTTACGGAGTAAACAAGAATTGTTGTTAGTGTAACCATGTGTAATAAAAAAAAAAAAAAGAATTTGTTTATCATTTTGCATTGTTTTTCCTGAGCTTATCACTCAAGACTAATATATATTCAGTGGTAATTATTAAAGTGGCAGTAATGCAATGTGTAATTGGTGCGGTGTATATATATATATATATATATATATATATATATATATATATATATATATATATATATATATATATATATATATATATATATATATATATATATATATATAAAATTTATCGAATAAATGCATTTTTAAAATTTCCATTGTGTAACCAAAGTTCTAAACTCTTTCTTTTTTGCTCATGGAGTCAGCAATTATAACATGAATTCATATCTACTGTAAATCTAATTCAGAAAAAAAACATGAGGTATAATTTGTCCCAGCACAGCCTTAGCTAGCCTAATTCCTTTCACTTAACTGTACTGTAAAAGTATTAGCTCGCCTGCCTTTACATGCATATGAACTTAAGTGACATCCCATTCTTAATCCATAGGGTTTAATATGATGTTGGTCCATCCTTTGCATCTATCTACGTCAGACATCTATGTGTCTGACGTTCTCATCCAACGTCAGACACTGATGTTGGATGAGAAGGCCTGGCTCGCAGTCTTCGCTCTTATTCATCCCAAAAGTGTTCTATCAGGTTGAGGTCAGGACTCTGTGCAGCCCAGTCAACTTCTTCCACACCAAACTCACTCATCCATGTCTTCATGGACAGTGCTTTGTGCACTGGTGCAGTCATGTTGGAACAGGAAGTGGACATCCCCAAACTGTTCCCACAAAGTTGGGAGCATGGAGTTGTCCAAAATCTCTTGGTGCTGAAGTATTCAGAGTTCCTTTCACTGGAACTAAGGGGCCAAGCCCAGCTCCTGAAATCAACCCCACACCATAATCCCAATTCAGTTATTTGGATGGGTGAGTGAAGACTTTTGGAAATATAGTGTAGATGTATTAGTCTATGTCGTGTGTGTACAGTTGTGTACGTGTACTATTTTTGTGGCAACCAGTGTCCAAGACAAATTTCTTTTGGGACAAATGAAGCAATCTCGATCTCGATATGGAAAGTATGTAAAAGGTGAGCCCACCTTTTCTAAGAACAGATTAAAATGCATTTCATATGAACTGTGTGATCAGCATCACACCAGGAAAATAATGTTTACAGATAAAACCTGAAAATCTAGTTTCATCATCTAGTACAAAGCCATGCATCATCAGTATGATACTTCCTTTGCATGCTTCCTTTGTCCCTGATTAAAACATTTACGTCAATGTGCCCACGCTCAGGGCAATTTAATAATATGAAGCTTGCCAAGGTAAGTTGTTCAAACAGAGAAATATCGCGTTCAACTTCCTTGTTCTGTTCTACATTCTCAAGGAAAATACTTGGAGGAAGAAGAGAAGGTTTTTTTTACTTTTAGTTTTATTTTAAAAAGAGAACTTAATTTAATTCAGTAAGTCTTTATCTATTGCTTTAAGCAGTTACATAAGTAGATAACATTTGTGAATAAACGTCTCAAATCAACTAAATCCATTCAATTCACTAGGTTGTGTATAACCTGCTTTCTCAGCTGGTGAAGTGTGTCGGTGTGTCTTAGCAGGTGGTGGAAAACTGAGGAATAATAGTTTAAAAAAAGTTGAAAAAATATCCTGGTTAAATAAATGTAAAAAAAAAAAAATGGTGTGGTGTGGGGTCTAGCTCCCGGCCTATTAAAATATCTCTGTAACCTTAATCAGTAGTTACTTAATTTTTTCTGAATCTAATACTAGCGCCGTCCAAATGCTGCTTTTATAATTTTTTTAGCTTTTCTAGAGGTCATTTTATGGCGTCTGAGAGTTTAGTGTCTTTTGGGAACAAATTGTAAAAATGTTAAAAACAATTGTTTTTTACCTTTCATTAGCTTTCACTGTAATTGCAAAAGCGTAGTTGGGTGCTGAGAAGTCTTTTTAGTGCCTATGATGTAAAAACCCGGACCTACAGTGTTGTGCTTCGTTATTGTGCTTTTCAAGAGTTTCTATTTTTTATCAATAGTTATATATTTTAATAAAAATCTTTTGTTTTAAAAAATGGGTCATGACCGAAAGGACAAGATCCCGGATACAAGCGGCCGAAATGAGTTTCCTCCGCAGGGTGGCTGGGCGCTCCCTTAGAGATAAGGTGAGGAGCTCTGTCACCCGGGAGGAGCTCAGAGTAGAGCCGCTGCTCCTCCACATCGAGAGGAGTCAGTTGAGGAGGCTCGGGCATCTGTTCCGGATGCCTCCTGGTCGCCTCCCTGGGGAGGTGTTCCGGGCATGTCCCACCGGGAGGAGGCCCCGGGAAGACCTAGGACACGCTGGAGGGACTATGTCTCTCGGCTGGCCTGGGAACGCCTTGGGGTCCCCCCAGTAGAGCTGGAGGAAGTGTCTGTGGATAGGGAAGTCTGGGCATCTTTGCTTAGACTGCTGCCTCCGCGACCCGGTCCCGGATAAGCGGAAGAAGATGGATGGATGGATGGATGTTTTAAAAAATTGTTTACCTCCAAAGTGCCTGGCACTTAAAAAAAAAAAAAATGTATGTAGAATGCAAATAATTATACCTACACTGTTATTTGATATTGCACCTAACAAGGGTCTATACATTGTATTTTTTTCATCAGAAGAGCTTTTTTTCTTTTTGCCTTTTTAGAAAAGTAGGACATTTTTATTCTCAACTGACATTGAATCAACACACAGACTTACATTTCAGGTTTTTCAGAAAGAAAAATGATAAAAGTAGCATCTTTGTGATTCACCGGAGTAAAATTTCATAGTCCTATTTATAAAAAAAGTCTAGGTGAATATAATTTTCCAAATATAGCTCACTTGTAGCCAGAGGTACCAAGCCAGTCCATTCTCTTGTTGTGTATATATTTGTATTCATATGCTGTATATATGTACTTTTTGGCTCCATCTTTCACACAATCCTTGTGTCCTGACATATGGTCACAAAAATGTATTCAACTGATAAATTCACAAGATTAGATGTCCATTTGTTTGTCTTAACTCAAAACATTTGATAAAACATGTGTCATCCTTTGTTACAGACAATATGCCTTTGCACAGATACATACTTCCTGTGATGCTCTTATGTTCACTTATTTAAAGTCCAAAAGTTATATGATGCTTTTATAATCTTTGTACTTTCTTCCTGGTTAAATATTGTTTGCAGAATGACGAGTCCTTCACTAAAATAATAAAACTTGGTGTCCCCGCTTTCACGAAAAACCTGAAAACAAAAGAGAAAGAAGTTAGCAGAAAGAATGTGAAGTATGTATAAGGAAGCTATAACAATGCTATGTTCACCTATCCTTCCTGCTGGGTGACATTAATTAAAGACAATACACAAGAGCTTTGGCTGTTAATTTAGGGAGTACATCGAAACCTTAAAAATGCCATAAAATATTTTCAATGAATCATGTCTTTCCTGTTTCTCCTGTTTTCCTTTTCCTTCAATCAGAAATTTTCAACCCCCTCACCGCAAAGACATTAATGTGAATGAAAGATAATGAGAAAATATGACAACAACACAAACTATTTATTGTTGCATATCTGAGTTATTATAACAGTGACAGTACAACTTTGGCATCCAAAAAAAATAATAAAAAAAAATGGCGGTCTCATCCATCCAAGCTCGGGTCCTCTACCAGAGGACTGTGAGCTTGAGGGTTCTGCGCAGTATCTTTGCTGTTCCTAGGACTGCGCTCTTCTGGACTGAGATGTCTGATGTTTTTCCTGGGATCTGCTGTAGCCACTCTTCCAGTTTGGGGGTTACTGCCCCGAGTGCTCCGATCACCACGGGCACCACTGTTGCCTTCACTTTCCAGGCCTTCTCAAGTTCTTCTTTGAGGCCTTGGTATTTTTCTAGTTTCTTGTGTTCCTTTTTCCTGATGTTGCAATCGCTTGTTATTGCAATGTCAACCACAACAGCTTTCCTCTGCTGTTTGTCCATGACCACAATGTCCGGTTGGTTCGCCACTACCATTTTGTCAGTCTGGATCTGGAAGTCCCACAGCTCAGCCATTCGCTTCACCTTTGGAGGTGCTTCCCACCTTGACCTCGGGACTTCCAGACTGTACTCTGCACAGATGTTCCTGGTCCTTGCCTTACTCGTTGGAGGTTTGGCTGTGGCTGCTTGTCTTGTGACCTGTTCAAGGTTGCCATTTGCTTGTGGGATTCCAAGGTACTTGTTGCTGTCCTCAATGTTTGCTATTCTGTCATCTGTGAGACCCCTATTGTATGGACTACCTTCCCTCTCTTTGTCATCAGTCTCCTACAGTTGTCAAGACCAAATGACATTCCAATGTCACTTCTGTAGATCCTGGTTGAGTGGATCAGTGAGTCAATGTCTCGCTCACTCTTGGCGTACAGCTTGATGTCATCCATTTAGAGGAGTTGACTGATGGTGAACCCATTCCTGATTTGATATCCATAGCCAGTCTTGGTGATTAATTAGCTGAGGAGGTTCAGACCCATGCAGAACAGCAGCAGGGACAGAGCATCTCCTTGATTACACACATTTGATGGACATTTGTGCAATTGGCTTGCAGTTAGCCTCAAGGGTGGTCTTCCACTGCCTCATCAAGTTTGCAACAAAGGCTCTTCGAGTCCTGTTGATGTTATACATCTCCAAGCATTCCATGGGTGTGGCATTGAGTCATAGGCTTTCTTGTAATCAATCCAGGCGGTGCACAGGTTAGTATGTCTGGCTTTGCAGTCTCTCGTAACTGTTCTATCTACCAGCAGCTGGTGTTTAGCTCCTCTGGTGTTTTTACCAATGCCCTTCTGTGCTGTGTTCATGTATTGATCCATGTGCCTACTTATCTTAGCCGCTACGATGCCTGACATGAGCTTCTATGTGGTGGGGAGACAGGTTATTGGCTGATAGTTGGATGGGACTGTTCCCTTCAGGGGATCCTTTTGGATCAGGATTGTCCGGCCTTTGGTTAGCCATTCAGGGTGGGTCCCATCCTTTAGCAGCTGGTTCATTTGTGCTGCCAGGCGCTCATGGAGTGAAGTTAGCTTTTTCAGCCAGTACGTGTGAATCATGTCAGGCCCTGGTGCTGTCCAGTTTTTCAAACCTGAGACTCTTTCTTGGATGTCTGCCACTGTGATGGTTACTGGTCCTTGTTCAGAGAGGTTGCTGTGGTCTGCTCTTAGATCCAGCAGCCACTGTTGCTGTTGTGTGATGCCTCCTCCTCCCATATGCCTTTCCAGTATTGTTCAGTCCAGCCTTGGCGGGTCTGCTCTGTTGTTATTACTCTGCCACTGAGAGTACACTTTAGCTGGTTGAATTGAGAACAGCTGGTTTATTCGCCTTGCTTCAATCTCTCTCTCTTTAGGCGGGTGGCCAAGGCTTGGAGTCTTCCAGTGCTTCAGGTATGGGCATCTGGCTGTACCTCTTGGGTACTTGCTGTTTCTTTGCACCTTTCTGGAGCTCTGACAGTTGGCTCGCTTCTCTCCAAGTTGCCTTGCTTTTAGCCTCCAACCTTTGCTTCCATGGTGGATATGGAACTTTGTGATTGCTCTTTGATCGGTAGCCAGGCACCTAAAAGATCACTACTGCTGAAGTGTATATCAGCTCATTGGTTTTAGTGATAGTCGTATTAGGTATTGTTTTCAACATCTTCACATCTTCCAGGAGACTTTCTGATGGTACTTCACTCAGCCTCTGTAACTGGTGTTGGGGTTGCCTGGTCTTCATTTTAGCCATGAGCTTATCTCTGAGGTCAGTTGCTGCCTCGCTCAGCGTGATTGAGCATATTGGGGCTTCGTACCCAATCTCTGACCTTGGGCCCTTGCTCCCCCTTGCCATAGCATTGTGTTGTACCTAACTGATGCCATAAAGAGACAGGTCTCAGGGACCTGGTCTGCAAATTAGCTGTTAGCTAGATGGCCTGTGGACATGGCATCGGTTGCATCTGAAACTGTAACAATGTTCTTTTGTCCTGTCCCTTTCAAATAAATAAATAAAACTGTGAAAAAGCTGTTTACTTCCTTAAACTTTTAGTTGGATGCGATTTTACTACAAAATGAAAAATAGCTGTGAGGAATCTGTGGAAAACTGGCAACTACAAGGCTGAGACAGAGCACAGGAGAGACAGACAGAGACACAGTGAGGGTGTGGGAAGCACAGGGCTGTGGGAGGAGACATGCAGTACCAGTGTAGTTACACTGTGAACTACCACTTCACACTTTCTATCGGGAACTATTGTGCAGAAGAAGCAACCTTTGACATAAAGAGGTCAGCACTCATAAGACTATAACCAGTGATATGAATCACTAAAGTCTCATTTACACAGCTTATAAGCAAAAAAAAAAAAAAAGTGGTTTAAGGTCATTTATGTCATAATTCTCTTTTCTGACTTCTCTGTGTGTGAAAAAGGTAGAAGCCAGATGTCTTCTTGACAGACACAGACATTGTGGCTGAATGTCGCTGTGTGAATGTGTTGAATATGCAGCACCCAGCTTGTCATCGCCCCGCCCCACCCTGCCCCTTAGAGCCTCTCCCTCCATGCCAGAAGAGTGACATTAAATTAAACAGAAAAAAAAGGCATTGAAAGAAAAACCATTCACTGAAAGTCAGAGGACTGTCATTGTAAAAAAAAAAAAAAAAAAAAATCTTTGGCATTAAAAAGACAGATAATTGAAAATAAGACTGTCACTGAAGAAAAATCATTGGAGCTGTAAAAAAAAAAAAAAAAAAAAAAATGTTTCAGTGTTTCAAAGGAAGTTCAAATGAAAATTTTTATAACTTCTAACAAAAGTTTTGGTAATTGCTAACAGGCGTCGTACAGCTCTCAACTGGAATCTTTGCCCATTCCTCTCATACAAAAGCCTCTAGCTCAGTGATATTTGATGGCCTCTGTCCTGCAACTGCCTTCTTTAAATCCCACCAAAGATATTCATTTATACCTGATGACTGAAAAGGCCACTCCAGGACATTGCAAGATCTTTTTGTCTTCTTGAAAAATCTTTAATGGATAAATCTTTAAAATCTTTGGGAATTGCATAGTTCTATTTGCAACTGTAGCTACAACCCATTTATTTCTGGCTACAGGAATTTACCTTTTATGCTGCAGTACTTGTAGAAGTGATGTCTGTGGGTCGACCTGGTGGAGCGTCTCCTTTTCTTCATCTTCAAAAAACAACTGGAAAGAAATAACATGTCTGTAATCATTGTAATCACTGTAATCCATGCTGGATAGCTGAGAAGACTCATTAAAAATAACAGTGCTGTATAATTTTTTCAGTCTTTAGACAAAGATACAGCTGCTAATAATTATATTTAACTTATTGACCCACTAAAATGTACAAACCTGCAGATTTGGAGGGTGGTATTTTTGGTCTGTGTCCCAAGGTGGAAGTTCTTCACCAAACATGACTGAGAGATGATCTGAGAAGCTGGCAAGAAACATTGCTACAATTAGCATTGTTTTCAGTCATTACATATTAGCTAGGCATGCTACAAAACGGTTGGGCTACAAGTAAATGACTGGAAACGTACTGGAATTAAGGTTTTGGAGTGACAAAGCCAAAGACTCGATCCCAACCCAATTATAAATGTACAAAAAACTCAAATGAATCAATGTTCTGAATAGGAATAAGCCAAAACTATATAAAGAAATGGTACAAAGTAAAAATGCTTCAAAACTAGAAGCACTCAGACTGCGCAGATGTCCAACAAAACAGAAAGGGATTGCATTATGCTTAGGTTTGAAAAAATAATAGCAAAGTATACCAAAATTCTTTGAAGTTGCATTTTCTTAGCTTTTGTTCTTCAAGTATTTCAGGTGACAGTATAAGCAGAAGTTTACCAGTTGTTTTCACAGAAGGCTGAGATGAAGTCACTCTGCTGATGTTCAGGATAGAGAAAGAGTACGGGCCAGTTCAGAGAGCCATCCTGCTGGTTTATGAAGACCTGGGCTCCCGTGACCTCCTGTGAACTTAGACCATCGAGTGTCAGCTCTGACAGGCCCAAAGAGGAGGCTTTGACCTCATCATCACTGTCAGAACAACACTGAGGCTTTGTTGACTGGAGGAGCTTGATCCCTCTCTCCTGTGTACAAAATACCAACAGGTCAGCGTAAACACACAAATGCTGATTACCAACATGGGACCAGAGTGGGACAAGTAGTACACTGTACACTGGTGACCCCTTGTGGCTGGAATATTATATCTCTGAAGTATGGCTGACCAGGTACAATACAAATTTTTCAAGACTTTCTCAATAAACACCATGTATTCTGCTACACTGAATACTTAAAGATAGTATTTCTGTACAATGTAATGTGCAAAACAAACTGTACTGCTCCTAGTCACTTCTGATAAGAAACTGTCACTGCCAGTCTACTAGAGTCACACATCCTATTGTTAAGCTAAGTATATGTTTTGTGGTCTCTTCAAAACGGACATTCTTTTTTCAAGCTTTTAGGAATATTTGGACATCTTTGCATTAGTATTTCACATTTCACAACATAAAATATTACCACTACTTTAATACTTGGGTAACTGTTACTTTCACTCTGCAGAAAACACTTGAATTAGGTGGCTATTGCTGAAATTATCAGTACGAGTCCGGTAACAATGTATGTGCTTTAGAAACAGTGCAGAATCACTTCCTGAAGAAAATGGGGTTTCACGTGTCTACAGAGAGCCTTGAAGCCTGAGCGTTTTCAGCTCTTGAGAAGGGCAGCGCCTCAGCATACAGGATTACTCAAACATGTGTGGGTCTGGGTATGTTAGCAATAGCATAATAAGTACCATTTAAATGATCAAAACATGCTTTTAGAAGTTACTATTGTGGTGTGCCTAGTTAAAATTGGCCTCAAGAACACTGAAGACCCAGTGTATACACCTGATACAGTACCTCATAACCAACTTAGGGTGAAATAGACTAGGTTTTTCTTGAGCTTTCAAACATACCTTTAAAGCAGCCAGAAGAGCTTCCTTCTCACCAAGCAGCTTCTTTTCTTTAGCTTTGGCTTTTCTAGCATCTCTGTCTGCTGCTCTCTAAGGCATAATGGAAAGACCCTTCATTAAAGTCTTATATTAAAATTGACTTGCATTTGTTTCTGCCAAATACATTTACATTGAGACACTACCTTGTGTTTGTCTGCTGTGGCTCTGAGCTCCTGCAGCTTTTTGTCTGTGGGGTGGACCTTGAGCCCCTCGTCACACCATTTGATGGCCTCAGCAAAATGACGCAGCTCTATGCAGCACTGAGCACCTGCCCAAATAATAACAGCTCACCTATAATAATTTTTATAGGAGGTTGTAAAAAGTGCAACTTTTTCTCTGTGTCTGTCGTACCAAATTGTTAAATATAATAGTAAATAATGTCTGTCTATCTGTGCAGTTCTTAGACTTAGATGTTGCAGTGTTCTCATACAACCTTTTTGTAAAATGTTATTTAACGTTAAGATACTGTGTGCAAGTTTATAGAAGTAAATTGTTATTAATTTCCCCAGCACACACCTCTAATCAGGGCTTTGAGGTGGTCTGGTTTTAACTTCTTTGCAGCTGTAGCATCATTTAGTGCAGAACGCATATTACCTAGAAACAGAACACCAAACACATAAGAACCCTGTTTAAAATAGAATTACATGAAACATGAATCTCTTTTAGATGAAGAATGAACATCTGTGATATTTACCCAGATAAAAATGTGTTGCAGCACGGTTGCAGAAGATAACAGCATTAAGGTCTTGATCACTGCTTTTCATTTTCAAAGCTGCGGTGTAGGACAGTATGGCCTTTTTGTAGTTCTTGTCTTTAAAATAAGAATTGCCCTCACTTTTCAGACTTTCAGCTTTTTCTACAAATACACAAATGAAACAGAAAAATTATGTGTTGTCCCATGGCGAGGACACTATATATGATCAACAGTCAAAGTGACACATGAAAGTCAACGCTAAAGACAACTATAACATAGGACAAAAGCCGGTTTCAATGCATAGTGTGCTTCTAAGATAATTAACACAAGAATTGTCATTTTAAAACTAAAAGCATCTTTTCTCATTTCTTTGCCGTTGTGGTTGCATTTTTCTCACTCCCTACATTTCGCGGTGAAGTATGATTGAAAAAAACGCACAACTCTGATTGACTCCTGTACAACCCTTCGCTTGGGCCGACTCTCATTTTCTCCTCCTCGTATCCGTACAAAGGTTTCTTCTGCCTTGCGGCTGCTCTGCCATTACAAAAATCTAGGAAATAAAGCCATTACTGGGTTGCTGTTATGGCTGACTGGGACTTTAGGGACACCGGGTTAGTTTTCCCATTCTTGCAAGGCTGTTTTTTTTTGTGCCAAAATACGCCAGGGGGGAGGTGCAGGGGGCTTTTTTCACCCTGCAAGAACTTCTTTACTCATTAAACTGACCCCCAAGCTATCTAATTTGGGTTAAAAAAAAAGTGGCTAAGTTCCCCTTCAAAAGTTTAAATGTAATATTGTGACAGTGTGGTATATTTCCATAAGCTGTGTCAGACATATACCATCCCATAATGACATATTTAATGCATTTTGCTAGAGACAGTTACCTTCTGGAGTCCTGTCCTCATCATGAATCATAGCCTGAAGAGCTGCGAGTTCAGGGTATTTTTGTGGGTCTATCTCATCTGGAGCTGAAGTCATGAACATGGGAATTTTCTCAAACTCCTGAAAACATAGAAGACCAAATGTACTCAGTGAGAAAGCTTTTCCAAGCCAAATCTGGCAAAATGAGACTTTTTTATTCTGACTGAATGGTCTAAAAATCTAAATGAGTCGTAATTGCTAAGCAGCTAATAAAAAAATTACACCATCAATGTCAAATGCAATATTCACACATAATTTAAATTCCTTATCAAAATGGATGAAATCTATTTATTTGTTTTCACACCTCTTGTTAAAAAAAGTTATTTCTGGCTTGTCAAGTGTAAACAAAACTGTGAATAAAATATAAAAAAAGTACAGACTTCCATTTAAATTAAATTTAATTCTCATGTCAACTATTTTTACTGCACAATTTTTACACTATTTGTTTACATGGGAAAGGGGCATGGTGAAAGTGTGCAGCGTTCATTACAGCTCACAGAAAAAAGTATTTAGTATTTAGCTGAAAACCATATAAACATCTCCTACTTTAGCCTCATACAGTCCTCTCTACTCTGTGCTATTCAAACACATTTCGCTGTTACCTCTTCCCACGTCTCTTCATTGAAGGCATTCTCATACTTCTCGGTCTTGAATTTGTCCATAAACGCGTCCATTCCGTCGTCACTGTCGCTGTCGTACGCCATTTTGTTTTTACTTATATTTCTATGTAAATATATAGGAAAACTTTATATATTAAGTGGCAGGAATATATGTCCTCGGTTATTTTAGCAGAAGCATGGGTCTTCCAGCTTCGTGTTTTTACATGTGAACTGCGGTGCGGAAATTTTAAAGGTCCGTGTGGAAACAAGCGAGATACAAGAGTTCCCTCTTGCTGTTGCCATGTACAAGCCGTTCTTGTTTATAAAGCAATTCAACCCTGGCCCAGGCCTTACTGTGGGAAATTGAAAACGGCCCAAAAAGTGGGCAGAAACAAGAAACTAGGCTGAGACAGAGGGGAGAACTGAGGGTGAAGCGGGGCCTGAAAGCCCAGTGTTATACAGCCTTACAGTGCATCGTCTCATACAGACACTAGAGGGCAGTGTTTACCTGTCAGTAGATAGCAGACCAGCGATGTGTTATGGCTTTCTACCATTTTTGAGATAATGAACACATTTTGTTTATGTTCAAAGTGTTATTGTGAAAGCTATGAACCATATCAGACTCAGATCTTATAAATTAGGGTCCTTTACGAAACATTTCTTAACTTACATTGCTGTAGTTCCCAGATTTTATTAAACTTTTCTCAGAAATTATCTCAGTTTGAGTCTATTAATTTGATCCCATAGACTTTTCAAACTAATTCAGGGCTTAGAACAAGTGTTCATTTATTTACCCACACAGCAGTGTTAATTCTGAATTCAGTCCATCCAAAACTCATTACAAAGTTGTATTATGGGGCATACCTAGAAGTAAAAAAGCAACCTGAAAAGTCCTTTTACACAGTCAATTTTAGGGAGGGGGGCTTTTTTTTTTTTTTTTTTTTTTTTTTTTTAGTCCAACACACCAACTACAGCTTGTAGCCTACTAAATATTTTGGCTTCTGCAGACTTACAGACAATGGGTTCTCGTGAGCCGGCGGGCCACGGCGAAGCGCCCCCAGCCTTCTTGTCTGCGCATTCAGCGCATTCAGCGTGTACCAGAGCGCTGTGCGTGCCGCGGGAGGATGCGCCTCCAGCCTCCAGTACGCACCACAGCTCACTCGGCTCAACGAACTCAAACCAGCACTGACGCTGCTATAGAGTAGCACTTATTATACCTGGACATCGCCGCGATGTGAGGAACTGGAGGAACTGCGTAAGAACTGGACAGGTGAGAGGCTCGCTCCTCATGGGATCCACGCCCGCGGACTTGTGCCAGGAGTTGCCCTGTGGCCCCATCTGTTCTGTGTCCGATTATTATTGTACTAAAACTGTCTGGATGTCAGCGCGCTGTGGGCTAATTAAACATCCACCTTCAGTCCACTTCATCACTGAGTGTGTGTATTGTATCTTATCATTTATGAAACAGACTTACTCCTCTCTACGTTAGTGGACATGTAGTGTTTCTGTTTCTGCTGCTGCATGAGGGAGAGTTGTTAGTGCAGTGGCTGATGGGGGATATTCGCTTCTGATTGCTCAGACTATGGGCAATGCTGTGATATTGCAAAGTTGACAACATAGGCTGTGAAGTTAATAAATCAAAGCTTACAATGTTCTTTTCATATGGACTTAATCTGTACACCTTACTAATCACAGAAAAAATAACACAGGTGCCTCACGTTTGTAAATCTGGTTTGATAAAAAGGTTGTGTTACAAATTTACCAAAACAAAAGCAGCTCCAAGTTGAACAATAAGACTCACTTCATTTGTAACTGTGGGTTTTTAGCAGAAAAACAGCAAACAAAACAAGAAGGTTTATTTTGCCCAAGTTGAAACTGTAATATTGCGGCCCATCGGCATTTTTAAATAGTAAATAATTCATGATTTGTTTATCATCATCTGGAATTATGTAAACAAATTGGCATTTTGAGTTAAAGCTATGAAAATTAATTCACTTTTGCTATGTTGACAGGCTTTAATGATAGAAAACAACAACAACAACAAAGGTGAGATTTTATGATATTGACTTTATGAGATTATTATTTAAAACATACTGTGAAGAACAAAATGTAGGTGTTTTAAAATCCAAAGAGAGCCATAAAGCGTTTAAATTTTGAAGACAGCATTGATACGGAAAGACACTTATTTAAAGTACATAAGGTTAATGCTGCATATCATTTGCGTCAATTTAAAAATCTGGAATTGGATTGTTTTGTTTTGGGTTTTTTTTTGTTTTTTTGTGTTTTTTTTTTTTGCTTTATTCATTTTAAACAGGAGAAATCTCTGAACAAATCAATGAATGTTTAAAAACTTTAATATCCACATTCCTAGTGTTTGCTATAAAGGAGATTTGACTGTTGTATTAGTTGATCCAATTGTGTTAGAAGGTTATTATTTCTTTAATAAAAACTAAGAAAAAAGATTTTTATGTCCAAATCTATAACTGTATGATTTTATTATTTGAATTCAGGATGATTTGAATAAGTGCTAGACTATACAGATACATAGTGAGAAAAAGCCAAGTATATTTTTATATTGCGTTTATCTATATGATATCTTTGAACATTTTGTAAATTGTATACCAAAAATACTGGCACTAAAAATCAAGCAGTAAGGAATCAGTCTTTGTATGTAAAGCTTTGCAATATTGCCTTAAATAAAATGTGTCTTAAAATGTCTTAATATCTGTAATTGACAGACCCAGTAGGAGAACTCAATAATGTGCTTCACTTAGAAAAAGTATTTTCACAAACATCCATTACAAGGAAAAAAGTGGTTTACTGTGAAGTGATATTATTGACCACTTTCCTGTTTTTTCTGGAAAAAAAGGTATTTGTATTAGCCTGCATGTAAACTTATAAGACTTGGGACCCTTGAAAGAATTAGGGTTTCAAGACAAAAAAAAATAAAAATGTGTTTGCAATGCAGTTTACCTATGTGTCATTTGTACCCAAATAGTTAGAACTTTAAAACCAACACTAATGTTCTGGCAATAGACGTGTGCAAAGGGAAACCACAAATTACAAAAGCATTTCACTTTATATGAAATATACTTAAAAATGTAACTACTGAAAATGAGAAAAAAAGATTTATAAGAATAATTTAACCTCAGCTTCAATAATAGAATAAAAACATTATAACATTAAAAATAATACGAGTAGAATGTTGCGAGCAGTTTCTGAGTTCTTTTATAAATAAAAAAATAGATAATTATAGTATTATAGTTAATAGTTAATTATAGATAATTATAGTTATTTTGTAGACAAGTCTAACACAGTAAATTAAAATATGAACTCCATAGTACTGTAATATATGATAACTGTTAGAGCATTAAAATGTACAATATGTACATAATCTTTCCAACATACTCAAGTACTCAAGTATCCAAAAATGGTGACAAGCACCATAGATCTTTCTGTTATATTCATATTTTTGTTTGGAAAAAAGAAACGATGAGAGACAATGTAGAGTTAGGGGAAATCAAACCGCTACATAATGCGTTATTGCCCTCGTTAGTGGAGGTTATCTCTGCTCTGGATAATGACAAATAATCAATAGTTATATACATTCATTTAAATAAAAAATAAAAAAAAGCTTTTCATACTGTCAACATAGACAGTTACAATGGAAATTGTGGAAAAGTTTGGTATCAGATGAACTGTTCAGTTAGACAATACATTGTTAGGATTTAAGACTATAGTATGTGGAATACCGCAAGGTTCTGTGATTGCTCCAAAAATTCTTTTATGATTATTTTCATTAATGATGTTTGTAACCTTTTTGCTTTGATTGAGATTTATAATGTTGGCAGAGTCTGGGTGCACGGTGGCAGAGCGGTTAGCGTTCTAGCCTCCCAGCAAGGAGGTCGTGGGTTCGAGCCCTGGGCGGACCAATATACACCATCACACGAACTCTCTGGGTGGAGTCTGCATGTCCTCCCCGTGTTACCATGGGTTCTCTCCGGGCACTCCGACTTCCTCCCACCTTCCAAAGACATGCATGTGTTAGGTGAATTGGTGACTCTAAATTGACCCTAGTGAATGAATGTGTGAGTGAATGTGTTGACTGTCTGTGTTTGTCTCTGTGTTAGCCCTGCGACAAGCTGGCCCCTGTCCAGGGTGTACCCCGCCTTCGGCCCAAAGTTACTGGGATAGGCTCCAGTCACCCGCGACCCCTAATGGGAAAAGTGGTAGAAAATGAATGAATGAATGTTGGCAGATGATAGAAAGGGAACATAAAGCTGCTCAAACCTAGCTTGATATGAACAAATTGTCTCGTAATAGACAAAGTAACAATAAGAAAAGAGATATTTTAAGAGTTTTGCTATGAAGTTCTTATTGGTTGTGACTGATGGTAGGCTAACATGGAAACAGTATATTAATTACAAAACATTGTACTATAGAGATGAATATTTCAAAAAAGGAGTAAAACCATTTATGGAATAATGTTATTACAAGATGGAAAATGTGTATTTTTATTTTATTTTATTTTACAAAACTAAAATGTCACAACTTGTTTTAAACAGTTCTATGATCTGAATAAACCATGTGCTTTGGTTTGAAGATCACACCTTGTATTATTCTACTTACATTAGAAAATAGTAAGAAAAAACAGGTGAATTGTTAATGAGCACACATTTGATGTGTTATTGTCTACCATCAAGTGTTTATGTGCATTTATGATGGATATATTGTGCAGTGTGACTGAAACAAGTAAACTGAACTTGACTAAGTGTATATCTTATCAAAATGATCCTAATTCTACTTGGACACATGCTCACTGAACTGAGTCACTTAACATTTGATGAGGAAAAAATACACCTTATAGATGCTTAGGTCTCTTTCTCTAAACTTTGTAGATAAGTGGAAAAGTTGTACTTTATACCAGTGCTGTGTACACAGTGTTAGACCGCTCACTACACAGTGATGTGTTAAAGTTATAGATGTGTTAATCTGATCAGTTTATGTCCTCATCTGGTAAAATGTAAAAACAGTAACATACAATCAAAACAACTTTTCTTTATTCTTTTTTAAATGTAAACCTATCTGTTTCAATGATTCATCTAATACTTTACAGCTTATTTTCATTCAGCACCAACAAACCGCTATCAGTACAGTGGTAAGAAATACTACTGCCGTATCATAAACCCTTTTTAAATGTAACAACAGAATAACATTTATTCAGTAAAATCTGATCAGTTTGTGTCCTCATCTAATACATTGTCCTCTTTTTTTATTTCTTTCACTTTTTTAGTCCTATATTTATCTCTTTACGTTGATCAACTTTTCAAACTAGCGTACTTTATACCACTATAGCTAATAACACTAACAATCTTGTAAAGATTGAAGAAAAAAAACAACAAATGAGCCACCACCAAAATGATATGTTTTCCCTCTTTATTATCTTTCTTTATTTTTTAAAAATGAGGTCTACATCTCTTTATATTGATGTACCCAGTGCCTTACAAACTAGTGCATTTTTGCACTAGTCAACTATAGCCGTTAACACTACTATAATCAGTGACACACGATCAAAATAACCCCTTTTTTCTTCTATCTTTTCTTTCTAGGTTTGTATATCTCTTTACATTGACTTACCCAACACCTTACAAACTAATGTATTGTTTTGTTACAACATCAGCCATAAGGTCAGCTTTTTATTTAAATCTAGTTCTATATACCTGTTTACCTTGGTACACCTTTACAAACTATGGCATACTACACTACTAACTACTCGGTTTAGATTTTAAACTAATACAAACGAAATAATTAGTTTTTCCCTTCTTTATTTTATTCTACATTAGTCCTGCTCTATATTTAAGTGTTTACATTAATGTATCCATCATAAAATAAGGGGGAAGGGGGGAAGGAGGAAATGAAAGGGGTCATTAAAGGTCAAACACCTGTGTAAACAATAAAGAAAAAAAACATTCCTAACATTCTTTTCAACACCTGTGTAAACATTCCTGACATTCCTGACATTTTTGATTACAATTTGATATCAAATTAGCAGTTTTGTTTACGAAGGTAATTCTTAAACACTTCAATATTTTTTGCTGCTCTTTGTCTAATGTATTTATATTGGGTAATCTGTGTTTCATTTCTCCTTCTAAAAAGATTATGAAACACAGCAAAAACAGGCAAATGGTCACTTATATCGCTAATTAATAGACCCCCAACTATTTTTTCCTCAAGTCTATTGGTAAATATATTATCTATAAGTGTTGCACTTTCAATTGTTATTCTGCTTGGTTTATTAATAACAGGAAACAAACTATTGCTATACATTATATTTATAAAATCAGTTGTCCTCTTCAGGCCAGCTGGATTCACTAAATCAACATTAAAGTCTCCACAGACAATTTGCACTTTATCTGCACTTACTTTGTTTAACAGTTCTGCTATATTTTCATTGAAAAAACTAAGAGATGATCCGGGTGGTCTATACACACAACTAATAATTATATTTTTAGAATTTTCAAGTTCAATTTCAACGGTTACACATTCCAAGATATTTTCAATAATATATGAGAGGTTTGTAACAGTTTTACTACTTAACGTTACATCTACATACAGGGCCACTCCTCCACCTTTCTTGTTATTTCTGTTGGTTGTATAGAACTCATATCCTTCAAGTCCATATCCATCTGCCACTTTGCCATCATCAAGCCAAGTCTCTGATACAGCAATTACATTCAATCTTTTGAATGACCTAAGAAAATGTTTCATTTTTGTATAATTAGAACAGTTAGCATCGTGCTGCTACTGTGCGTAGATGAGGTCATGGTCAGAAGTACTTGTTTGCATTAACATTAGTTCGTACAGGTTATTAATATACATATAAATTCATACCATTCATACTTTTTTGTCTTTTATTTGAAGCCTGATACATGAAGTTGTACTTGTATTACTGTTTATGTTCAGTCATTACAAACGTGGCATGAAGAGAATTTGTGTCAGTGCATTCTTTCTCATAAATATCCCCCTTTTCAGGGCTTTTACACCTTCTCATCTGAAGATGTTCTTTACTTTATGGACAATCTGGACTCTGATATTTCTGATGTTGTCAATCTTGAGATTATTTTGTGTAAATATTTTATTCAAACATTAAAATAGAAAAGTACTCCATTGTTAACTGTTTTTTTTATTACTTAAAAAATAGTAAACAATTTTTATTTTTTATTTACTGTACAAGAATATTGAGTCATTTCCTTATTTTTGTACTGAACATGGTTGTTTTTATGTCAGATGTACTACTCTGACTTATTTTGTACATGTTATTTTGAATAATAATAAATATTACCAGAAATATAATAGGAACATTAGAAATGAATCTGATTGGTTGCCTGAGTTCCATGGACGTTGAATGTTGTGATGTAGATGCTGCAGATTCTAGAGCTCACTTTTAGAATCACTCAAACCTCCTGAGAGATCAGCAGCATAGCAGTAACACAGAGTAGAAATACTTCCAAAATTACTTCAAATACTACACATTGTCTAAAAAACCTCAGTCATGAGCAACAGACAACAAGTTTTCTTTGGCACCACACCTGGAAAACCAAAAGACCAGTCCCATCCGATCATGAGAGTAAGATAAACCAGCTCTTGTTAATACGAGTAATGTTTTTTGAGATGTTGAGACAGTTTTACATTTTTATAGTTAACATTCATTTTTGTTTGATAACTTTGTGACAACTTTGTGTAACTTCTTGGTACATGTTTAGGTCAAAGTATCATCTCATTTAGATTTTTTTTCTCCTACTGGAGATGAACAAAGTTAAATTAAGTTGAACTGAACTATATTGAAACTAATGGTTGTGGTTTCAGAGATAGCATAACATCATTTTAATCATCTTAAAATATGTTTTAGTTTAAGAATTCTGATTATTTCATTCCATGTTTGCAGGACTTTGAAGTTTCACATTTCCCAAAGAGGAAAAGGTCTTTTAGGCAGAGTCATGCACAAAGTGACAACAGCCACAAAGGTAAAAAAGTCACTTTTACTATCTATTAACATTACAGTTTAATTACCGGTATTAAGTTGAAGTAAAAGAATGCAAATAACTGTTACTTGAGTAAAGGTAAAACTGTATTGGTGTTAAGTTTAGAGAGTACTCACTGCTACTGTCACTCTACCATTTGTTACACATTTTTTGTCTAAACTCATGTCCCTTTGTCCACAGAAATCCAAGAGGCTTCAGTGTCTCTGGATCACAGGAGTCCAGCCAAGATCTGCATCATCGGGGCCAGTCAGATCCGTCGAGCTGAACCTGTGGCCCTCAAGAAATATGGAGACAACTTTGGTCTTGATGCTCAGGTCTTCTGGTTCGGAAAAGGCGGGATGGGATGGGACGGCGTCCTGCCTCGCTTCTATAAGGAGCTCTCCTCCCAGAATGCTCCGGACGTCCTGGTGCTCCACGCCGGAGGTAACGACCTGGGGCTGGTGGACCCCAATGAGCTGGTGTCCCAGGTGGAGCGGGACATGAGGAGACTGCAGAGGGAGTTTCCCCAAATGAAGATGGTGTTCTCCTCCCTCCATGAAAGACAGAGCTGGAGGTACGGGTCCGGCCCACGCATGAACGAGGATCGAAAACTGGTGAACAGGAAGATGAGGAAGGTGCTTCAGAATCTCCAGTGCGGCATAGTCGAGCACCAAAACATCCGATTCTTTCATAAAGGAGTTTTTGTTCCGGACGGTGTCCATTTTACACAAAATGGGAATGAAATGTTCCTCGACAACATCCAGCAGGTCGTCAAGAAGGTCCTCAGAGAGATCTCAAGACCGGAACAAAACCAGGAGCAGCGCCAAAACAAACAGGTATGAAGATAACTTTATACATCAGTGAATAATAATATCATGAAAAGTCCATTTATTTCAGTAGTTACATTCAAAGTGACAAGCATTTAAATGGATTAGATTCAGTACAGAGTGAAACATTTTGGTATTTATTTTAATACTGTTGGTTATGGTATAAGTTCTTTTAATGAAAACTAAATTTGTAAAATCTACTTGAGTTAAAGGTCCACTATTATGTTAAATGGCATTTTTTGATCTGTTAGCATCATGTTGCTAATTTCCATGCTAAAAAGCCATGTAATGCTCTGTCCAGTTCCCAGCGTTGCCAGCAGGGGTCAGGCACAGGCAGACACCTAATCCAAGGGTTCTCTGCAAAGTCAAAATAACAGCTCCCCAAAAGACCTGTTCCATACATATACAATGTTTTAAGTTTTAAAACGAGAAATACTGATTCGAAGGTGGCCAAAACAAATTCAAAAATCCTGAAAAAGCATAAGTAGTTGTTGCTGGGGTGACAGTAGCTCAGTAGGTAGGGCTGGTCACCCGCTAACTGGGAGGTTAGCAGATCAATCCCTGCTACCAATATTGCATACTGTCGTCGTGTCTTTGGGCAAAACTCTTCAGCCACAGTACTTTGAGTGTCAGGAAAAGTACTATATAAGACCCATGCATTATTAATAATAGTAGTGGTAGTAGTACTTGTTGTAGTAATTATGCTACTAACCAAAAAATTACAATATTACACAATCAACACAATTAAAATAAACAAATGCTTGACATGTTTTACTTTGTGTGTACTGAATCCTGTGTCTTTTGTCCAGGGCAAAACAAACCAAGTTCCTCAGAGTTCTTCAAAGCGCCCTCGTCTGCATTTCCCAAACCAGGATCTCCGTGTGCACGTCCAGGGAAAGCGCCGCCACAACCAGGACGCTCAGAACCAGCAGTGTCCGGCCAAGCGTCCTCGTCTTCAGACCCTCTCCACCGTCACTGATCTGAGGATGCTCCTTTCTCGTTAACTCCACCTCCTGACCCCCACCTTTTTACCCCGTCCCCCGCCCAAAATTAGGTTTTTGCATGTTGTTCATGGTTGAGCCTGGGCTTAAGTCGTGCAGCAGGTAAGTAAATTGATTGCAGGTGTGCAAGCCAGCCCGGGAGCAGGAGCAGAGAGGAGCCACGCCCACAGCAGAGACAGACAGACAAAGGGAGGAGAATACAAAAACACAGAGGGCTAGGGACCATAACAGTCTTGACAATTTTTCAATAAATCTGGTGTAAAAACCTCCTCCAGCGTTGCCATTTTTCTTGTGGTTGTTGCTTATTTTCTTACGCCTTTGTTATTGTTGGTGTTCGTCAACTACAGGTTATTTAACATAACACACACTTGGGACGGACAGATGTGTGTATGACTGAAGTATAAATGAGCCTTTAGACACACACATGCATGTTTTTGGACAGTGTTTGTTTTGAAGTCTCTTCATGATCTGGCACCTTCTTATCTGTGTGAAATGCTGACTTTGCACACTGCGGTCAGAGCACTGAGGTCCTCAGACCAGTTGCTGTTAGACTGCCCGAGGTCCAGACCGAGAACCAGAGGAGACAGGGCTTTTGCCATAGTAGGCCCCAAATTGTGGAACTCTCCACCTAAACATTGGAACTGCTACATCCACTGAAAGTTTCAAATTGCTGCTATAAACGCTTTTTTTTTTTTTTTTTTTTTTTTTTTGCACTGGTTTTTAACACAAGCTGAGCTGGACATTTCTTACTGTTTAATATTTTTAACATTGTTTTTACTTGAATTCTGTTTTAGCTAGGTTTTGTTGTTTCATTTGTAATAATCATTGTGTTTTTACTGATATCCTGTTTTATTAACACTGTACAGCACTTTGGGGCAGTAGTATTTAAATGTGATATATAAATAAACATTGACTTACACATAATTGTGTCTCTCAAAAGCATCTTTCAAGAGTCTCTTAAGAGAACAAAGGCAACTGGGGCAACAGTGTCATAATATTTAGTCATTAGTAGCACCACTTACAGGAAGTTTCTGGGAGAAGTGAAGTTTTATCTACGCACTCCTCCCCCTCCAATGCTTGCACGTAGCGTCCTGTCGCTCGGCTACGCTGTCCTCCGCTGGCCGCCCGGATTCTCGTTCTTGTATGAAGATGTTTTTTGTCTTTCACCAGATAAGTATTTACAGACCTTCACACAACACAAGTGAGAAGATCCTCCATCTCTAATCTGTGTCATCTTAGACCCATGTACCAGTTTAATTTGATTTATTATTTTAATTATTTTTTTGTTATTTTTATGAAGGAAATCCAAGCCAACTTTCCCGCTGAAGTCTGCTGAAGTCAGAAGATCCTCAGGAAACTGATATGAACACTGGTAAGAAAGTAAAAAACTTTATTTTGGTGAACATTTATCTAATAAATTGTTTCTAACATGACATATTTCTTTAGAGAAGTCTTCCAACTCCTGAGATGTGTTTTCTAAATAGAACTGAAAAGACCTTTTCTGATGAAGTCCGTCTTCTAAAGAATAGAAAGAAAGAAGATCCACAGGAACCACAGTCAGCTCTGATGTACCTCGTCTCTGTAAGTACTTATCTGTAGATAAGAAGTGTTAAGATATCAGTTTTAAGTATTTTTCACCCAAAACTGTGCCTCACATGTGTGACCTGTCCACAGTGTCGTCCTGGTCATGGTGAAGAGGATAAAAAGTCCTGGTCCAAAACAACAGAGCTTCACACAACACAAGTGAGAATAAGTTGTACCTTATATATATAACCTCTGCTGTAACACTGATGTAGCAGTTTAATCACACATTCTCTTTGTTTATGAAGGAGACCCACAGTAAAACACCTTTTCTGATGAAGTCCCTGTCTGCTAAAGAAGAAGGAAGCACAGAAACCACAGAGCACTGGTGAGCTTCTGACTGACACAGATACATTTAAAGCTTTTTTATCTAAACGTATCATTGTACTATAGTTCTAATGTCATCCTGGTCATACTTTGCAGTTACTGATAAAGCGGTTAATACCTGAGTACTTCAAATGGTCCTGTGGATCTAATAAAGGAGACCAAAAGAGCACAAGAAGACACTGCATCAGCGTCTCCTGATGATACAAGAACAAGAACAACGTGTGACAGATGAAGGAAGACAGAAGACAACTCAGAAGATTACAACACTCAATCTAAATCTTTAAAGCTACATCTGAACTATGAAAATAAATTGCTGTCAGTTGTAATTACAAACTGTTGCTTTGTTTATTTGTATTTATAAGTCTGATTATATTTTTGGTTACTTTGTGGTATTATCTTAATTTACTGGATTAACACAGTACAAGTATTAAAAAGAAATATAGGATCATATTAAATAATCAGATCAAAACATCTTAAAATAAGATGAATCTACAAGTTTCAGAAGACTGGCACAATATGTGGAACATTCCTCACACATCCTCCTAGCTCCCAGATGGAAACATTTATGCTGACTATTTGTCAATAAAAATGTCATTTTGGAAAACTTTATGGAAAATGGAAAATAAGGATAGATTATTACAGTTCTTATTATAAACAATGTGTCATATTCATATTCTTCCACTTCTAGTGTATGGGGTTGGGGCAGCTTGAGCAGTTAGTCTGACACAGACCGACAACCATTCACTCTCACAAGTATTCATTCAATTCACCACTTCATCAAACACGTTCATGTGTGTGAACGATGGGAGGAAGCCAGAGTCACTGAGGCACACCCACTGTAGCACAAGGAGGACTCCACTCAGACTGGGACTGCTCTGGATCCAGGACCCAACACACAACCTTCTTACTGAGAGGCACAAATGTTAACCACTCTGCCAGAATGCTCCCAAAATAAATAAATAGCATAGGATTTCTATTCCTTTCATATAGTCCATGTAAATAATGTGTCAGCTGTAATCTACGATGCCTGTCTTGTCACAGTCAGGCCTCTGAATCAGCTGGACCCAAGGCTGTGGAGGACTGCTCTATCCTCCTGGACACACAAACTTTTTTTTTTTTTTTTTTAAAGGTTGCAAGTAACATGTTACTGCAACTTTTTTCTCAAACATGTTTATTTTTTTTATCAAATGTTCTTTGTACAGGACACTGGGTCTTAGTAGTTATTATAGTGTAATTACAGAAAAAGTATGTAATAATGTATGTATGTAATGTATAAAATCTTTCAATATTAAATCATAAACAGGTTTTAGGGTTTAGTTAAGGGTTAGTTGGGGCTCAGGTGGGGTTAGCCCAGTATAATTACAATTATGTTCAAGATAAGTCTCCATTAAATGAATGTAAATCTATGTAAAGTAATGTAACCCTCCCAGATCCATGTGCAAAACCATTTGTGTGAGGGCTGTGTGAGTGTGGGGCATGCGGTGGTGGTGGAGGGCGTCTGTTTGTCCACACAGAGACACATACAGCTTCAACTAAAAAGCAGCCAAAGTTACACTCAGTTGTTTTTCCATAATGGACGCTCAGTGCTGCAGTATTGACTGCACTGTTGCGTCCCAAGCTGACTCATGCTCTTCTGAGCTTTCACTGTCCTGTTCTAATACAGGCCATCACCTCATCCACTCACAGCTCTGAGCCTAACTCCACTTCATACAAAATCTCAACCAGCCATTTGTTTCCTACAGAGGATTTAGTTAAACAAAAGAGGCATTAAGTCCTGACGTCCATTACAAAGGACAAACAAAGAGAACAAAGTATTTTGAAGGGATAAATTTTAAGTACATAAGTAAAAACGTCTTTAGAAACAAATTCTTAAGACCCTCATCTGTCAATGAGTTATAATGTCCATCAAGGCAAGCAAATAACAGAAAATATGTAAACAACCATTTGTGAAATCCAACTGTGATCATGTTTTTTTGCAGCGGTGTGACGTTTCCTGCAGCTCTTTCTGTAAATGAAGCAGTAGAGACTTATACAATTTTGATATAAACAGTAACACATTTAGCCTACTACTCTCTAATTGTCAAATTAAAAAAGCTCAACTGTTTATGTGTTGCAGAAGAACTGTAAACATTCATTCATTCCTTCATTCATTGTACTATCCAGTCGTGAGCTGTTGCCTGATGAGAGCTATACTTATGTTAGTGAGGCCTGGTACACTACATCATGGTCTGACCACTGTTTAAGCTCAGCTGATGCACAGGCCTCTGTTGCTACTAAACAGGTTAGATATGATGTGGCCACGTCTGATCACATGCCACTCGTTATTCACTGGAACTTGAATAACATTCCTAAACTGTCTGTTGTCGAAGCTGAATATAAGAAACATGCACATTCTAAGTTTAAATGTGCTCTTAAATATATTAAGAGGAACAAGAATCGTCTGAGAGCAAAATCTCTGGCTTTCAAATTGCAAAACAATACTTATAATGACTTCTGGAATGAGGCCAGAATGCTGAATAATTGTAGAACCTCTCTCCCTTTTATTTTTAATGAGGTGAGTGGCTCAGATCATATTTGTCAGCTTTGGCAGAAATATTACTATGACTTGTTTAATCGTATCAAAAGTGATTTAACTTCAGTTGAGGCCAGAAAACAACGAGGGGGTGATGATTACACCACAAGAGGTTTATGATACAGTTTCAAAACTGAAGAATAACAAGTCATGTGGCTTAGATAACATAACCTCTGAACCTCTGAAATTCAAAAGCAGAAAACTGGATCTCCTATTGGCTCTCTGTTTTACAGGAGTTCCCTCTGGTCAGTTTGACTTGTACCAGTGATTAAAGATAAAGCTGGCAAACTCAGCAGTATGAAGAACTATCAGTGTTTGAGAGAATTATCCTCAATGGACTTGAATCCTTTCTGTTCACATGTGCTCATCAATTTGGATTTAAACATGAGCATTGAACTGACGTGTGTATTTATGCCTTAAAGGAAGTACTGGATAAGTGTCATAACCAGGGCTCAGCAACGTTTATGTGCTTCTTGGATGCATCTAAAGCATTTCATAGAATTTATCATCAGAAATTGTTTAATAAATGAGCTAAACCATGGCTCCATGGATACTTTATAAGAGTGCTCATAGTTTGGTATTAACAGCAAACCATGCAGGTAAAATGGGGTGACTCTGTCTCTGACTCTTTCAAGGTTAGTAATGGTGTTTGTGTTACAGGTCCGGTCTAAGAGCAGCAGACCCACACAGAAGAAACCCTGAATAAACAGAAAAATAAAGAGACCACAGGCAGTGAGCTTTGGTTTGGTGCAGTCTGGCTTCACAGAATGAGGAGGCGCACGAGACCCAGGCCCGCTGCATCCACACTACACCTCTTGTGGCGCACCCCCAAATCACAAAGCACCTCAAATTCAAACAGAGACACATTAACACTTCATGAAATGAAGATTTTAGTTTCAGATAAAGTTCTACCAAACGTTGTAAGCAAAGCTAAACAAACAAAACATAAAATGTGACTGCACATTTTGTGTGCATCATTGTCAGGGTGGGATTTTGTCTTCCCTGCTTTTACAACTTTTCCATGGATGATCTGTCTACACAGCTCAACAGTGGTGACCCACGGCGTGTTATTGCTAACTTTGTATATAACCATCTTATGTATGCACACAACTCAGTCATTTTTTGTCCCTACATTGTGGGATGATGGGAAACTAACTTTTCCTGAGTTTTTTTCTCTCAGACAGGCATTGGGCCTCATTCCTGAATGTTCTCTTAGAAAAGTTTCCTAAGTACCTCTTCTAAGAACTGCTCAAGAAAACTCTCTGTAGGATTCATGACACGTTCTCAAGCTCCCAGATTCTTCTCAGTGGAGCTCGTAACTGCAGCGACTCCACGACCACCCCACTCCTCATTAACATGGCATTTACATAGAGTTACTATGTATTAGGACAGGAAACTCCCTTTAAACTCCATATATGGTCATGAGACAGGACTTTAGTGACTAGTGATGGGAATTTCGGCTCACTTAGATATCTAGTTAAACAACAATATTTGGTTTGGTAAAAAGTTGGACACATTAAAATGATCAGGGTAAGAATTGGGTCCCACAATCACACCAGTTGAAAATAAATGTAATACAGCACAATAATAATAACTTACTTTTCCACATTTGTAACAACTAATAATGAAATATTTGACCAGTAATGTAATAATTTTAGCATAAAAAAGTCCTGGATAAGAGACAAAACTTCTAAAACTCTACAAACCCAGTCCAGATGATTTATTTTTAAATGTTTTTTGTTGTGATTTAGATCACTGGGATGACTACAAGTACCCAAGCAAATTAACAATATTCTGAGTAGAAGAAAAAAATCTCAAAACTGGCTCTCACAATCAAAAATAACTATGCCATCCATTAAACCTATTTCTGATGAACAAACTGCACAAAACTGAAAAAAAAAAAAAAAAAAATTGTTTCATTATAGGCTGCAATTATTACATTTTTCACAGATTTTTTTAATGCCAAAATCATATAAACCTATTACACTATTGTCAAGTTATTATTTTATTGGCTTTATTACATTTAAAACCTGATACATTATTGGCCATTGTTACATTATCAGTTGTCAGACACGTTCTCTATGAGCCACTGTTGTTTCAGCACCAGCCACTAGTGGACAGCTCCCTACATAAACAACAAATAAACAAACATTATATGCATCCAAATTATGTCCATGTTATTCTTCACTGTGACAGAAAATGTCATAAAGCCTTCCAAGATATCCCATCATGCAATGGGTCTGAAAATAAAAGTTACACACTGTAACAGGAATCCTTTTATAAAAAATATAAAGCAATGGCGACAAACGGTGGTGGCAACACATAATTACACAAGTTTGAGCTCTGTAAGATGTGGACAGTGACTACATACTGTTACAGAAGTCATTTATCCAAGTGTGCTTTGTTTAAAAAACTACTAGTGAGTAGTAGTAGTACTAGTATTAACCATATGGTTCTACACTTGTCCACATGTTAGTGTCTTCTGCTCTGATTTTCATAGTTGAGTGTCACTTATATAAAATATAGCTGCCTTTGTAACCAGCTGAAAATGTGTTAATTGTGCAGTTACCAGATGAGTCCAGCAGGGAGCGCACAATACTTATGGGTCAATGCACGACGTCTGTTCAGTCATTACAAGCGTGGCATGAAGAGAATTTGTGTCAGTGCATTCTTTCTCATAAATATCCCCCTTTTCAGGTCTGCTATTACAATAACATTAAATGTCCCTTTTAGCCAAACTATAAAGTTAATACGTCTGTGAAACTGTATTTAAGGCTTTAATGCATTTTCTAATGCTAAGATTGGTTTATCGTAAAGTGTGAGCTCCGCTAGCATTTTTTTTTTATTTTAAGTTTAAGTTTATTAATAAGATTAATAGTTGTACTAATACACTTTGTAATACATATACAGATACAGTACATATATACAAAGAGAAAAACGATAACATTACAACCAAAAAGGTTGTAATGTTATGACATTCCGCTTTATTATTGCATTTTCGTATTATTTTTCTTAGCACTTTCCAGGTTCCTTGCATATTTAGTTTTTGTTTTTCTAATAATTTATGATAATATTCCTTCTTAGTATTCCTAATAATACTTATTCATTTTTATATTTCCTATATTTATCTTCATCTTCTTTAGTCCTTAGTTTTAAAAATCTTCTGTACAATAGATTTTTCTTTATACAGGCATTTTCTATCCCTTTGGTTATCCATGGCTTTTTCACTGACTTTTTATTCAGTATGATTTTTTGCACTGGACAGCTGATATTATACAGCTCAATAAAATTGTGCAGAAAGGCATCATATGCGTTGTTTGGATCAGTTGTTGCGTAAACTTCACTCCAGTTTTGTTTACTAAGGTAACTCTTAAACACTTCAATATGTTTTGCTGATCTTTGTCTAATGTATTTATATTGGGTAATCTGTGTTTCATTTCTCCTTCTAAAAAGATTATGAAACACAGCAAAAACAGGCAAATGGTCACTTATATCGCTAATTAATAGACCCCCAACTATTTTTTCCTCAAGTCTATTGGTAAATATATTATCTATAAGTGTTGCACTTTCAATTGTTATTCTGCTTGGTTTATTAATAACAGGAAACAAACTATTGCTATATGTGGCATAGCGGGAGCAAGAAAGGAAGAGGGAGAATTAAACTATATGTATAATCAGGCCTGTTCAACAACGCCACCCCAGGTGCAAACCCAGGGAAATAAAGATCTAAATTTCACCCGCACTATAAGGCAACCCAGGTTCGTTAAACCGAGTGGACAGACACATTACATGACACAAATAATTTCATTTATTAATAGTTATGATTTTGTTTAAAAGTTAAATCATTTGCCTTCATAGTCCATAACATACAATCAGTTCCAAAGGTATGGATTGGGCAATACACAGACAGCAGAGTGTATAAAAACAGTTCATCCTTGTAGAGTACACAGGTATCACAGAAAGTGGCATCCCAACAAAAAGGGGAGGTAGGGAGCACTGGCAGGACCCTAAAACAATAAAAGTACATTTAGCCCATGCACAAGGGCACTGTTTAATGCAGGCTGCAAGACAGTGGACACCTACCGGGGGAACGATGCATGACACTTGCCGAAGCAGCCGTACCGAGAACCCGAACACAATAACGCTGCAGTACACAGCAGATCCAGCACGGGAGGAGCCATGGCTTCACCTGGAGCGCTGGCACGCATTTGCGTTCAATAGTTGTATACCTCAGTTACTCTGTTCAGCTATGCGGTAGCCTTCGGACAAAGCGCCTACATGCTAAAAACAATAGCTTGTTAGCATTGGTGCTAGCGCACCATAAATGAGCGGTACTACTAAATAAACCCATCGCTTACCGGCATACATGTTGCAATTAAGTTGCTGGCTTGACGCCTTTTCAGAATGACAACTTGAACACACAATTCTACCAACTTGCACGGCCACGGCCACGGCCACGGCCCCGCTTCTGCAGCGGTGGGTGACGTCAGAGGTGGGAGAGGTCAGACCAGGTGAGAGACCCCTCTTCTTATAGAGCGTGATCTCAATCTGATTGGCTAATAAGTAGAGGTGCGTTAGGCTACCACTACATATACATTATATTTATAAAATCAGTTGTCCTCTTCAGGCCAGCTGGATTCACTAAATCAACATTAAAGTCTCCACAGACAACTTGCACTTTATCTGCACTTACTTTGTTTAACAGTTCTGCTATATTTTCAATGAAAAAACTAAGAGATGATCCGGGTGGTCTATACACACAACTAATAATTATATTTTTAGAATTTTCAAATTCAATTTCAACGGTGTTGAATATTTCTACATATGGCTTTGCGTATTACCACTAAACTATATTTTGATGCACTACTGCTAAGGTTAATAAACGCTTCAATAGTACTAAGAATGTTTTGATTCTAAAAGGATGTTTTTCTCCTTTCACTCAAAAGGTTACACTCTGCGATTACATACATTGTACATTTGCAAAAGTGCACAATAATAAGCTGGTTACAAAGTTAGGAAACTCAAGGTTACAGGTGGGGGCTCCCACGGCCCTGCCGTTGCGTGGGACGCTCCTGAAGATAACGAAGATTACGCACCGCAGTAATGAGAACTCTGTGGCCTGGTCTCGAGTTTCTTGAAGAATACATTTTAATGATATGCAGAAATCGTCATACATTGTCATACATAGTATAAAAACTGTGATCACTCCTTTTTGGACGGCTGGCCCACCCTATCCCTTTCAGCGGGGCACAGCTGTTGTAACCTTACCTGTGTGCTACTAAAATAAACCTTCTGACTTGATTATACTTCTGAATCATCGTCCTCTTTGATGCTTACACCCAAAATGAACAATCCTAATAACGGTTACACATTCCAAGATATTTTCAATAATGTATGAGAGGGTTGGAACAATTTTACTACTTAACGTTAGATCTACATACAGGGCCACTCCTCCACCTTTCTTGTTATTTCTGTTGGTTGTATAGAACTCATATCCTTCAAGTCCATATCCATCTGCCACTTTGCCATCATCAAGCCAAGTCTCTGATACAGCAATTACATTCAATCTTTTGAAAGACCTAAGAAAATGTTTCATTTTTGTATAATTAGCACAGTTAGCATCGTGCTGCTACTGTGCGTAGATGAGGTCATGGTCAGAAGTACTTGTTTGCATTAACATTAGTTCGTACAGGTTATTAATATACATATAAATTCACACCATTCTTACTTTTTTGTCTTTTATTTGAAGCCTGATACATGAAGTTGTACTTGTATTACTGTTTATGTTCAGTCATTACAAACGTGGCATGAAGAGAACTTGTGTCAGTGCATTCTTTCTCATAAATATCCCCCTTTTCAGGGCTTTTACACCTTCTCATCTGAAGATGTTCTTTACTTTATGGACAATCTGGACTCTGATATTTCTGATGTTGTCAATCTTGAGATTATTTTGTGTAAATATTTTATTCAAACATTAAAATAGAAAAGTACTCCATTGTTAACTGTTTTTTTTATTACTTAAAAAATAGTAAACAATTTTTATTTTTTATTTACTGTACAAGAATATTGAGTCATTTCCTTATTTTTGTACTGAACATGGTTGTTTTTATGTCAGATGTACTACTCTGACTTATTTTGTACATGTTATTTTGAATAATAATAAATATTACCAGAAATATAATAGGAACATTAGAAATGAATCTGATTGGTTGCCTGAGTTCCATGGACGTTGAATGTTGTGATGTAGATGCTGCAGATTCTAGAGCTCACTTTTAGAATCACTCAAACCTCCTGAGAGATCAGCAGCATAGCAGTAACACAGAGTAGAAATACTTCCAAAATTACTTCAAATACTACACATTGTCTAAAAAACCTCAGTCATGAGCAACAGACAACAAGTTTTCTTTGGCACCACACCTGGAAAACCAAAAGACCAGTCCCATCCGATCATGAGAGTAAGATAAACCAGCTCTTGTTAATACGAGTAATGTTTTTTGAGATGTTGAGACAGTTTTACATTTTTATAGTTAACATTCATTTTTGTTTGATAACTTTGTGACAACTTTGTGTAACTTCTTGGTACATGTTTAGGTCAAAGTATCATCTCATTTAGATTTTTTTTCTCCTACTGGAGATGAATAAAGTTAAATTAAGTTGAACTGAACTATATTGAAACTAATGGTTGTGGTTTCAGAGATAGCATAACATCATTTTAATCATCTTAAAATATGTTTTAGTTTAAGAATTCTGATTATTTCATTCCATGTTTGCAGGACTTTGGAGTTTCACATTTCCCAAAGAGGAAAAGGTCTTTTGGGCAGAGTCATGCACAAAGTGACAACAGCCACAAAGGTAAAAAAGTCACTTTTACTATCTATTAACATTACAGTTTAATTACCGGTATTAAGTTGAAGTAAAAGAATGCAAATAACTGTTACTTGAGTAAAGGTAAAACTGTATTGGTGTTAAGTTTAGAGAGTACTCACTGCTACTGTCACTCTACCATTTGTTACACATTTTTTGTCTAAACTCATGTCCCTTTGTCCACAGAAATCCAAGAGGCTTCAGTGTCTCTGGATCACAAGAGTCCAGCCAAGATCTGGATCATCGGGGCCAGTCAGATCCGTCGAGCTGAACCTGTGGCCCTCAAGAAATATGGAGACAACTTTGGTCTTGATGCTCAGGTCTTCTGGTTCGGAAAAGGCGGGATGGGATGGGACGGCGTCCTGCCTCGCTTCTATAAGGAGCTCTCCTCTCAGAATGCTCCGGACGTCCTGGTGCTCCACGCCGGAGGTAACGACCTGGGGCTGGTGGACCCCAATGAGCTGGTGTCCCAGGTGGAGCGGGACATGAGGAGACTGCAGAGGGAGTTTCCCCAAATGAAGATGGTGTTCTCCTCCCTCCATGAAAGACAGAGCTGGAGGTACGGGTCCGGCCCACGCATGAACGAGGATCGAAAACTGGTGAACAGGAAGATGAGGAAGGTGCTTCAGAATCTCCAGTGCGGCATAGTCGAGCACCAAAACATCCGATTCTTTCATAAAGGAGTTTTTGTTCCGGACGGTGTCCATTTTACACAAAATGGGAATGAAATGTTCCTCGACAACATCCAGCAGGTCGTCAAGAAGGTCCTCAGAGAGATCTCAAGACCGGAACAAAACCAGGAGCAGCGCCAAAACAAACAGGTATGAAGATAACTTTATACATCAGTGAATAATAATATCATGAAAAGTCCATTTATTTCAGTAGTTACATTCAAAGTGACAAGCATTTAAATGGATTAGAATCAGTACAGAGTGAAACATTTTGGTATTTATTTTAATACTGTTGATTATGGTTTAAGTTCTTTTAATGAAAACTAAATTTGTAAAATCTACTTGAGTTAAAGGTCCACTATTACGTTAAATGGCGTTGTTTAATGTGTTAGCATCATGTTGCTAATTTCCATGCTAAAAAGCCATGTAATGCTCTGTCCAGTTCCCAGCGTTGCCAGCAGGGGTCAGGCACAGGCAGACACCTAATCCAAGGGTTCTCTGCAAAGTCAAAATAACAGCTCCCCAAAAGACCTGTTCCATACATATACAATGTTTAAGTTTTAAAACGAGAAATACTGATTCAAAGGTGGCCAAAACAAATTCAAAAATCCTGAAAAAGCATAAGTAGTTGTTGCTGGGGTGACAGTAGCTCAGTAGGTAGGGCTGGTCACCCGCTAACTGGGAGGTTAGCAGATCAATCCCTGCTACCAGCATTGCATACTGTCGTTGTGTCTTTGGGCAAAACTCTTCAGCCACAGTACTTTGAGTGTCAGGAAAAGTACTATATAAGACCCATGCATTATTAATAATAGTAGTGGTAGTAGTACTTGTTGTAGTAATTATGCTACTAGTGCTAGTAACCAAAAAATTACAATATTACACAATCAACACAATTAAAATAAACAAATGCTTGACATGTTTTACTTTGTGTGTACTGAATCCTGTGTCTTTTGTCCAGGGCAAAACAAACCAAGTTCCTCAGAGTTCTTCAAAGCGCCCTCGTCTGCATTTCCCAAACCAGGATCTCCGTGTGCACGTCCAGGGAAAGCGCCGCCACAACCAGGACGCTCAGAACCAGCAGTGTCCGGCCAAGCGTCCTCGTCTTCAGACCCTCTCCACCGTCACTGATCTGAGGATGCTCCTTTCTCGTTAACTCCACCCCCTGACCCCCACCTTTTTACCCCGTCCCCCGCCCAAAATTAGGTTTTTGCATGTTGTTCATGGTTGAGCCTGGGCTTAAGTCGTGCAGCAGGTAAGTAAATTGATTGCAGGTGTGCAAGCCAGCCCGGGAGCAGGAGCAGAGAGGAGCCACGCCCACAGCAGAGACAGACAGACAAAGGGAGGAGAATACAAAAACACAGAGGGCTAGGGACCATAACAGTCTTGACAATTTTTCAATAAATCTGGTGTAAAAACCTCCTCCAGCGTTGCCATTTTTCTTGTGGTTGTTGCTTATTTTCTTACGCCTTTGTTATTGTTGGTGTTCATCAACTACAGGTTATTTAACATAACACACACTTGGGACGGACAGATGTGTGTATGACTGAAGTATAAATGAGCCTTTAGACACACACATGCATGTTTTTGGACAGTGTTTGTTTTGAAGTCTCTTCATGATCTGGCACCTTCTTATCTGTGTGAAATGCTGACTTTGCACACTCCGGTCAGAGCACTGAGGTCCTCAGACCAGTTGCTGTTAGACTGCCCGAGGTCCAGACCGAGAACCAGAGGAGACAGGGCTTTTGCCATAGTAGGCCCCAAATTGTGGAACTCTCCACCTAAACATTGGAACTGCTACATCCACTGAAAGTTTCAAATTGCTGCTACAAACGCTTTTTTTTTTTTTTTTTTTTTTTTTTGCACTATTTTTTAAAACAAGCTGAGCTGGACATTTCTTACTGTTTAATATTTTTAACATTGTTTTTAGTTGATTTCTGTTTTAGCTAGGTTTTGTTGTTTCATTTGTAATAATCATTGTGTTTTTACTGATATCCTGTTTTATTAACACTGTACAGCACTTTGGGACAGTAGTTTTTAAATGTGATATATAAATAAACATTGACTTACACATAATTGTGTCTCTCAAAAGCATCTTTCAAGAGTCTCTTAAGAGAACAAAGGCAACTGGGGCCACAGTGTCATAATATTTAGTCATTAGTAGCACCACTTACAGGAAGTTTCTGGGAGAAGTGAAGTTTTATCTACGCACTCCTCCCCCTCCAATGCTTGCACGTAGCGTCCTGTCGCTCGGCTACGCTGTCCTCCGCTGGCCGCCCGGATTCTCGTTCTTGTATGAAGATGTTTTTTGTCTTTCACCAGGTAAGTATTTACAATATTTTTACTTCCCATAGCAGTTTATGGAAAGTGTTTGCAATTGATGCTTTCCACACTATTCCCATAAAAAGTGGGGCGCAGATTTGGAGGCTGTCCCCTGAATGTAAAGCCAGGCAGCAGTGACCCTCTACCCTCCTGTTTATGTTCCTGAAGATGAAGGTAAGACATGTCCTTTTTCAGTTTTGACACTAACACACTGTCTAATGAAGTATTTCTGTTGTTATAAATGTCTCCAGAGATGTGTCCCGTTCTGTGGCTGAAGTCAACCCTGATGCATCCTGTCCTGGTCAGCATTTAGTAATACACAGAAGAGTGTCCCGGAGTGTGACCAGTCCACAGTATCATCCACATACAAGAGGATAAGACCCACCAGAGGACGACCTGATCCTAAAACCAGAGCTTCACTCCACACAAGGCAGAGGATCCTCTAATCCCATGGCTGTTCCACTGATGTCTCTCCTGATGAAGTCCTTAATGTGAGAAGAACCCTGCTCCACAGGAGCCACAGGAACTGCTGAACACTGGTGAGACAAAAAGCTTTGACTACTACAAGTCATTCTTTGGGATAACTTGCTTTTGTGTATTTTCTCCTGCTGAATTATTTCTGTCATTATAGTATAGTATGTATTTAGAGCTGTGTCCCATTCTGTTGCTGCTGTTGCTCTCAAAACCTCTGTGCCCATTCAAACTGTTCTTCCAAAAAGTATTCACACTTTTATCACTGAAAATTTAACAAAGACCATTTTAATTCCAGAGTGTGACCTGACCACAGTGTTGTGGATAACGCCCACCAGAGGAAGTCCTGATCCAAAAAACAGACCTTCACACAACACAAGTGAGAAGATCCTCCATCTCTAATCTGTGTCATCTTAGACCCATGTACCAGTTTAATTTGATTTATTATTTTAATTTTTTTTTGGTATTTTTATGAAGGAAATCCAAGCCAACTTTCCCGCTGAAGTCTGCTGAAGTCAGAAGATCCTCAGGAAAATGATATGAACACTGGTAAGAAAGTAAAAAACTTTTTTTTTTGGTGAACATTTATCTAATAAATTGTTTCTAACATGATATATTTCTTTAGAGAAGTCTTCCAACTCCTGAGATGTGTTTTCTAAAGAGAACTGAAAAGACCTTTTCTGATGAAGTCCGTCTTCTAAAGAATAGAAAGAAAGATCCACAGGAACCACAGTCAGCTCTGATGTACCTCGTCTCTGTAAGTACTTATCTGTAGATAAGAAGTGTTAAGATATCAGTATTAAGTATTTTTCACCCAAAACTGTGCCTCACATGTGTGACCTGTCCACAGTGTCGTCCTGGTCATGGTGAAGAGGATAAAAAGTCCTGGTCCAAAACAACAGAGCTTCACACAACACAAGTGAGAATAAGTTGTACCTTATATATATAACCTCTGCTGTAACACTGATGTAGCAGTTTAATCACACATTCTCTTTGTTTATGAAGGAGACCCACAGTAAAACACCTTTTCTGATGAAGTCCCTGTCTGCTAAAGAAGAAGGAAGCACAGAAACCACAGAGCACTGGTGAGCTTCTGACTGACACAGATACATTTAAAGCTTTTTATCTAAACATATCATTGTACTATAGTTCTAATGTGATCCTGGTCATACTTTGCAGTTGCTGATAAAGCGGTTAATACCTGAGTACTTCAAATGGTCCTGTGGATCTAATAAAGGAGACCAAAAGAGCACAAGAAGACACTGCATCAGCGTCTCCTGATGATACAAGAACAAGAACAACGTGTGACAGATGAAGGAAGACAGAAGACAACTCAGAAGATTACAAGACTCAATCTAAATCTTTAAAGCTACATCTGAACTATGAAAATAAATTGCTGTCAGTTGTAATTACAAACTTTTGCTTTGTTTATTTGTATTTATAAGTCTGATTATATTTTTGGTTAGTTTGTGGTATTATCTTAATTTACTGGATTAACACAGTACAAGTATTAAAAAGAAATATAGGATCATATTAAATAATCAGATCAAAACATCTTAAAATAAGATGAATCTACAGGTTTCAGAAGACTGGCACAATATGTGGAACATTCCTCACACATCCTCCTAGCTCCCAGATGGAAACATTTATGCTGACTATTTGTCAATAAAAATGTCATTTTGGAAAACTTTATGGAAAATGGAAAATAAGGATAGATTATTACAGTTCTTATTATAAACAATGTGTCATATTCATATTCTTCCACTTCTAGTGTATGGGGTTGGGGCAGCTTGAGCAGTTAGTCTGACACAGACCGACAACCATTCACTCTCACAAGTATTCATTCAATTCACCACTTCATCAAACACGTTCATGTGTGTGAACGATGGGAGGAAGCCAGAGTCACTGAGGCACACCCACTGTAGCACAAGGAGGACTCCACTCAGACTGGGACTGCTCTGGATCCAGGACCCAACACACAACCTTCTTACTGAGAGGCACAAATGTTAACCACTCTGCCAGCATGCTCCCAAAATAAATAAATATCATAGGATTTCTATTCCATTCATATAGTCCATGTAAATAATGTGTCAGCTGTAATCTACGATGCCTGTCTTGTCACAGTCAGGCCTCTGAATCAGCTGGACCCAAGGCTGTGGAGGACTGCTCTATCCTCCTGGACACACAAACTTTTTTTTTTTTTTTTTTTAAAGGTTGCAAGTAACATGTTACTGCAACTTTTTTCTCAAACATGTTTATTTTTTTATCAAATATTCTTTGTACAGGACACTGGGTCTTAGTAGTTATTATAGTGTAATTACAGAAAAAGTATGTAATAATATGTAATTATAAAAATGTATAAAATCTTTCAATATTAAATCATAAACAGGTTTTAGGGTTTAGTTAAGGGTTAGTTGGGGCTCAGGTGGGGTTAGCCCAGTATAATTACAATTATGTTCAAGATAAGTCTCCATTAAATGAATGTAAGTCTATGTAAAGTAATGTACCCCTCCCAGATCCATGTGTAAAACCATTTGTGTGAGGGCTGTGTGAGTGTGGGGCATGCGGTGGTGGTGGAGGGCGTCTGTTTGTCCACACAGAGACACATACAGCTTCAACTAAAAAGCAGCCAAAGTTACACTCAGTTGTTTTTCCATAATGGACGCTCAGTGCTGCAGTATTGACTGCACTGTTGCGTCCCAAGCTGACTCATGCTCTTCTGAGCTTTCACTGTCCTGTTCTAATACAGGCCCTCACCTCATCCACTCACAGCTCTGAGCCTAACTCCACTTCATACAAAATCTCAACCAGCCATTTGTTTCCTACAGAGGATTTAGTTAAACAAAAGAGGCATTAAGTCCTGACGTCCATTACAAAGGACAAACAAAGAGAACAAAGTATTTTGAAGGGATAAATTTTAAGTACATAAGTAAAAACTTCTTTAGAAAAATATTCTTAAGGGTTAGGGTTAGGGGTTAAAATGCTAATTTGATATCAAATTGTAATAAAAAATGTCAGGAATGTCAGTTTAATGTTCATTTCCTCCTTCCCCCCTTCCCGCTTATTTTATGATGGATAAATTAATGTAAACACTTAAATATAGAGCAGGACTAATGTAGAATAAAATAAAGAAGGGAAAAACAAATTATTTCGTTTGTATTAGTTTACATTACACATTTTCCATCTTGTAATAACATTATTCCATAAATGGTTTTACTCCTTTTCTGAAATATTCATCTCTATAGTACAATGTTTTGTAATTAATATACTGTTTCCATGTTAGCCTACCATCAGTCACAACCAATAAGAACTTCAGAGCAAAACTCTTAAAATATCTCTTTTCTTATTGTTACTTTGTCTATTACGAGACAATTTGTTCATATCAAGCCAGGTTTGAGCAGCTTTATGTTCCCTTTCTATCATCTGCCAACATTATAAATCTCAATCAAAGCAAAAAGGTTACAAACATCATTAATGAAAATAATAATAAAAGAATTTTTGGAGCAATCACAGAACCTTGCGGTATTCCACATACTATAGTCTTAAATCCTAACAATGTATTGTCTAACTGAACAGTTCATCTGATACCAAACTTTTTCACAATTTCCATTGTAACTGTCTATGTTGACAGTATGAAAAGCTTTTTTTTATATATATAATTTTTGATTTTTTTAAGATATTATACAGATGTTCTGTAAATGCAATATAAAAATATACTTGGCTTTTTGTCAGTATGTATCTGTATAGTCTAGCGCTTATTCACATCATCCTGAATTAAAATTAAAAACATACAGTTATAGAGCTGGACATCAAAAGCTTTTTTCTTAGTTTTTATTAAAGAAATAATAACCTTCTAACACAATTGGATCAACTAATACAACAGTCAAATCTCCTTTATAGCAAGCACTAGGAATGTGGATGTTAAAGTTTTTAAAGATTCATTGGTTTGTTCAGAGATTTCTCCTGTTAAAAAAAACAATCCAATTCCAGATTTTTAAATTGACGCAAATGATATGCAGCATTAACCTTATGTACTTTAAATAAGTGTCTTTCCGTATCAATGCTGTCTTCAAAATTGAAACGCTTTACACTGTAAAATCTAATAAGTAAAGTTTACTTGAAAAATAAGCGCAAACTTATTGCCTCAAAATGATTAACAGTAACTGTAAAGACTCAATTCAACCTTGCAAATAAAACCTAAGTAACCCTTACTTTTACTAATCAATTAAACTTACATTTAATACCCAATTAAGGATTACTTTCAATAGTGAACTAAACCTTACTTTTAGTACTTGACTAAACTTTACTTTCAATTCTTGATTAAACCCTACATTCAATACCCAATTGTACCTTAATTTTAATATTCAATTAAAGTTTACGTTAAAGGCTCTTTCAAATTTTACCTTCCTTAAAATAACAGATTAAACCTTACTTTAATACCCACGCAAACCCTGATTAAGTTTAACATTTAACACATTACTTCTGTATGTACAATATAAAACAAATTAGACATGACTGTCAATTCTATTTTTTATTGAACAATAAAAATGTACAATGCACAGTAAACAGTACATATTGCAACTTTGCCAGTGTAGAAATTACATTTTGGTGGTTCCTGTACTTTTTTACTAATGACAAAAAAGTAAAATCCAAATTCTGCTTTCATACTTCAAACATGCTGAAATACAACTGTTAAGTGCCTTTGTTGTCAGAATAACGTCTTTTCAACCTAACATTCTGACAACTCTTATTTATTAACTTTACATAACATTTTGTTTTAAATTTGAACCACCTAAAACAGCAAAACAAACCAAAGTGTAAATTTTAAACTTTAGTGCTGATCCTAACTGAACTGACTCCTCTATAAAGGTCTAAGAATTTTTTAGATTCATCAATATCTCCCAAATGTCATCCCTTTCTGTAATGTGATGACCAATCATGAAAGGCAAAAAAAGTCTGAGAAGAATCATGACCTATTCCCCCGACTGATCCATTCAAGGAACATTTCTAATGCACTGGAGTTGGTTTGTTTGTCTGTTAGAAAGCGACATTTAATGTCAGCTATCAAAGAGATTAAGCAAGTAGATAGTTTTTCAATGTCAGCAGCTTGGATGGAAGATTCTGATTTCCCAGTCCAAGCATTACAGTTTGGATAAATTTAAGTGTGTTTGACATGCATTTCGGGTAATCTAAATGCAATGCGTAAGTAACTGCAAAAAAAATGCAAAAAGCCTGTGGCAAGTCTTTAATATTGTCCATGACTATACCTCCTTCGATGACGACAGCAGCGGTTTCAGGCTGGAAGTGCACAGGACTTGTAGATGGAGCATCACAATCAGCACAGTTGATAGTCAGCACACCCACTGCAACTGAAGCCACTATCTCCTCTCTCTCATTATTCTTTGAAAAAAAAAAAAAAAAAGAGATAGATATTTACTCCATTGTACTCAAAAGTAGCCAGTCTTTGATGCAGCAATTAATTCTTTGAAAAGCAGGAGTTTTTTAGACCTGGTAAACCCATTTTTAACCTTGGTCTAACATTGGTCTAAAGGTTAAACCTGGTTTAGACCTGTTCAGTCTAACCCAGGTATAAGATCGAGGTTGAACCGGGTTTAGACCTGCTTTAGACATAGGTCTAACCCAGGTCTAAGACAAAACCTGGGTTAGACCTAGGTCTAAAGCAGGTCTAATGGTTCATGTTGAGTCTTAGACCTTGGTCTAAAACAGGTCTAATGGTTTAAATCAAGACCTGAGTTAGACCTGCTTTAGACCAAGATCTAACCCAGGTCTAAGACTAAACGTGGTTTAGACCTGCTTTAGACCAAGACCTGTGTAAGACCTGTTTTACACCAAGCTCTAATCCAGGTCTAAGATCGAGGTTGAACCTGGTTTAGACCTGGGTTAGCCCTAGGTCTAAACCATGTTTAGTCTTAGACCTGGGTTAGACCTAGGTCTAAAACAGGTCTAAATCAGGTTCAACCTCAGTCTTAGGTCTGGGTTAGACCTAGGTTTAAAACAGGTCTAAACCAGGTTTAGTCTAAGACCTGGGTTAGACCTAGATCTAAAACAGGTCTAATGGTTTAAATCAAGACCTGGGTTAGATCTGCATTAGACCAAGATCTAACCCAGGTCTAAGACTAAACGTGGTTTAAACCTGCTTTAGACCTTAAGACCTGTGTAAGACCTGTTTTATACCAAGACCTGTGTAAGACCTGTTTTAGACCAAGACCTGTGTAATACCTGTTTTAGACCAAGATCTAACCCAGGGCTAAGACTGAGGTTGATTCTGATTAAGGCCTGCTTTAGAACTAGGTCTAACCCAGGTCTAAGACTAAACGTGGTTTAAACCTGCTTTAGACCTTAAGACCTGTGTAAGACCTGTTTTAGACCAAGACCTGTGTAATACCTGTTTTAGACCAAGATCTAACCCAGGGCTAAGACTGAGGTTGATTCTGATTAAGGCCTGCTTTAGAACTAGGTCTAACCCAGGTCTAAGACTAACCCTGGTTTAGACCTGCTTTAGACCCAGGTCTAAACCAGATGCAACTTTGCCTGTATAAATTGGCTTTTGGAGAAAAAAAAAAAAAAAAAGTTAGCACTCACCAAGCTTGTTTTGAAAAATTCAGTGGGGTCATCTCCAACGATTACTGGCAAGCCTTTGAGGACAAGAGTTCGTTGTGCGATTACATTCTCTGCCTAAGACAGAATGATTTAAGACACACAATTAACAACTTGTAGACGTTTAACATATAGTACAAATAATAATTACCGTGTTGATATTCTGCATCAAGTTTGAAAGTTTCTGTCCAACAGCACCTTTTTTTGATTTGAATAGATCAATCAGTCGTGGGCTGTGGTGATCTAGTGCTTCAAAAAATTCCATTTCAATATTTTTGTTTGCTATTCTGTTGAATTCTGCAAATACCTAAAACACAAAATAGATGGCTTTGTAAACATATAATTTATAATCTACAATAATATAACAGTGCATAAAGGCAACTTACCTGTCTTTCAGTGAAAAGTGCAGGCCACCTTTCAACCACGTCCTTGACAGCAGGTTCTTTCTTGACAATTTCTTGTCTCCTATATGGAAACATCTGGTCCATCAGTTGTGAGATGAGAATTCCATTACGGTTTCTTTTTGACATTTCTTCTGCCAGGGCTAATCTGGCACTTTCTAGGCTTTTGGAATCATGTCCTTCTGGAAAGTTTGGCAAATAATTTGCCTCACCTCTTTTTGCTCGTTTTACATTTCTACTTGGCGATTGCCCTTCTGGATTGCTTTTGCTTTTTTTCCCCCCATTAATTGCAACATCCTCCCAGCCTATTTTCCTCAGTTTTCTCCTGTGATTATTCATTTTATATTTCAGTTTATTTTTCCAGCCATACCATCCAGGAGGAGAGGGTTCGGTAAGGCATGGATGCTTGCTGATGAGAGCCTTTGCAACAGCCTCAAAGTCATCATCTTCAGGGTATGCCTTAAAAGAGTACATGGCCTCTGCCAATTTCTCTAAAATGTCATGTCTCATATCCCATGTTGGAGTCATGCGAGTTTCATTTTGCAGAAATTGAAGAAATCCCTGTCTGACTCTGTAAGCAACATCTACAGAGAAATTGGGAATCTCAAAAGACTCAGGCCACTGGTTGCTTCGCAGCGTTGATGCAGGTGAAAGAATCTGTGTGTCTGATGTGCTTGCCTCAGTATCAGAGGCTGATCTGGGAGATGACAGGGCCCTTAAATCCAGACATATTAGTGGAATGATTTTAAGTGTCGCTTTGTCAGGCAAGTCAGTAATTTGTGTCAAATTGCATAAAGCATTGTTGAAATCTGGATCCTCGTACTGTATTTTAAAGTCATATGTCAGACGAAGTTGCTCACGTAGTTGCTCTGTTAGGTCTTCAACTGTGGAGGGTCTTACTTGTAAGGTTAACTTTCTTATGTCTTCTTCATTGATAATGATGCTGCAGAGTCAATCTTCTATCCATTGTTTACCTTGAAGGGAAAAAAAAACATTTCATTTGCATAATATGAAACGCTTTAGTGTGACTAGTGTTCTACCCCTAACTGTATAGAGAGAGAGGGGGAAAACATCATTTAGTTCAACCAACTCTGTAACAAGGTCTTGCAAATGGCCACTGCAAAGCTCATATGCCCGAAGATGCTCATCATACCAAGAGGTCATACGTCTACAGACAAAAATTACATCTGTGTTGATTACCAAAATCTTTGCTATTTGTCTGAACTCTGGAAGTCCCGAACATGACCCCACAGAAATTATCATATCAGAAGTGTATCTAATACCATCAATGGATGCTGAAGAGGCCACAAGGACTGTGCCCTGCTGAGCAAATCTTTGACAAAGCTGTTGCTGCACATATTGAGGAAACGAAGCAAGCATTACAGATTTCACTCTGTTAATTTCAACAGAAGGCTTGAAAAATGAATTGCTAGCCAAATGAAAGGCCATCATTTTCTGGTGTTTGAGAGCTAAAGTTAGTGGTAGATTTTTAAAATTGTGAGCATGACGCACAATGTTCTTAAAGAACTTGTGCTTGCCCTCAAATCGCATTCTCCACACATCAGACAATGGGCCAAAGGTTTTGATTAACTGAGGGTAGTGTTCGATGTAGTGGTGTTTAGGTCTTCGCTTTTCCGCTGGAAACATTTGCTGAAACAGAGCTCTATGTTCAGCAATCTTGCAGTCAAGAAACTGAATTGACTCCTCTGTAAAGGTCTTAGAAACTGCCAATTCAACAATTTCTTTTAGATTCATCAATATCTCCCAAATTACATCCCTTTCTGGAATGTGATGACCAATCATGAAAGGCAGAAGTCTGAGAAGAGTCCAATTTTCATGACCATTTCCCCCAATTGATCCATTTAAGGAATAGTTTTTTCTAATGCACTGGGGTTGGTTTGTTTTGTCTGAAAATGTATAGGGAAACTGTTTGATTGCAACATTTAATGTTTCCAATGAAAAGTATCCCTTTGATATTAGTGTTTTTAGGCACAAGGCCATTTCTACAGGAACCACCCCTTCCAAAAGGTCATGCAAGATGTCCGGGGGATAGCCATCAACTACATGGAAATGTGAAAAATTTTTGCAGCGCCTGTGTCCGCGTAACGCGCAGCCAAACCAGGTTGAAACACAGTGGACTAAAGAGCAGACAGCTCCTGCTGCCAGTTTTGACAACGTCTGAATGAAGAAAACGTGCAAAGAGAGCAGAGAAGACAACGATGAAAGGTGCTCCTCTCAGACACACGGACACATGGGCTGCCTTTTTACTTTCTCTTTCCATAAACTGCACCAAATGGCTGCTAAAGCCACAAAATGCACAGTTTTCTCCGCGCAACAAGACACAGGCAGACTCTGAACTTTCTTAATCCTTTTAACGTAACTGTTAGCGGGTTAGCTGTAGCTCTATTTACGTTGGTGTTTGCAAATACACGCACTGCTGCGCCTCGGTTCTGTCCCGTGCGCTCCTAAAGCAGGCGGGGACACAGCGGGGACACAAAGCAGCGCCTCCAGGGCAGGTTTGTGTTTGTTATAACCAGGGCTTAACTTAAAAACACTGCTAAAATAACACTACTGCTGTTTAATCAAACCGGAGTTGCAGGACAGTAAATGTGAGAGCCTCGCGTGTTTATTGTAATTTGATCGGCCCTTCTGATCGGCCCATTTTACCAATCACCGATCACTCTATTTTTAGCCATGATCGGCCGATCATGATCGGCGGCCGATCGATCGGAGCACCCTTACTGTGAAGCTTTCAAAAAAACCTCCCAATGAATGCGCTGCTAAGTTGTCTGCTGCAACAAAAAGAACTGTCCCCTTTACACTGGCTCCTAAATGTTCAACATAAACCCCATGTTGTTCTAGGAAAACCAGGTCCTGAATCAGAGGTCGCAATATTTTGCTGTAGCCATAATGTTTAATTTTGTTGGCCTTGCAAAGCAAAGCAAGCTGAACTGACTGCAGAGAGGAGCGATATTTGGGGTGAAGATTGCCAAGTACCCAGTAAAATGCACAGAGCTTGTGTTTGTTTCTGGAAGTCCCTAAGGGGTTGGCCACCTCAAATTCATCTAAATACAAGCAAAGGGCAATCCTGAACTGGTCCTCTATGAAGTGAATTACTTTTAAAACGAGAACCATCTCTGTAAGATTCAAAGCCCCGAGACCCATCTGATGCATATGACATGGCCTTCTCCAGAATATCTTTATTGTTCAGCAGGGTCTGTAGCATTTTAAGAATCGGGACATTGACAATTGTCTGGTCATTTTGGAGTATGTACTCCACAGGCTTTACGACAGGAAACTCTAAAGAAATGAATGATTCTCTTTTACTGGTAGTTGACAGTGATCCCCCAGTTGATGTGAACTTTGAGAATATGTTGTGCTCTTTGATTGCTGACATTATTATAGTTACTACAGAAGGATCAATAGTTCCACAATAGTCAGTTATTATGTTTTGTATTACTGTATGCAAGAGTGGCTGTGATAACAAATGTATTTGGTTTATGTGTTCAATAACTTCCTGCAGAGCACTTTCTGATATGTTGAGAACTGATGACATCTTTAGAAAAAGAGCAGCCAAGTTATGCTCTAACTGTCTCTCCAAATCTTGCTCATTGTCACTTCCTGTAGTTATATCAAAGTCTATATCATTAAGGTCTGGTTCAGGATTGATACTGTTAGGTGGATCATTCAGATCTGGGGACTGACTTTCGGGCACATTCTCTTCAAACACAATTTCAGGTTTGAAAGTGGGGTTACTTTGCAGTGGATGTTCTTTGCTTTTGTGGGCATTAAAAGTTGAATAAACATTGCTCTCAAAATAACATCCTTGATATGGACAAACTACTTTTTGCTTTAACTTTATATGTCTTCTCAAATGAGTAAAAAAATCGGATTCAGAGCAAGGTTCTACAAAGTCACACAACTGGCAGTGGTATACAGAGCTACTTTTTTGTTGTTGCTTTTCTGTGTGCCATGTTGATAAATGGACTTTGAGTGCATTAAAGGATTTAAATGTACATAGGCACTCTTTATGAAGACATGGTATTTGTGTTGTCCGAGTGTAGCACCCATGTTTTAACCGATAATGTTTTAGTAAGTACCCCCTCTTCTCAGCTACAAAACTGCAACACTTACAGGGCCACTGCATTGAAGCCTTCTATCTGCCAATCTACAATGAATAAAATAACAAATGCTTAAACATAACAAAAACACAGCAATACTTGCTTGATGACAAAAAATAATTAATAATGTAATATATGTAAATTAGACATTTATACATTTTAATCACCTTTTTTAAGTAGTAGTTATATATGGAATGTGAAGACTCCTCACTGAGTTTCAACCTGAAAGTAGAAAAAATAAAAACAAAATCATGTTAGCATACATGCATGTTTTTTTATGAATTACTGAATATGAATTACTGCTGAAAGCTGCAAAAGATTTTTTTTTTTTTTTTTTTTATATTCTAGTAACTTAAATGAACTGATATTGTGACCATATCTTTGGTTTTAAAAAGAGGACACCTGGGGTGTGTGTGAAATTTTAATAAAAGTTAAACTCTGCTGCAAGCCATGCACTTTTAACTAGTAGCAGAAATTAGTTTTGCTGATTAAGATCACGCACTTTTGTTGGACACTTGTTAGTAAGTTTTTAGTGTTTTGCATTCTGCTTGAATGCTTTAAGTTGACAAAGAAAGGCAGAAACCTGCCTATATTTCGCCTAATCAATGTGATATACAAAGTAAAATATAAACATTTTACTCCAATAAATAAACATGTACGCTTTCAATTGAACTAATAATATATCAGAAAACAGTCACAGCACAATACATTATTGGAGAAACTAGCCATGAGCTCGCTTTCTTTAACGTTAATAAACCTACATTAAAATTGTCAGGCATGTATTACTATTTACGGCCAACAAAAGCAGCAAAAAATATACTTTTTCATTCCGCGGGACATGCGTTAGTTAGGGCCGGAGGTTTGAGCCGCAGACTCGGTGTAAGAGCAGTCCGGAGGCCGCGCTCTGAGCCGAGGGGAGGCTCATTGACCGAGGTGAGAAGGGTTTCCCCGGGTCTCTGTCCGGGTTACAGCGCTACGGTCTCCCGTGTCTCCCTCACGTGCACTCGTAAGCAGCATACCGGTCGTCCAGCGATTCAACACGGCTTGTACTCGAGACGCCGTTGTTGCCGGGAGAGCGGGAAGCTCGTTTTCGCATTTAGCAGTTTGTAAATGTGCTGCGTGCCGCCCATACGGGATGCAAAAAGACGTGAAGGCGAGGTCTATCTCTATGGGTCAAACTCTGGCCCAATCCACCACGTCCAAACTAGGTCTAATGGCGGCCTAACAAAATTACTTAACATTTACATCTATCAAACTGACAGAGCACATTGTTAATGTGAGAAAATGTACTTTTGCAGCCCACAAAGGTAAAAATTAGCCTGTGCTGTGCAGCTATTAGCCTACCTAGAAGGCCTCTAAATTGAAAGTGAGTTAAAACACAACTGAGCAAATTTATTATCAAATAAAAACATTTACTTACCAAATAACTGCGCCGAGAAAAAGTATCGCTGCTATGCCGATGTTAACCTTTCCTGCTTTGGTCTCCTAACCGTGGTTGGGGGACGCAGGGGAGATCCGTAGTCTTCTCCAGGGCCGAAGGCGTTCGTCCTCCGGGGTTAACTCCCTTAACTTAACGCTATTTAAGTAGCGGGGCACACAACAGACCACTCCGTCTTTGACTGAAGAGTTTGGGCTTTATTGCTGCACTGCACATTAATAACACTGTACATTTGAGCCTGTACTTAACTAACTATCCCTGGTCGCCGTCTCTGTCAGCTCATCCGTAGAACAGCGCGCATCGGCCGCGCGCACGCATTCACTCACCCACCACGCTCACACTACACACTGAGCTACAATGCACATAGGAGTAAGGCAATTCCCGTAACACCGATAAAGACCACCACAAAAGTTGCCTGCTCCTCGTTCAAGTGCATGAGCATGTGAGAGCGAGCGAAAACAACATGTCCACCAAGAAGAAAACGACCATGTGGCGTACAAGAGAACAAGCATGTCACTTTCAAAGAATAGAAACTTCTCAGCCAGCGGCATCAGATCACGTGATTTCCGCGGAGATGCGCAGAGCTGCCACATTAACAGGCTCGTTCGAGATGAGCTAGACCTGCGCAGTTTCGATCGGTGTCGGTCTGGACGCAGTGCACGCCGGTTAGGTGTGTGTCCGACTTGTTCTCGATTTGCTCTGATGTCATGAGTGCGATGGTCACCAAAAGCTCGTGAGATCCAAACGAGACCAGCGCCTGAGCCAGGGCCGCAGTTCATCAGGAGCAACTGCAGAGGCTGCACGGCTCAGTGCATGATGGGAAAACGCACACCTGTCAGCGGTGAACGGACAGGTGATTGGATCTGAGTTTAGTGCTGATCAGAAACGTAACGCACGACACACTTCACTGCCCTCCTCTCCTCCCCTGCCTGTTTTTTTTTTTTTTTTTTTTTTTTTAATACAGACTAAAGTTACAGTTTTGACCTGGATAAACTTTGTGCCCTGCTGCTCAGTGTAAAGTAGAATATTATTATAAAGATTGTGCACAATATCTGTTGTTATAGAAGGCTGTTTAACATTTAAAATCTGTAAATTTAGACATAAAAGCTAAGAATCACTGCTGCCTCATGCTGTGTCCCTCAAAAGTAACACACTGTACTTACTGGCATAGTCCAATTTACTGTAAATACAGTAGCACTACTTAAATTACACATCTGTGCATATTAAAGGTAACTTGATCAAACTGGTTAAAACACTGTACAGTGTTACTTTTTTAGATTACTGTACAGTTTAGTTATAGTCACTAGGTAACCTAAACACTTGAGGAAAAATTACGTAAAGTATGACAAATTTAATCAAGTAACGTTGATATTCATATTTACAGTGTATGGCTCTCTTTGGATTTTAAAACACCTACATTTTGTTCCTCACAGTATGTTTTAAATAATAATCTCTATGCTCTGTAATATCAATACTATAATATCAAGCATACAAAATAAAAATCCTTATTGTTTATTGTTTAAATAAATTTTAAAAAAGAGAAAATATTTACACATTTACTTTTTCATCACAACTATTAGATGTCAAACGTGTTGGCAACGTACCATCTGCACTCCCGATGCAGTCACTTCCATCCAGAGTTCCAATGATAACAGTTCCTTTTATCATTATTGACTTGTTTTGTTTGACACCGCCTGGTCTTATGTACACATTTCTGTTTCTAGACCATAATGATTTTCTATATACGACTCTACTCTACTGTTTTAAAGTACTTTTGCTTATTGTAATTAGACCCTGTTTAAAATAATGTCTGTTGGTGTTTTTAACACACACCACAACACACTATTAGTCATATTATTCAATTTACATGAACCATTATAATTACAATACACACACTACTCACCACCAAGAAAATATTATTTAATGCCAAGTTCTCACACAAACACTTGCACATGTGTCAGACCACTGGACCCAGAGAGTTTATCTGTGATGGTAAAATCATATAATGATGTTTAGGTGTAACACTGTGCTCTGGATATAGCTTTTTCCAATGTTTCAAATGATTTTCAATGAGCACTTTTAACTTTGTAACTGTTGCAATGGAAAGAACAGAGGCAAACTCAATCTGTACAATCAATCTCTGTTAGCTCAGTTATTAGTTGGTTATGTTCATTTACATCCAAGCCTCCAAAATGAATGGCAGACTCCGTAGCAACACAACTTGGCATTAAATAATATTTTCTTGGTGGTGAGTAGTCAGTGTAAACAAATGTAAAAGCCCCTCCACCCAGAGTCACCAGCAGCCATCACTGAGTGTGTGTATTGTATCTTATCATTTATGAAACAGACTTACTCCTCTCTACGTTAGTGGACATGTAGTGTTTCTGTTTCTGCTGCTGCATGAGGGAGAGTTGTTAGTGCAGTGGCTGATGGGGGATATTGGCTTCTGATTGCTCAGACTATGGGCAATGCTGTGATATTGCAAAGTTGACAACATAGGCTGTGAAGTTAATAAATCAAAGCTTACAATGTTCTTTTCATATGGACTTAATCTGTACACCTTACTAATCACAGAAAAAATAACACAGGTGCCTCACGTTTGTAAATCTGGTTTGATAAAAAGGTTGTGTTACAAATTTACCAAAACAAAAGCAGCTCCAGGTTGAACAATAAGACTCACTTCATTTGTAACTGTGGGTTTTTAGCAGAAAAACAGCAAACAAAACAAGAAGGTTTATTTTGCCCAAGTTGAAACTGTAATATTGCGGCCCATCTGCATTTGTAAATAGTAAATAATTCATGTTTTGTTTATCATCATCTGGAATTATGTAAACAAATTGGCATTTTGAGTTAAAGCTATGAAAATTAATTCACTTTTGCTATGTTGACAGGCTTTAATGATAGAAAACAACAACAACAACAAAGGTGAGATTTTATGATATTGACTTTATGAGATTATTATTTAAAACATACTGTGAGGAACAAAATGTAGGTGTTTTAAAATCCAAAGAGAGCCATAAAGCGTTTCAATTTTGAAGACAGCATTGATACGGAAAGACACTTATTTAAAGTACATAAGGTTAATGCTGCATATCATTTGCGTCAATTTAAAAATCTGGAATTGGATTTTTTTTTTTTTTTTTTTTTTTTTTGCTTTATTCATTTTAAACAGGAGAAATCTCTGAACAAATCAATGAATGTTTAAAAACTTTAACATCCACATTCCTAGTGTTTGCTATAAAGGAGATTTGACTGTTGTATTAGTTGATCCAATTGTGTTAGTAGGTTATTATTTCTTTAATAAAAACTAAGAAAAAAGATTTTTATGTCCAAATCTATAACTGTATGATTTTATTATTTGAATTCAGGATGATTTGAATAAGTGCTAGACTATACAGATACATAGTGAGAAAAAGCCAAGTATATTTTTATATTGCGTTTATCTATATGATATCTTTGAACATTTTATAAATTGTATACCAAAAATACTGGCACTAAAAATCAAGCAGTAAGGAATCAGTCTTTGTATGTAAAGCTTTGCAATATTGCCTTAAATAAAATGTGTCTTAAAATGTCTTAATATCTGTAATTGACAGACCCAGTAGGAGAACTCAATAATGTGCTTCACTTAGAAAAAGTATTTTCACAAACATCCATTACAAGGAAAAAAGTGGTTTACTGTGAAGTGATATTATTGACCACTTTCCTGTTTTTTCTAGAAAAAAAGGTATTTGTATTAGCCTGCATGTAAACTTATAAGACTTGGGACCCTTGAAAGAATTGGGGTTTCAAGACAAAAAAAAAAAAAAATTGTGTTTGCAATGCAGTTTACCTATGTGTCATTTGTACCCAAATAGTTAGAACTTTAAAACCAACACTAATGTTCTGGCAATAGACATGTGCAAAGGGAAACCACAAATTACAAAAGCATTTCACTTTATCTGAAGTATACTTAAAAATGTAACTACTGAAAATGAGAAAAAAAGATTTATAAGAATAATTTAACCTCAGCTTCAATAATAGAATAAAAACATTATAACATTAAAAATAATACGAGTAGAATGTTGCGAGCAGTTTCTGAGTTCTTTTATAAATAAAAAAATAGATAATTATAGTATTATAGTTAATAGTTAATTATAGATAATTATAGTTATTTTGTAGACAAGTCTAACACAGTAAATTAAAATATGAACTCCATAGTACTGTAATATATGATAACTGTTAGAGCATTAAAATGTACAATATGTACATAATCTTTCCAACATACTCAAGTACTCAAGTATCCAAAAATGGTGACAAGCACCATAGATCTTTCTGTTATATTCATATTTTTGTTTGGAAAAAAGAAACGATGAGAGACAATGTAGAGTTAGGGGAAATCAAACCGCTACATAATGCGTTAATGCCCTCGTTAGTGGAGGTTATCTCTGCTCTGGATAATGACAAATAATCAATAGTTATATACATTCATTTAAATAAAAAATAAAAAAAAGCTTTTCATACTGTCAACATAGACAGTTACAATGGAAATTGTGGAAAAGTTTGGTATCAGATGAACTGTTCAGTTAGACAATACATTGTTAGGATTTAAGACTATAGTATGTGGAATACCGCAAGGTTCTGTGATTGCTCCAAAAATTCTTTTATGATTATTTTCATTAATGATGTTTGTAACCTTTTTGCTTTGATTGAGATTTATAATGTTGGCAGAGTCTGGGTGCACGGTGGCAGAGCGGTTAGCGTTCTAGCCTCCCAGCAAGGAGGTCGTGGGTTCGAGCCCCGGGCGGACCAATACACACTATCACACGAACTCTCTGGGTGGAGTCTGCATGTCCTCCCCGTGTTACCATGGGTTCTCTCCGGGCACTCCGACTTCCTCCCACCTTCCAAAGACATGCATGTGTTAGGTGAATTGGTGACTCTAAATTGACCCTAGTGAATGAATGTGTTGACTGTCTGTGTTTGTCTCTGTGTCAGCCCTGCGACAAGCTGGCCCCTGTCCAGGGTGTACCCCGCCTTCGGCCCAAAGTTACTGGGATAGGCTCCAGTCACCCGCGACCCCTAACGGGAAAAGTGGTAGAAAATGAATGAATGAATGAATGTTGGCAGATGATAGAAAGGGAACATAAAGCTGCTCAAACCTAGCTTGATATGTACAAATTGTCTCGTAATAGACAAAGTAACAATAAGAAAAGAGATATTTTAAGAGTTTTGCTATGAAATTCTTATTGGTTGTGACTGATGGTAGGCTAACATGGAAACAGTAGATTAATTACAAAACATTGTACTATAGAGATGAATATTTCAAAAAAGGAGTAAAACCATTTATGGAATAATGTTATTACAAGATGGAAAATGTGTATTTTTATTTTATTTTATTTTACAAAACTAAAATGTCACAACTTGTTTTAAACAGTTCTATGATCTGAATAAACCATGTGCTTTGGTTTGAAGATCACACCTTGTATTATTCTACTTACATTAGAAAATAGTAAGAAAAAACAGGTGAATTGTTAATGAGCACACATTTGATGTGTTATTGTCTAACATCAAGTGTTTATGTGCATTTATGATGGATATATTGTGCAGTGTGACTGAAACAAGTAAACTGAACTTGACTAAGTGTATATCTTATCAAAATGATCCTAATTCTACTTGGACACATGCTCACTGAACTGAGTCACTTAACATTTGATGAGGAAAAAATACACCTTATAGATGCTTAGGTCTCTTTCTCTAAACTTTGTAGATAAGTGGAAAAGTTGTACTTTATACCAGTGCTGTGTACACCGTGTTAGACCGCTCACTACACAGTGATGTGTTAAAGTTATAGATGTGTTAATCTGATCAGTTTATGTCCTCATCTGGTAAAATGTAAAAACAGTAACATACAATCAAAACAACTTTTCTTTCTTCTTTTTAAATGTAAACCTATCTGTTTCAATGATTCATCTAATACTTTACAGTTTATTTTCATTCAGCACCAACAAACCACTATCAGTACAGTGGTAAGAAATACTACTGCCGTATCATAAACCCTTTTTAAGTGTAACAACAGAATAACATTTATTCAGTAAAATCTGATCAGTTTGTGTCCTCATCTAATACATTGTCCTCTTTTTTTATTTCTTTCACTTTTTTAGTCCTATATTTATCTCTTTACGTTGATCAACTTTTCAAACTAGCGTACTTTATACCACTATAGCTAATAACACTAACAATCTTGTATAGATTGAAGAAAAAAAACAACAAATGAGCCACCACCAAAATGATATGTTTTCCCTCTTTATTATCTTTCTTTATTTTTAAAAAATGAGGTCTACATCTCTTTATATTGATGTACCCAGTGCCTTACAAACTAGTGCATTTTTGCACTAGTCAACTATAGCCGTAACACTACTATAATCAGTGACACACGATCAAAATAACCCCTTTTTTCTTCTATCTTTTCTTTCTAGGTTTGTATATCTCTTTACATCGACTTACCCAACACCTTACAAACTAATGTATTGTTTTGTTACAACATCAGCCATACGGTCAGCTTTTTCCTTAAATCTAGTTCTATATACCTGTTTACCTTGGTACACCTTTACAAACTATGGCATACTACACTACTAACTACTCGGTTTAGATTTTAAACTAATACAAACGAAATAATTAGTTTTTCCCTTCTTTATTTTATTCTACATTAGTCCTGCTCTATATTTAAGTGTTTACATTAATTTATCCATCATAAAATAAGGGGGAAGGGGGGAAGGAGGAAATGAAAGGGGTCATTAAAGGTCAAACACCTGTGTAAACAATAAAGAAAAAAACATTCCTAACATTCTTTTCAACACCTGTGTAAACATTCCTGACATTCCTGACATTTTTGATTACAATTTGATATCAAATTAGCAGTTTTGTTTACTAAGGTAATTCTTAAACACTTCAATATGTTTTGCTGCTCTTTGTCTAATGCTCCGGTACCCGGAGAGGCACGGTTTCAACTATCCCATTGCAGTAACTGAGATGGAGGGTTTGGGCCGGAAACTACCTCCAACTACTTTTTCTGTCAGAGATGTAGAGCAGTATGTGGGTGGGGACAAAATCATTGACGTGATTGATGTAGCACGGCAGGCAGACAGCAAGATGAAGCTCAGCGAGTTCATCAAGTATTACACTAAACCCTACAGACCTAAGGTCCTGAACCTCATCAGCCTGGAGTTTTCAGATACTAAGATGTCAAAGTTGGTGGAGGTCCCTGATGTAGCCCAGAAAATGTCCTGGGTAGAAAACTACTGGCCAGATGACTCCTTCTTCCCTGATTGGGTAATCTGTGTTTCATTTCTCCTTCTAAAAAGATTATGAAACACAGCAAAAACAGGCAAATGGTCACTTATATCGCTAATTAATAGACCCCCAACTATTTTTTCCTCAAGTCTATTGGTAAATATATTATCTATAAGTGTTGCACTTTCAATTGTTATTCTGCTTGGTTTATTAATAACAGGAAACAGACTATTGCTATACATTATATTTATAAAATCAGTTGTCCTCTTCAGGCCAGCTGGATTAACTAAATCAACATTAAAGTCTCCACAGACAATTTGCACTTTATCTGCACTTACTTTGTTTAACAGTTCTGCTATATTTTCATTGAAAAAAACTAAGAGATGATCCGGGTGGTCTATACACACAACTAATAATTATATTTTTAGAATTTTCAAATTCAATTTCAATGGTTACACATTCCAAGATATTTTCAATAATATATGAGAGGTTTGTAACAGTTTTACTACTTAACGTTAGATCTACATACAGGGCCACTCCTCCACCTTTCTTGTTATTTCTGTTGGTTGTATAGAACTCATATCCTTCAAGTCCATATCCATCTGCCACTTTGCCATCATCAAGCCAAGTCTCTGATACAGCAATTACATTCAATCTTTTGAAAGACCTAAGAAAATGTTTCATTTTTGTATAATTAGCACAGTTAGCATCGTGCTGCTACTGTGCGTAGATGAGGTCATGGTCAGAAGTACTTGTTTGCATTAACATTAGTTCGTACAGGTTATTAATATACATATAAATTCACACCATTCTTACTTTTTTGTCTTTTATTTGAAGCCTGATACATGAAGTTGTACTTGTATTACTGTTTATGTTCAGTCATTACAAACGTGGCATGAAGAGAATTTGTGTCAGTGCATTCTTTCTCATAAATATCCTCCTTTTCAGGGCTTTTACACCTTCTCATCTGAAGATGTTCTTTACTTTATGGACAATCTGGACTCTGATATTTCTGATGTTGTCAATCTTGAGATTATTTTGTGTAAATATTTTATTCAAACATTAAAATAGAAAAGTACTCCATTGTTAACTGTTTTTTTTATTACTTAAAAAATAGTAAACAATTTTTATTTTTTATTTACTGTACAAGAATATTGAGTCATTTCCTTATTTTTGTACTGAACATGGTTGTCTTTATGTCAGATGTACTACTCTGACTTATTTTGTACATGTTATTTTGAATAATAATAAATATTACCAGAAATATAATAGGAACATTAGAAATGAATCTGATTGGTTGCCTGAGTTCCATGGACGTTGAATGTTGTGATGTAGATGCTGCAGATTCTAGAGCTCACTTTTAGAATCACTCAAACCTCCTGAGAGATCAGCAGCATAGCAGTAACACAGAGTAGAAATACTTCCAAAATTACTTCAAATACTACACATTGTCTAAAATACCTCAGTCATGAGCAACAGACAACAAGTTTTCTTTGGCACCACACCTGGAAAACCAAAAGACCAGTCCCATCCGATCATGAGAGTAAGATAAACCAGCTCTTGTTAATACGAGCAATGTTTTTTGAGATGTTGAGACAGTTTTACATTTTTATAGTTAACATTCATTTTTGTTTGATAACTTTGTGACAACTTTGTGTAACTTCTTGGTACATGTTTAGGTCAAAGTATCATCTCATTTAGATTTTTTTTTTCTCCCAATGGAGATGAATAAAGTTAAATTAAGTTGAACTGAACTATATTGAAACTAATGGTTGTGGTTTCAGAGATAGCATAACATCATTTTAATCATCTTAAAATATGTTTTAGTTTAAGAATTCTGATTATTTCATTCCATGTTTGCAGGACTTTGGAGTTTCACATTTCCCAAAGAGGAAAAGGTCTTTTAGGCAGAGTCATGCACAAAATGACAACAGCCACAAAGGTAAAAAAGTCACTTTTACTATCTATTAACATTACAGTTTAATTATTGGTATTAAGTTGAAGTAAAAGAATGCAAATAACTGTTACTTGAGTAAAGGTAAAACTTTCTTGGTGTTAAGTTTAGAGAGTACTCACTGCTACTGTCACTCTACCATTTGTTACACATTTTTTGTCTAAACTCATGTCCCTTTGTCCACAGAAATCCAAGAGGCTTCAGTGTCTCTGGATCACAGGAGTCCAGCCAAGATCTGGATCATCGGGGCCAGTCAGATCCGTCGAGCTGAACCTGTGGCCCTCAAGAAATATGGAGACAACTTTGGTCTTGATGCTCAGGTCTTCTGGTTCGGAAAAGGCGGGATGGGATGGGACGGCGTCCTGCCTCGCTTCTATAAGGAGCTCTCCTCCCAGAATGCTCCGGACGTCCTGGTGCTCCACGCCGGAGGTAACGACCTGGGGCTGGTGGACCCCAATGAGCTGGTGTCCCAGGTGGAGCGGGACATGAGGAGACTGCAGAGGGAGTTTCCCCAAATGAAGATGGTGTTCTCCTCCCTCCATGAAAGACAGAGCTGGAGGTACGGGTCCGGCCCACGCATGAACGAGGATCGAAAACTGGTGAACAGGAAGATGAGGAAGGTGCTTCAGAATCTCCAGTGCGGCATAGTCGAGCACCAAAACATCCGATTCTTTCATAAAGGAGTTTTTGTTCCGGACGGTGTCCATTTTACACAAAATGGGAATGAAATGTTCCTCGACAACATCCAGCAGGTCGTCAAGAAGGTCCTCAGAGAGATCTCAAGACCGGAACAAAACCAGGAGCAGCGCCAAAACAAACAGGTATGAAGATAACTTTATACATCAGTGAATAATAATATCATGAAAAGTCCATTTATTTCAGTAGTTACATTCAAAGTGACAAGCATTTAAATGGATTAGATTCAGTACAGAGTGAAACATTTTGGTATTTATTTTAATACTGTTGATTATGGTATAAGTTATTTTAATGAAAACTAAATTTGTAAAATCTACTTGAGTTAAAGGTCCACTATTACGTTAAATGGCGTTGTTTAATGTGTTAGCATCATGTTGCTAATTTCCATGCTAAAAAGCCATGTAATGCTCTGTCCAGTTCCCAGCATTGCCACCAGGGGTCAGGCACAGGCAGACACCTAATCCAAGGGTTCTCTGCAAAGTCAAAATAACAGCTCCCCAAAAGACCTGTTCCATACATATACAATGTTTAAGTTTTAAAACGAGAAATACTGATTCGAAGGTGGCCAAAACAAATTCAAAAATCCTGAAAAAGCATAAGTAGTTGTTGCTGGGGTGACAGTAGCTCAGTAGGTAGGGCCGGTCACCCGCTAACTGGAAGGTTAGCAGATCAATCCCTGCTACCAATATTGCATACTGTCGTTGTGTCTTTGGGCAAAACTCTTCAGCCACAGTACTTTGAGTGTCAGGAAAAGTACTATATAAGACCCATGCATTATTAATAATAGTAGTGGTAGTAGTACTTGTTGTAGTAATTATGCTACTAGTGCTAGTAACCAAAAAATTACAATATTACACAATCAACACAATTAAAATAAACAAATGCTTGACATGTTTTACTTTGTGTGTACTGAATCCTGTGTCTTTTGTCCAGGGCAAAACAAACCAAGTTCCTCAGAGTTCTTCAAAGCGCCCTCGTCTGCATTTCCCAAACCAGGATCTCTGTGTGCACGTCCAGGGAAAGCGCCGCCACAACCAGGACCAGAACCAGCAGTGTCCGGCCAAGCGTCCTCGTCTTCAGACCCTCTCCACCGTCACTGATCTGAGGATGCTCCTTTCTCGTTAACTCCACCTCCTGACCCCCACCTTTTTACCCCGTCCCCCGCCCAAAATTAGGTTTTTGCATGTTGTTCATGGTTGAGCCTGGGCTTAAGTCGTGCAGCAGGTAAGTAAATTGATTGCAGGTGTGCAAGCCAGCCCGGGAGCAGGAGCAGAGAGGAGCCACGCCCACAGCAGAGACAGACAGACAAAGGGAGGAGAATACAAAAACACAGAGGGCTAGGGACCATAACAGTCTTGACAATTTTTCAATAAATCTGGTGTAAAAACCTCCCCCAGTGTTGCCATTTTTCTTGTGGTTGTTGCTTATTTTCTTACGCCTTTGTTACTGTTGGTGTTCGTCAACTACAGGTTATTTAACATAACACACACTTGGGACGGACAGATGTGTGTATGACTGAAGTATAAATGAGCCTTTAGACACACACATGCATGTTTTTGGACAGTGTTTGTTTTCAAGTCTCTTCATGATCTGGCACCTTCTTATCTGTGTGAAATGCTGACTTTGCACACTGCGGTCAGAGCACTGAGGTCCTCAGACCAGTTGCTGTTAGACTGCCCGAGGTCCAGACCGAGAACCAGAGGAGACAGGGCTTTTGCCATAGTAGGCCCCAAATTGTGGAACTCTCCACCTAAACATTGGAACTGCTACATCCACTGAAAGTTTCAAATTGCTGCTATAAACGCTTTTTTTTTTTTTTTTTTTTGCACTGGTTTTTAAAACAAGCTGAGCTGGACATTTCTTACTGTTTAATATTTTTAACATTGTTTTTACTTGATTTCTGTTTTAGCTAGGTTTTGTTGTTTCATTTGTAATAATCATTATGTTTTTACTGATATCCTGTTTTATTAACACTGTACAGCACTTTGGGGCAGTAGTTTTTAAATGTGATATATAAATAAACATTGACTTACACATAATTGTGTCTCTCAAAAGCATCTTTCAAGAGTCTCTTAAGAGAACAAAGGCAACTGGGGCAACAGTGTCATAATATTTAGTCATTAGTAGCACCACTTACAGGAAGTTTCTGGGAGAAGTGAAGTTTTATCTACGCACTCCTCCCCCTCCAATGCTTGCACGTAGCGTCCTGTCGCTCGGCTACGCTGTCTTCCGCTGGCCGCCCGGATTCTCGTTCTTGTATGAAGATGTTTTTTGTCTTTCACCAGGTAAGTATTTACAGTATTTTTACTTCCCATAGCAGTTTATGGAAAGTGTTTGCAATTGATGCTTTCCACACTATTCCCATAAAAAGTGGGGCACAGATTTGGAGGCTGTCCCCTGAATGTAAAGCCAGGCAGCAGTGACCCCCTACCCTCCTGTTTATGTTCCTGAAGATGAAGGTAAGACATGTCCTTTTTCAGTTTTGACACTAACACACTGTCTAATGAAGTATTTCTGTTGTTATAAATGTCTCCAGAGATGTGTCCCGTTCTGTGGCTGAAGTCAACCCTGATGCATCCTGTCCTGGTCAGCATTTAGTAATACACAGAAGAGTGTCCCGGAGTGTGACCAGTCCACAGTATCATCCACATACAAGAGGATAAGACCCACCAGAGGACGACCTGATCCTAAAACCAGAGCTTCACTCCACACAAGGCAGAGGATCCTCTAATCCCATGGCTGTTCCACTGATGTCTCTCCTGATGAAGTCCTTAATGTGAGAAGAACCCTGCTCCACAGGAGCCACAGGAACTGCTGAACACTGGTGAGACAAAAAGCTTTGACTACTACAAGTCATTCTTTGGTATAACTTGCTTTTGTGTATTTTCTCCTGCTGAATTATTTCTGTCATTATAGTATAGTATGTATTTAGAGCTGTGTCCCATTCTGTTGCTGCTGTTGCTCTCAAAACCTCTGTGCCCATTCAAACTATTTTTCTCAAAAAGTATTCACACTTTTATCACTGAAAATTTAACAAAGACCATTTTAATTCCAGAGTGTGACCTGACCACAGTGTTGTGGATAACGCCCACCAGAGGAAGTCCTGATCCAAAAAACAGACCTTCACACAACACAAGTGAGAAGATCCTCCATCTCTAATCTGTGTCATCTTAGACCCATGTACCAGTTTAATTTGATTTATTATTTTAATAATTTTTTTGTTATTTTTATGAAGGAAATCCAAGCCAACTTTCCCGCTGAAGTCTGCTGAAGTCAGAAGATCCTCAGGAAACTGATATGAACACTGGTAAGAAAGTAAAAAACTTTTTTTTGGTGAACATTTATCTAATAAATTGTTTCTAACATGATATATTTCTTTAGAGAAGTCTTCCAACTCCTGAGATGTGTTTTCTAAAGAGAACTGAAAAGACCTTTTCTGATGAAGTCCGTCTTCTAAAGAATAGAAAGAAAGAAGATCCACAGGAACCACAGTCAGCTCTGATGTACCTCGTCTCTGTAAGTACTTATCTGTAGATAAGAAGTGTTAAGATATCAGTATTAAGTATTTTTCACCCAAAACTGTGCCTCACATGTGTGACCTGTCCACAGTGTCGTCCTGGTCAGGTGAAGAGGATAAAAAGTCCTGGTCCAAAACAACAGAGCTTCACACAACACAAGTGAGAATAAGTTGTACCTTATATATATAACCTCTGCTGTAACACTGATGTAGCAGTTTAATCACACATTCTCTTTGTTTATGAAGGAGACCCACAGTAAAACACCTTTTCTGATGAAGTCCCTGTCTGCTAAAGAAGAAGGAAGCACAGAAACCACAGAGCACTGGTGAGCTTCTGACTGACACAGATACATTTAAAGCTTTTTATCTAAACATATCATTGTACTATAGTTCTACTGTGATCCTGGTCATACTTTGCAGTTGCTGATAAAGCGGTTAATACCTGAGTACTTCAAATGGTCCTGTGGATCTAATAAAGGAGACCAAAAGAGCACAAGAAGACACTGCATCAGCGTCTCCTGATGATACAAGAACAAGAACAACATGTGACAAATGAAGGAAGACAGAAGACAACTCAGAAGATTACAACACTCAATCTAAATCTTTAAAGCTACATCTGAACTATGAAAATAAATTGCTGTCAGTTGTAATTACAAACTTTTGCTTTGTTTATTTGTATTTATAAGTCTGATTATATTTTTGGTTAGTTTGTGGTATAATCTTAATTTACTGGATTAACACAGTACAAGTATTAAAAAGAAATATAGGATCATATTAAATAATCAGATCAAAACATCTTAAAAGAAGATGAATCTACAAGTTTCAGAAGACTGGCACAATATGTGGAACATTCCTCACACATCCTCCTAGCTCCCAGATGGAAACATTTATGCTGACTATTTGTCAATAAAAATGTCATTTTGGAAAACTTTATGGAAAATGGAAAATAAGGATAGATTATTACAGTTCTTATTATAAACAATGTGTCATATTCATATTCTTCCACTTCTAGTGTATGGGGTTGGGGCAGCTTGAGCAGTTAGTCTGACACAGACCGACAACCATTCACTCTCACAAGTATTCATTCAATTCACCACTTCATCAAACACGTTCATGTGTGTGAACGATGGGAGGAAGCCAGAGTCACTGAGGCACACCCACTGTAGCACAAGGAGGACTCCACTCAGACTGGGACTGCTCTGGATCCAGGACCCAACACACAACCTTCTTACTGAGAGGCACAAATGTTAACCACTCTGCCAGCATGCTCCCCAAATAAATAAATATCATAGGATTTCTATTCCATTCATATAGTCCATGTAAATAATGTGTCAGCTGTAATCTACGATGCCTGTCTTGTCGCAGTCAGACCTCTGAATCAGCTGGACCCAAGGCTGTGGAGGACTGCTCTATCCTCCTGGACACACAAACTTTTTTTTTTTTTTTTTAAAGGTTGCAAGTAACATGTTACTGCAACTTTTTTCTCAAACATGTTTATTTTTTTATCAAATGTTCTTTGTACAGGACACTGGGTCTTAGTAGTTATTATAGTGTAATTACAGAAAAAGTATGTAATAATATGTAATTATAAAAATGTATAAAATCTTTCAATATTAAATCATAAACAGGTTTTAGGGTTTAGTTAAGGGTTAGTTGGGGCTCAGGTGGGGTTAGCCCAGTATAATTACAATTATGTTCAAGATAAGTCTCCATTAAATGAATGTAAGTCTATGTAAAGTAATGTAACCCTCCCAGATCCATGTGTAAAACCATTTGTGTGAGGGCTGTGTGAGTGTGGGGCATGCGGTGGTGGTGGAGGGCGTCTGTTTGTCCACACAGAGACACATACAGCTTCAACTAAAAAGCAGCCAAAGTTACACTCAGTTGTTTTTCCATAATGGACGCTCAGTGCTGCAGTATTGACTGCACTGTTGCGTCCCAAGCTGACTCATGCTCTTCTGAGCTTTCACTGTCCTGTTCTAATACAGGCCCTCACCTCATCCACTCACAGCTCTGAGCCTAACTCCACTTCATACAAAATCTCAACCAGCCATTTGTTTCCTACAGAGGATTTAGTTAAACAAAAGAGGCATTAAGTCCTGACGTCCATTACAAAGGACAAACAAAGAGAACAAAGTATTTTGAAGGGATAAATTTTAAGTACATCAGTAAAAACTTCTTTAGAAACATATTCTTAAGGCCCTCATCTGTCAATGAGTTATAATGTCCATCAAGGCAAGCAAATAACAGAAAATATGTAAACAACCATTTGTGAAATCCAACTGTGATCATGTTTTTTTGCAGCGGTGGCTGAAGTTTGGTTGTTTTCGGTCATAGCATTGCAACACAAGTCAAATGCTGTTTGGTCACAGGGATAAGGTCTTCTCTGTTGGCGTTGGTCTTTACAAACATCCGCTGCTTCCTGTAAGAGCTCTTTTACAGACTCATGCCCTCCAAAAAGATGAGGAATGGTATAATACATAAGGAATGGATGTCCACTTGGAGCCACAGCATTTCTACTCTGGCCAATGATATGTGTTTTCTACAAATGTGACATTTCCTGCAGCTCTTTCTGTAAATGAAGCAGTAGAGACTTTTGATATAAACAGTAACACATTTAGCCTACTACTCTCTAATTGTCAAATTAAAAAAGCTCAACTGTTTATGTGTTGCAGAAGAACTGTAAACATTCATTCATTCATTCCTTCATTCATTGTACTTTCCAGTCGTGAGCTGTTGCCTGATGAGAGCTATACTTATGTTAGTGAGGCCTGGCACACTACATCATGGTCTGACCACTGTTTAAGCTCAGCTGATGCACAGGCCTCTGTTGCTACTAAACAGGTTAGATATGATGTGGCCACGTCTGATCACATGCCACTCGTTATTCACTGGAACTTGAATAACATTCCTAAACTGTCTGTTGTCGAAGCTGAATATAAGAAACATGCACATTCTAAGTTTAAATGTGCTCTTAAATATATTAAGAGGAACAAGAATCGTCTGAGAGCAGAATCTCTGGCTTTCAAATTGCAAAACATTACTTATAATGACTTCTGGAATGAGGCCAGAATGCTGAATAATTGTAGAACCTCTCTCCCTTTTATTTTTAATGAGGTGAGTGGCTCAGATCATATTTGTCAGCTTTGGCAGAAATATTACTATGACTTGTTTAATCGTATCAAAAGTGATTTAACTTCAGTTGAGGCCAGAAAACAACGAGGGGGTGATGATTACACCACAAGAGGTTTATGATACAGTTTCAAAACTGAAGAATAACAAGTCATGTGGCTTAGATAACATAACCTCTGAAATTCAAAAGCAGAAAACTGGATCTCCTATTGGCTCTCTGTTTTACAGGAGTTCCCTCTGGTCAGTTTGACTTGTACCAGTGATTAAAGATAAAGCTGGCAAACTCAGCAGTATGAAGAACTATCAGTGTTTGAGAGAATTATCCTCAATGGACTTGAATCCTATCTGTTCACATGTGCTCATCAATTTGGATTTAAACATGAGCATTGAACTGACGTGTGTATTTATGCCTTAAAGGAAGTACTGGATAAGTGTCATAACCAGGGCTCAGCAATGTTTATGTGCTTCTTGGATGCATCTAAAGCATTTCATAGAATTTATCATCAGAAATTGTTTAATAAATGAGCTAAACCATGGCTCCATGGATACTTTATAAGAGTGCTCATAGTTTGGTATTAACAGCAAACCATGCAGGTAAAATGGGGTGACTCTGTCTCTGACTCTTTCAAGGTCAGTAATGGTGTTTGTGTTACAGGTCCGGTCTAAGAGCAGCAGACCCACACAGAAGAAACCCTGAATAAACAGAAAAATAAAGAGACCACAGGCAGTGAGCTTTGGTTTGGTGCAGTCTGGCTTCACAGAATGAGGAGGCGCACGAGACCCAGGCCCGCTGCATCCACACTACACCTCTTGTGGCGCACCCCCAAATCACAAAGCACCTCAAATTCAAACAGAGACACATTAACACTTCATGAAATGAAGATTTTAGTTTCAGATAAAGTTCTACCAAACGTTGTAAGCAAAGCTAAACAAACAAAACATAAAATGTGACTGCACATTTTGTGTGCATCATTGTCAGGGTGGGATTTTGTCTTCCCTGCTTTTACAACTTTTCCATGGATGATCTGTCTACACAGCTCAACAGTGGTGACACACGGCGTGTTATTGCTAACTTTGTATATAACCATCTTATTTATGCACACAGGATTAAAATGCTAATTTGATATCAAATTGTAATCAAAAATGTCAGGAATGTCAGGAATGTTTACACAGGTGTTGAAAAGAATGTTAGGAATGTTTATTTCTTTATTGTTTACACAGGTGTTTGACCTTTAATGACCCCTTTCATTTACCCCTTCCCCCCCTTCCCCCTTATTTTATGATGGATAAATTAATGTAAACACTTAAATATAGAGCAGGACTAATGTAGAATAAAATAGGGAAAAACTAATTATTTCATTTGTATTAGTTTAAAATCTAAACCGAATAGTTAGTAATGTAGTATGCCATAGTTTGTAAAGGTGTACCAAGGTAAACAGGTATATAGAACTAGATTTAAGGAAAAAGCTGACCGTATGGCTGATGTTGTAACAAAACAATACATTAGTTTGTAAGGTGTTGGGTAAGTCGATGTAAAGAGATATACAAACTTAGAATAAAAGAAAAGAAAAGATAGAAGAAAAAAGGGGTTATTTTGACCGTGTGTCACTGATTATAGTAGTGTTAACGGCTATAGTTGTAAACAAAAATGCACTAATTTGTAAGGCACTGGGTACATCAATATAAAGAGATGTAGACCTCATTTTTAAAAAATAAAGAAAGATAATAAAAAGGGAAAACATATCATTTTGGTGGTGGCTCATTTGTTTTGTTTTTTCAATCTATACAAGATTGTTAGTGTTATTAGCTATCTTGGTATAAAGTACGCTAGTTTGAAAAGTGGATCAACGTAAAGATATAAATATAGGACTAAAAAAAAAGTGAAAGAAATAAAAAATGAGGACAATGTATTAGATGAGGACACAAACTGATCAGATTTTACTGAATAAATGTTATTCTGTTGTTACATTTAAAAAGGGTTTATGATACGGCAGTAGTATTTCTTACCACTGTACTGATAGTGGTTTGTTGGTGCTGAATGAAAATAAACTGTAAAGTATTAGATGAATCATTGAAACAGATAGGTTTACATTTAAAAAAGAGGAAAGAAAGGTTGTTTTGATTGTATGTTACTGTTTTTACATTTTACCAGATGAGGACATAAACTGATCAGATTAACACATCTATAACTTTAACACATCACTGTGTAGTGAGCGGTCTAACACTGTGTACACAGCACTGGTATAAAGTACAACTTTTCCACTTATCTACAAAGTTTAGAGAAAGAGACCTAAGCATCTATAAGGTGTATTTTTTCCTCATCAAATGTTAAGTGACTCAGTTCAGTGAGCATGTGTCCAAGTAGAATTAGGATCATTTTGATAAGATATACACTTAGTCAAGTTCAGTTTACTTGTTTCAGTCACACTGCACAATATATCCATCATAAATGCACATAAACACTTGATGTTAGACAATAACACATCAAATGTGTGCTCATTAACAATTCACCTGTTTTTTCTTACTATTTTCTAATGTAAGTAGAATAATACAAGGTGTGATCTTCAAACCAAAGCACATGGTTCATTCAGATCATAGAACTGTTTAAAACAAGTTGTGACATTTTAGTTTTGTAAAATAAAATAAAAATACACATTTTCCATCTTGTAATAACATTATTCCATAAATGGTTTTACTCCTTTTTTGAAATATTCATCTCTATAGTACAATGTTTTGTAATTAATCTACTGTTTCCATGTTAGCCTACCATCAGTCACAACCAATAAGAACTTCATAGCAAAACTCTTAAAATATCTCTTTTCTTATTGTTACTTTGTCTATTACGAGACAATTTGTTCATATCAAGCTAGATTTGAGCAGCTTTATGTTCCCTTTCTATCATCTGCCAACATTATAAATCTCAATCAAAGCAAAAAGGTTACAAACATCATTAATGAAAATAATAATAAAAGAATTTTTGGAGCAATCACAGAACCTTGCGGTATTCCACATACTATAGTCTTAAATCCTAACAATGTATTGTCTAACTGAACAGTTCATCTGATACCAAACTTTTTCACAATTTCCATTGTAATTGTCTATGTTGACAGTATGAAAAGCTTTTTTTTATTTTTTTTATTTAAATGAATGTATATAACTATTGATTATTTGTCATTATCCATAGCAGAGATAACCTCCACTAACGAGGGCATTAACGCATTATGTAGCGGTTTGATTTCCCCTAACTCTACATTGTCTCTCATCGTTTCTTTTTTCCAAACAAAAATATGAATATAACAGAAAGATCTATGGGGCTTGTCACCATTTTTGAAGACTTGAGTGACATTAGTTGTCTCTGTGTCGTCTGAAAAGACTCTATGTTGGAAAGATTATGTACATATTGTACATTTTAATGCTCTAACAGTTATCATATATTACAATAACCCCCACAGTACTATGGAGTTCATATTTTAATTTACTGTGTTAGACTCGTCTACAAAAAAACTATGAAAAAGACTTCTCCCATAGTTTCTAAATGATCTAATTTTTCATTCATAAAAGAACTCAGAAACTGCTCGCAACATTCTACTCGTATTATTTTTTATGTTATAATAATGTTTTTATTCTATTATTGAAACAAAGGTTAAATTATTCTTATACATTTTTTTTTCTCATTTTCTCTAGTACATTTTTAAGTATACTTCACATAAAGTGAAATGCTTTTCTCATTTGTGTTTTCCCATTGCATGCTATTGCCAGGACATTTGTGTTGGTTATAAAGTTCTAACTATTTGGGTACAAATGCCACATAGGTAAATTACACACCAAACACAATTTTTTTTTTGTCTTGAAACCCCAATTGTTTCAAGTGTCCCAGGTCTAATCAGTTTACATGCAGGCTAATACAAATACCTTTTTCCAGAAAAAACAGGAAAGTGGTCAGTAATATCACTTAACAGTAAACCACGTTTTTCCTTGTAATGGATGTTTGTGAAAATACTTTTTCCAGTGTAGCACATTATTGAGTTCTCCTATTGGGTCAATTACAGATCTTAAAACATTTTAAGACACTTTTTTATTTAAGGCAATATTGCAAAGCTTTACATACAAAGACTGATTCCTTACTGCTTGTTTTTTATTGCCAGTATTTTTGGTATACAATTTATAAAATGTTCAAAGATATTATACAGATGTTCTGTAAATGCAATATAAAAATATACTTGGCTTTTTGTCAGTATGTATCTGTATAGTCTAGCGCTTATTCACATCATCCTGAATTAAAATTAAAAACATACAGTTATAGAGCTGGACATCAAAAGCTTTTTTCTTAGTTTTTATTAAAGAAATAATAACCTTCTAACACAATTGGATCAACTAATACAACAGTCAAATCTCCTTTATAGCAAGCACTAGGAATGTGGATGTTAAAGTTTTTAAACATTCATTGGTTTGTTCAGAGATATCTCCTGTTAAAAAAAAACAATCCAAATCCAGATTTTTAAATTGACGCAAATGATATGCAGCATTAACCTTATGTACTTTAAATAAGTGTCTTTCCGTATCAATGCTGTCTTCAAAATTGAAACGCTTTATGGCTCTCTTTGGATTTTAAAACACCTACATTTTGTTCCTCACAGTATGTTTTAAATAATAATCTCTATGCTCTGTAATATCAATATTATAATATCAAGCACACAAAATAAAAATCCTTATTGTTTATTGTTTAAATAAATTTAAAAAAAGAGAAAATATTTACACATTTACTTTTTCATCACAACTATTAGATGTCAAACGTGTTGGCAACGTACCATCTGCACTCCCGATGCAGTCACTTCCATCCAGAGTTCCAATGATAACAGTTCCTTTTATCATTATTGACTTGTTTTGTTTGACACCGCCTGGTCTTATGTACACATTTCTGTTTCTAGACCATAATGATTTTCTATATACGACTCTACTCTACTGTTTTAAAGTACTTTTGCTTATTGTAATTAGACCCTGGTTAAAAGAATGTCTGTTGGTGTTTTTAACACACACCACAACACACAATTAGTCATATTAATCAATTTACATGAACCATTATAATTACAATACACACACTACTCACCACCAAGAAAATATTATTTAATGCCAAGTTCTCACACAAACACTTGCACATGTGTCAGACCACTGGACCCAGAGAGTTTATCTGTGATGGTAAAATCATATAATGATGTTTAGGTGTAACACTGTGCTCTGGATATAGCTTTTTTCAATGTTTCAAATGATTTTCAATGAGCACTTTTAACTTTGTAACTGTTGCAATGGAAAGAACAGAGACAAACTCAATCTGTACAATCAATCTCTGTTAGCTCAGTTATTAGTTGGTTATGTTCATTTACATCCAAGCCTCCAAAATGAATGGCAGACTCCGTAGCAACACAACTTGGCATTAAATAATATTTTCTTGGTGGTGAGTAGTCAGTGTAAACAAATGTAAAAGCCCCTCCACCCAGAGTCACCAGCAGCCATCACTGAGTGTGTGTATTGTATCTTATCATTTATGAAACAGACTTACTCCTCTCTACGTTAGTGGACATGTAGTGTTTCTGTTTCTGCTGCTGCATGAGGGAGAGTTGTTAGTGCAGTGGCTGATGGGGGATATTGGCTTCTGATTGCTCAGACTATGGGCAATGCTGTGATATTGCAAAGTTGACAACATAGGCTGTGAAGTTAATAAATCAAAGCTTACAATGTTCTTTTCATATGGACTTAATCTGTACACCTTAGTAATCACAGAAAAAATAACACAGGTGCCTCACGTTTGTAAATCTGGTTTGATAAAAAGGTTGTGTTACAAATTTACCAAAACAAAAGCAGCTCCAGGTTGAACAATAAGACTCACTTCATTTGTAACTGTGGGTTTTTAGCAGAAAAACAGCAAACAAAACAAGAAGGTTTATTTTGTCCAAGTTGAAACTGTAATATTGCGGCCCATCTGCATTTGTAAATAGTAAATAATTCATGTTTTGTTTATCATCATCTGGAATTATGTAAACAAATTGGCATTTTGAGTTAAAGCTATGAAAATTAATTCACTTTTGCTATGTTGACAGGCTTTAATGATAGAAAACAACAACAACAACAAAGGTGAGATTTTATGATATTGACTTTATGAGATTATTATTTAAAACATACTGTGAGGAACAAAATGTAGGTGTTTTAAAATCCAAAGAGAGCCATAAAGCGTTTAAATTTTGAAGACAGCATTGATACGGAAAGACACTTATTTAAAGTACATAAGGTTAATGCTGCATATCATTTGCGTCAATTTAAAAATCTGGAATTGGATTGTTTTTTTTTTTTTTTTTTTTTTTTTTTTTGCTTTATTCATTTTAAACAGGAGAAATCTCTGAACAAACCAATGAATCTTTAAAAACTTTAACATCCACATTCCTAGTGTTTGCTATAAAGGAGATTTGACTGTTGTATTAGTTGATCCAATTGTGTTAGTAGGTTATTATTTCTTTAATAAAAACTAAGAAAAAAGATTTTTATGTCCAAATCTATAACTGTATGATTTTATTATTTGAATTCAGGATGATTTGAATAAGTGCTAGACTATACAGATACATAGTGAGAAAAAGCCAAGTATATTTTTATATTGCGTTTATCTATATGATATCTTTGAACATTTTATAAATTGTATACCAAAAATACTGGCACTAAAAATCAAGCAGTAAGGAATCAGTCTTTGTATGTAAAGCTTTGCAATATTGCCTTAAATAAAATGTGTCTTAAAATGTCTTAATATCTGTAATTGACAGACCCAGTAGGAGAACTCAATAATGTGCTTCACTTAGAAAAAGTATTTTCACAAACATCCATTACAAGGAAAAAAGTGGTTTACTGTGAAGTGATATTATTGACCACTTTCCTGTTTTTTCTGGAAAAAAAGGTATTTGTATTAGCCTGCATGTAAACTTATTAGACTTGGGACCATTGAAAGAATTAGGGTTTCAAGACAAAAAAAAAATAAAAAGTGTTTGCAATGCAGTTTACCTATGTGTCATTTGTACCCAAATAGTTAGGACTTTAACACCAACACTAATGTTCTGACAATAGACACGTGTGCAAAGGGAAACCACAAATTACAAAAGCATTTCACTTTATATGAAGTATACTTAAAAATGTAACTACTGAAAATGAGAAAAAAAGATTTATGAGAATAATTTAACCTCAGCTTCAATAATAGAATAAAAACATTATAACATTAAAAATAATACGAGTAGAATGTTGCGAGCAGTTTCTGAGTTCTTTTATAAATAAAAAAATAGATAATTATAGTATTATAGTTAATAGTTAATTATAGATAATTATAGTTATTTTGTAGACAAGTCTAACACAGTAAATTAAAATATGAACTCCATAGTACTGTAATTATATGATAACTGTTAGAGCATTAAAATGTACAATATGTACATAATCTTTCCAACATACTCAAGTACTCAAGTATCCAAAAATGGTGACAAGCACCATAGATCTTTCTGTTATATTCATATTTTTGTTTGGAAAAAAGAAACGATGAGAGACAATGTAGAGTTAGGGGAAATCAAACCGCTACATAATGCGTTATTGCCCTCGTTAGTGGAGGTTATCTCTGCTCTGGATAATGACAAATAATCAATAGTTATATACATTCATTTAAATAAAAAATAAAAAAAAGCTTTTCATACTGTCAACATAGACAGTTACAATGGAAATTGTGGAAAAGTTTGGTATCAGATGAACTGTTCAGTTAGACAATACATTGTTAGGATTTAAGACTATAGTATGTGGAATACCTGCAAGGTTCTGTGATTGCTCCAAAAATTCTTTTATGATTATTTTCATTAATGATGTTTGTAACCTTTTTGCTTTGATTGAGATTTATAATGTTGGCAGAGTCTGGGTGCACGGTGGCAGAGCGGTTAGCGTTCTAGCCTCCCAGCAAGGAGGTCGTGGGTTCGAGCCCTGGGCGGACCAATATACACCATCACACGAACTCTCTGGGTGGAGTCTGCATGTCCTCCCCGTGTTACCATGGGTTCTCTCCGGGCACTCCGACTTCCTCCCACCTTCCAAAGACATGCATGTGTTAGGTGAATTGGTGACTCTAAATTGACCCTAGTGAGTGAATGGTTGACTGTCTGTGTTTGTCTCTGTGTCAGCCCTGCGACAAGCTGGCCCCTGTCCAGGGTGTACCCCGCCTTCGGCCCAAAGTTACTGGGACAGGCTCCAGTCACCTGCGACCCCTAACGGGAAAAGTGGTAGAAAATGATTAATGTTGGCAGATGATAGAAAGGGAACATAAAGCTGCTCAAACCTAGCTTGATATGAACAAATTGTCTCGTAATAGACAAAGTAACAATAAGAAAAGAGATATTTTAAGAGTTTTGCTATGAAGTTCTTATTGGTTGTGACTGATGGTAGGCTAACATGGAAACAGTATATTAATTACAAAACATTGTACTATAGAGATGAATATTTCAAAAAAGGAGTAAAACCATTTATGGAATAATGTTATTACAAGATGGAAAATGTGTATTTTTATTTTATTTTATTTTACAAAACTAAAATGTCACAACTTGTTTTAAACAGTTCTATGATCTGAATGAACCATGTGCTTTGGTTTGAAGATCACACCTTGTATTATTCTACTTACATTAGAAAATAGTAAGAAAAAACAGGTGAATTGTTAATGAGCACACATTTGATGTGTTATTGTCTAACATCAAGTGTTTATGTGCATTTATGATGGATATATTGTGCAGTGTGACTGAAACAAGTAAACTGAACTTGACTAAGTGTATATCTTATCAAAATGATCCTAATTCTACTTGGACACATGCTCACTGAACTGAGTCACTTAACATTTGATGAGGAAAAAATACACCTTATAGATGCTTAGGTCTCTTTCTCTAAACTTTGTAGATAAGTGGAAAAGTTGTACTTTATACCACTGCTGTGTACACAGTGTTAGACCGCTCACTACACAGTGATGTGTTAAAGTTATAGATGTGTTAATCTGATCAGTTTATGTCCTCATCTGGTAAAATGTAAAAACAGTAACATACAATCAAAACAACCTTTCTTTCCTCTTTTTTAAATGTAAACCTATCTGTTTCAATGATTCATCTAATACTTTACAGTTTATTTTCATTCAGCACCAACAAACCACTATCAGTACAGTGGTAAGAAATACTACTGCCGTATCATAAACCCTTTTTAAATGTAACAACAGAATAACATTTATTCAGTAAAATCTGATCAGTTTGTGTCCTCATCTAATACATTGTCCTCTTTTTTTATTTCTTTCACTTTTTTAGTCCTATATTTATCTCTTTACGTTGATCAACTTTTCAAACTAGCGTACTTTATACCACTATAGCTAATAACACTAACAATCTTGTATAGATTGAAGAAAAAAAACAACAAATGAGCCACCACCAAAATGATATGTTTTCCCTCTTTATTATCTTTCTTTATTTTTTAAAAATGAGGTCTACATCTCTTTATATTGATGTACCCAGTGCCTTACAAACTAGTGCATTTTTGCACTAGTCAACTATAGCCGTTAACACTACTATAATCAGTGACACACGATCAAAATAACCCCTTTTTTCTTCTATCTTTTCTTTCTAGGTTTGTATATCCCTTTACATCGACTTACCCAACACCTTACAAACTAATGTATTGTTTTGTTACAACATCAGCCATACGGTCAGCTTTTTCCTTAAATCTAGTTCTATATACCTGTTTACCTTGGTACACCTTTACAAACTATGGCATACTACACTACTAACTACTCGGTTTAGATTTTAAACTAATACAAACGAAATCATTAGTTTTTCCCTTCTTTATTTTATTCTACATTAGTCCTGCTCTATATTTAAGTGTTTACATTAATTTATCCATCATAAAATAAGCGGGAAGGGGGGAAGGAGGAAATGAAAGGGGTCATTAAAGGTGAAACACCTGTGTAAACAATAAAGAAAAAAAACATTCCTAACATTCTTTTCAACACCCGTGTAAACATTCTTGACATTCCTGACATTTTTGATTACAATTTGATATCAAATTAGCAGTTTTGTTTACTAAGGTAATTCTTAAACACTTCAATATGTTTTGCTGATCTTTGTCTAATGTATTTATATTGGGTAATCTGTGTTTCATTTCTCCTTCTAAAAAGATTATGAAACACAGCAAAAACAGGCAAATGGTCACTTATATCGCTAATTAATAGACCCCCAACAATTTTTTCCTCAAGTCTATTGGTAAATATATTATCTATAAGTGTTGCACTTTCAATTGTTATTCTGCTTGGTTTATTAATAACAGGAAACAAACTATTGCTATACATTATATTTATAAAATCAGTTGTCCTCTTCAGGCCAGCTGGATTCACTAAATCAACATTAAAGTCTCCACAGACAATTTGCACTTTATCTGCACTTACTTTGTTTAACAGTTCTGCTATATTTTCATTGAAAAAACTAAGAGATGATCCGGGTGGTCTATACACACAACTAATAATTATATTTTTAGAATTTTCAAATTCAATTTCAACGGTTACACATTCCAAGATATTTTCAATAATGTATGAGAGGTTTGTAACAATTTTACTACTTAACGTTACATCTACATACAGGGCCACTCCTCCACCTTTCTTGTTATTTCTGTTGGTTGTATAGAACTCATATCCTTCAAGTCCATATCCATCTGCCACTTTGCCATCATCAAGCCAAGTCTCTGATACAGCAATTACATTCAATCTTTTGAAAGACCTAAGAAAATGTTTCATTTTTGTATAATTAGCACAGTTAGCATCGTGCTGCTACTGTGCGTAGATGAGGTCATGGTCAGAAGTACTTGTTTGCATTAACATTAGTTCGTACAGGTTATTAATATACATATAAATTCATACCATTCATACTTTTTTGTCTTTTATTTGAAGCCTGATACATGAAGTTGTACTTGTATTACTGTTTATGTTCAGTCATTACAAACGTGGCATGAAGAGAATTTGTGTCAGTGCATTCTTTCTCATAAATATCCCCCTTTTCAGGGCTTTTACACCTTCTCATCTGAAGATGTTCTTTACTTTATGGACAATCTGGATTCTGATATTTCTGATGTTGTCAGTCTTGAGATTATTTTGTGTAAATATTTTATTCAAACATTAAAATAGAAAAGTACTCCATTGTTAACTGTTTTTTTTATTACTTAAAAAATAGTAAACAATTTTTATTTTTTATTTACTGTACAAGAATATTGAGTCATTTCCTTATTTTTGTACTGAACATGGTTGTTTTTTTGTCAGATGTACTACTCTGACTTATTTTGTACATGTTATTTTGAATAATAATAAATATTACCAGAAATATAATAGGAACATTAGAAATGAATCTGATTGGTTGCCTGAGTTCCATGGACGTTGAATGTTGTGATGTAGATGCTGCAGATTCTAGAGCTCACTTTTAGAATCACTCAAACCTCCTGAGAGATCAGCAGCATAGCAGTAACACAGAGTAGAAATACTTCCAAAATTACTTCAAATACTACACATTGTCTAAAAAACCTCAGTCATGAGCAACAGACAACAAGTTTTCTTTGGCACCACACCTGGAAAACCAAAAGACCAGTCCCATCCGATCATGAGAGTAAGATAAACCAGCTCTTGTTAATACGAGCAATGTTTTTTGAGATGTTGAGACAGTTTTACATTTTTATAGTTAACATTCATTTTTGTTTGATAACTTTGTGACAACTTTGTGTAACTTCTTGGTACATGTTTAGGTCAAAGTATCATCTCATTTAGATTTTTTTTCTCCTACTGGAGATGAATAAAGTTAAATTAAGTTGAACTGAACTATATTGAAACTAATGGTTGTGGTTTCAGAGATAGCATAACATCATTTTAATCATCTTAAAATATGTTTTAGTTTAAGAATTCTGATTATTTCATTCCATGTTTGCAGGACTTTGGAGTTTCACATTTCCCAAAGAGGAAAAGGTCTTTTAGGGCAGAGTCATGCACAAAGTGACAACAGCCACAAAGGTAAAAAAGTCACTTTTACTATCTATTAACATTACAGTTTAATTACCGGTATTAAGTTGAAGTAAAAGAATGCAAATAACTGTTACTTGAGTAAAGGTAAAACTGTATTGGTGTTAAGTTTAGAGAGTACTCACTGCTACTGTCACTCTACCATTTGTTACACATTTTTTGTCTAAACTCATGTCCCTTTGTCCACAGAAATCCAAGAGGCTTCAGTGTCTCTGGATCACAGGAGTCCAGCCAAGATCTGGATCATCGGGGCCAGTCAGATCCGTCGAGCTGAACCTGTGGCCCTCAAGAAATATGGAGACAACTTTGGTCTTGATGCTCAGGTCTTCTGGTTCGGAAAAGGCGGGATGGGATGGGACGGCGTCCTGCCTCGCTTCTATAAGGAGCTCTCCTCCCAGAATGCTCCGGACGTCCTGGTGCTCCACGCCGGAGGTAACGACCTGGGGCTGGTGGACCCCAATGAGCTGGTGTCCCAGGTGGAGCGGGACATGAGGAGACTGCAGAGGGAGTTTCCCCAAATGAAGATGGTGTTCTCCTCCCTCCATGAAAGACAGAGCTGGAGGTACGGGTCCGGCCCACGCATGAACGAGGATCGAAAACTGGTGAACAGGAAGATGAGGAAGGTGCTTCAGAATCTCCAGTGCGGCATAGTCGAGCACCAAAACATCCGATTCTTTCATAAAGGAGTTTTTGTTCCGGACGGTGTCCATTTTACCCAAAATGGGAATGAAATGTTCCTCGACAACATCCAGCAGGTCGTCAAGAAGGTCCTCAGAGAGATCTCAAGACCGGAACAAAACCAGGAGCAGCGCCAAAACAAACAGGTATGAAGATAACTTTATACATCAGTGAATAATAATATCATGAAAAGTCCATTTATTTCAGTAGTTACATTCAAAGTGACAAGCATTTAAATGGATTAGATTCAGTACAGAGTGAAACATTTTGGTATTTATTTTAATACTGTTGGTTATGGTATAAATTATTTTAATGAAAATTAAATTTGTAAAATCTACTTGAGTTAAAGGTCCACTATTACGTTAAATGGCATTTTTTGATCTGTTAGCATCATGTTGCTAATTTCCATGCTAAAAAGCCATGTAATGCTCTGTCCAGTTCCCAGCGTTGCCACCAGGGGTCAGGCACAGGCAGACACCTAATCCAAGGGTTCTCTGCAAAGTCAAAATAACAGCTCCCCAAAAGACTTGTTCCATACATATACAATGTTTAAGTTTTAAAACGAGAAATACTGATTCGAAGGTGGCCAAAACAAATTCAAAAATCCTGAAAAAGCATAAGTAGTTGTTGCTGGGGTGACAGTAGCTCAGTAGGTAGGGCCGGTCACCCGCTAACTGGAAGGTTAGCAGATCAATCCCTGCTACCAATATTGCATTCTGTCGTTGTGTCTTTGGGCAAAACTCTTCAGCCACAGTACTTTGAGTGTCAGGAAAAGTACTATATAAGACCCATGCATTATTAATAATAGTAGTGGTAGTAGTACTTGTTGTAGTAATTATGCTACTAGTGGTAGTAACCAAAAAATTACAATATTACACAATCAACACAATTAAAATAAACAAATGCTTGACATGTTTTACTTTGTGTGTACTGAATCCTGTGTCTTTTGTCCAGGGCAAAACAAACCAAGTTCCTCAGAGTTCTTCAAAGCGCCCTCGTCTGCATTTCCCAAACCAGGATCTCTGTGTGCACGTCCCGGGAAAGCGCCGCCACAACCAGGACGCTCAGAACCAGCAGTGTCCGGCCAAGCGTCCTCGTCTTCAGACCCTCTCCACCGTCACTGATCTGAGGATGCTCCTTTCTCGTTAACTCCACCTCCTGACCCCCACCTTTTTACCCCGTCCCCCGCCCAAAATTAGGTTTTTGCATGTTGTTCATGGTTGAGCCTGGGCTTAAGTCGTGCAGCAGGTAAGTAAATTGATTGCAGGTGTGCAAGCCAGCCCGGGAGCAGGAGCAGAGAGGAGCCACGCCCACAGCAGAGACAGACAGACAAAGGGAGGAGAATACAAAAACACAGAGGGCTAGGGACCATAACAGTCTTGACAATTTTTCAATAAATCTGGTGTAAAAACCTCCTCCAGCGTTGCCATTTTTCTTGTGGTTGTTGCTTATTTTCTTACGCCTTTGTTACTGTTGGTGTTCGTCAACTACAGGTTATTTAACATAACACACACTTGGGACGGACAGATGTGTGTATGACTGAAGTATAAATGAGCCTTTAGACACACACATGCATGTTTTTGGACAGTGTTTGTTTTCAAGTCTCTTCATGATCTGGCACCTTCTTATCTGTGTGAAATGCTGACTTTGCACACTCCGGTCAGAGCACTGAGGTCCTCAGACCAGTTGCTGTTAGACTGCCCGAGGTCCAGACCGAGAACCAGAGGAGACAGGGCTTTTGCCATAGTAGGCCCCAAATTGTGGAACTCTCCACCTAAACATTGGAACTGCTACATCCACTGAAAGTTTCAAATTGCTGCTACAAACGCTTTTTTTTTTTTTTTTTTTTTTGCACTGTTTTTTAACACAAGCTGAGCTGGACATTTCTTACTGTTTAATATTTTTAACATTGTTTTTACTTGATTTCTGTTTTAGCTAGGTTTTGTTGTTTCATTTGTAATAATCATTGTGTTTTTACTGATATCCTGTTTTATTAACACTGTACAGCACTTTGGGGCAGTAGTTTTTAAATGTGATATATAAATAAACATTGACTTACACATAATTGTGTCTCTCAAAAGCATCTTTCAAGAGTCTCTTAAGAGAACAAAGGCAACTGGGGCAACAGTGTCATAATATTTAGTCATTAGTAGCACCACTTACAGGAAGTTTCTGGGAGAAGTGAAGTTTTATCTACGCACTCCTCCCCCTCCAATGCTTGCACGTAGCGTCCTGTCGCTCGGCTACGCTGTCCTCCGCTGGCCGCCCGGATTCTCGTTCTTGTATGAAGATGTTTTTTGTCTTTCACCAGGTAAGTATTTACAATATTTTTACTTCCCATAGCAGTTTATGGAAAGTGTTTGCAATTGATGCTTTCCACACTATTCCCATAAAAAGTGGGGCGCAGATTTGGAGGCTGTCCCCTGAATGTAAAGCCAGGCAGCAGTGACCCCCTACCCTCCTGTTTATGTTCCTGAAGATGAAGGTAAGACATGTCCTTTTTCAGTTTTGACACTAACACACTGTCTAATGAAGTATTTCTGTTGTTATAGATGTCTCCAGAGATGTGTCCCGTTCTGTGGCTGAAGTCAACCCTGATGCATCCTGTCCTGGTCAGCATTTAGTAATACACAGAAGAGTGTCCCGGAGTGTGACCAGTCCACAGTATCATCCACATACAAGAGGATAAGACCCACCAGAGGACGACCTGATCCTAAAACCAGAGCTTCACTCCACACAAGGCAGAGGATCCTCTAATCCCATGGCTGTTCCACTGATGTCTCTCCTGATGAAGTCCTTAATGTGAGAAGAACCCTGCTCCACAGGAGCCACAGGAACTGCTGAACACTGGTGAGACAAAAAGCTTTGACTACTACAAGTCATTCTTTGGTATAACTTGCTTTTGTGTATTTTCTCCTGCTGAATTATTTCTGTCATTATAGTATAGTATGTATTTAGAGCTGTGTCCCATTCTGTTGCTGCTGTTGCTCTCAAAACCTCTGTGCCCATTCAAACTATTTTTCTCAAAAAGTATTCACACTTTTATCACTGAAAATTTAACAAAGACCATTTTAATTCCAGAGTGTGACCTGACCACAGTGTTGTGGATAACGCCCACCAGAGGAAGTCCTGATCCAAAAAACAGACCTTCACACAACACAAGTGAGAAGATCCTCCATCTCTAATCTGTGTCATCTTAGACCCATGTACCAGTTTAATTTGATTTATTATTTTAATAATTTTTTTGTTATTTTTATGAAGGAAATCCAAGCCAACTTTCCCGCTGAAGTCTGCTGAAGTCAGAAGATCCTCAGGAAACTGATATGAACACTGGTAAGAAAGTAAAAAACTTTTTTTTGGTGAACATTTATCTAATAAATTGTTTCTAACATGATATATTTCTTTAGAGAAGTCTTCCAACTCCTGAGATGTGTTTTCTAAAGAGAACTGAAAAGACCTTTTCTGATGAAGTCCGTCTTCTAAAGAATAGAAAGAAAGAAGATCCACAGGAACCACAGTCAGCTCTGATGTACCTCGTCTCTGTAAGTACTTATCTGTAGATAAGAAGTGTTAAGATATCAGTATTAAGTATTTTTCACCCAAAACTGTGCCTCACATGTGTGACCTGTCCACAGTGTCGTCCTGGTCAGGTGAAGAGGATAAAAAGTCCTGGTCCAAAACAACAGAGCTTCACTCGACACAAGTGAGAATAAGTTGTACCTTATATATATAACCTCTGCTGTAACACTGATGTAGCAGTTTAATCACACATTCTCTTTGTTTATGAAGGAGACCCACAGTAAAACACCTTTTCTGATGAAGTCCCTGTCTGCTAAAGAAGAAGGAAGCACAGAAACCACAGAGCACTGGTGAGCTTCTGACTGACACAGATACATTTAAAGCTTTTTATCTAAACATATCATTGTACTATAGTTCTAATGTGATCCTGGTCATACTTTGCAGTTGCTGATAAAGCGGTTAATACCTGAGTACTTCAAATGGTCCTGTGGATCTAATAAAGGAGACCAAAAGAGCACAAGAAGACACTGCATCAGCGTCTCCTGATGATACAAGAACAAGAACAACATGTGACAGATGAAGGAAGACAGAAGACAACTCAGAAGATTACAACACTCAATCTAAATCTTTAAAGCTACATCTGAACTATGAAAATAAATTGCTGTCAGTTGTAATTACAGACTTTTGCTTTGTTTATTTGTATTTATAAGTCTGATTATATTTTTGGTTAGTTTGTGGTATAATCTTAATTTACTGGATTAACACAGTACAAATATTAAAAAGAAATATAGGATCATATTAAATAATCAGATCAAAACATCTTAAATGAAGATGAATCTACAAGTTTCAGAAGACTGGCACAATATGTGGAACATTCCTCACACATCCTCCTAGCTCCCAGATGGAAACATTTATGCTGACTATTTGTCAATAAAAATGTCATTTTGGAAAACTTTATGGAAAATGGAAAATAAGGATAGATTATTACAGTTCTTATTATAAACAATGTGTCATATTCATATTCTTCCACTTCTAGTGTATGGGGTTGGGGCAGCTTGAGCAGTTAGTCTGACACAGACCGACAACCATTCACTAGGATTTCTATTCCATTCATATAGTCCATGTAAATAATGTGTCAGCTGTAATCTACGATGCCTGTCTTGTCACGGTCAGGCCTCTGAATCAGCTGGACCCAAGGCTGTGGAGGACTGCTCTATCCTCCTGGACACACAAACTTTTTTTTTTTTTTTTAAAGGTTGCAAGTAACATGTTACTGCAACTTTTTTCTCAAACATGTTTATTTTTTTTATCAAATGTTCTTTGTACAGGACACTGGGTCTTAGTAGTTATTATAGTGTAATTACAGAAAAAGTATGTAATAATATGTAATTATAAAAATGTATAAAATCTTTCAATATTAAATCATAAACAGGTTTTAGGGTTTAGTTAAGGGTTAGTTGGGGCTCAGGTGGGGTTAGCCCAGTATAATTACAATTATGTTCAAGATAAGTCTCCATTAAATGAATGTAAGTCTATGTAAAGTAATGTAACCCTCCCAGATCCATGTGTAAAACCATTTGTGTGAGGGCTGTGTGAGTGTGGGGCATGCGGTGGTGGTGGAGGGCGTCTGTTTGTCCACACAGAGACACATACAGCTTCAACTAAAAAGCAGCCAAAGTTACACTCAGTTGTTTTTCCATAATGGACGCTCAGTGCTGCAGTATTGACTGCACTGTTGCGTCCCAAGCTGACTCATGCTCTTCTGAGCTTTCACTGTCCTGTTCTAATACAGGCCCTCACCTCATCCACTCACAGCTCTGAGCCTAACTCCACTTCATACAAAATCTCAACCAGCCATTTGTTTCCTACAGAGGATTTAGTTAAACAAAAGAGGCATTAAGTCCTGACGTCCATTACAAAGGACAAACAAAGAGAACAAAGTATTTTGAAGGGATAAATTTTAAGTACATAAGTAAAAACTTCTTTAGAAACATATTCTTAAGGCCCTCATCTGTCAATGAGTTATAATGTCCATCAAGGCAAGCAAATAACAGAAAATATGTAAACAACCATTTGTGAAATCCAACTGTGATCATGTTTTTTTGCAGCGGTGTGACGTTTCCTGCAGCTCTTTCTGTAAATGAAGCAGTAGAGACTTATACAATTTTGATATAAACAGTAACACATTTAGCCTACTACTCTCTAATTGTCAAATTAAAAAAGCTCAACTGTTTATGTGTTGCAGAAGAACTGTAAACATTCATTCATTCATTCCTTCATTCATTGTACTATCCAGTCGTGAGCTGTTGCCTGATGAGAGCTATACTTATGTTAGTGAGGCCTGGTACACTACATCATGGTCTGACCACTGTTTAAGCTCAGCTGATGCACAGGCCTCTGTTGCTACTAAACAGGTTAGATATGATTTGGCCACGTCTGATCACATGCCACTCGTTATTCACTGGAACTTGAATAACATTCCTAAACTGTCTGTTGTCGAAGCTGAATATAAGAAACATGCACATTCTAAGTTTAAATGTGCTCTTAAATATATTAAGAGGAACAAGAATCGTCTGAGAGCAAAATCTCTGGCTTTCAAATTGCAAAACAATACTTATGACTTCTGGAATGAGGCCAGAATGCTGAATAATTGTAGAACCTCTCTCCCTTTTATTTTTAATGAGGTGAGTGGCTCAGATCATATTTGTCAGCTTTGGCAGAAATATTACTATGACTTGTTTAATCGTATCAAAAGTGATTTAACTTCAGTTGAGGCCAGAAAACAACGAGGGGGTGATGATTACACCACAAGAGGTTTATGATACAGTTTCAAAACTGAAGAATAACAAGTCATGTGGCTTAGATAACATAACCTCTGAAATTCAAAAGCAGAAAACTGGATCTCCTATTGGCTCTCTGTTTTACAGGAGTTCCCTCTGGTCAGTTTGACTTGTACCAGTGATTAAAGATAAAGCTGGCAAACTCAGCAGTATGAAGAACTATCAGTGTTTGAGAGAATTATCCTCAATGGACTTGAATCCTATCTGTTCACATGTGCTCATCAATTTGGATTTAAACATGAGCATTGAACTGACGTGTGTATTTATGCCTTAAAGGAAGTACTGGATAAGTGTCATAACCAGGGCTCAGCAACGTTTATGTGCTTCTTGGATGCATCTAAAGCATTTCATAGAACTTATCATCAGAAATTGTTTAATAAATGAGCTAAACCATGGCTCCATGGATACTTTATAAGAGTGCTCATAGTTTGGTATTAACAGCAAACCATGCAGGTAAAATGGGGTGACTCTGTCTCTGACTCTTTCAAGGTTAGTAATGGTGTTTGTGTTACAGGTCCGGTCTAAGAGCAGCAGACCCACACAGAAGAAACCCTGAATAAACAGAAAAATAAAGAGACCACAGGCAGTGAGCTTTGGTTTGGTGCAGTCTGGCTTCACAGAATGAGGAGGCGCACGAGACCCAGGCCCGCTGCATCCACACTACACCTCTTGTGGCGCACCCCCAAATCACAAAGCACCTCAAATTCAAACAGAGACACATTAACACTTCATGAAATGAAGATTTTAGTTTCAGATAAAGTTCTACCAAACGTTGTAAGCAAAGCTAAACAAACAAAACATAAAATGTGACTGCACATTTTGTGTGCATCATTGTCAGGGTGGGATTTTGTCTTCCCTGCTTGTAAGCGCCATTTTTATAAGACTTGAAGTTGTTTATTATTTGTTTTAAATTCATGTTGATTTCATTTGTATGTTTAAAAACAAGGTGAATTCATAAGTAAATAAGAAACAAATAGACGTTGTGAACACTAGAGGGCGTAGACCTATGGTTTTGGAGTTTGCTCATGTATTTCACTAGAAGAAGTGTTTCTGTTGTTCATGACTTTGTTAATAAAGATGGACGCCGGAGCAACACAGTCGTTTTACCGTGTGCGACGACGTCGAAGTTGTCCAATGCGTAAAACAGTTTTGTCGTCCATTCTTTATTAGAAGAGGTTAAATTTAAGAACTCAAAGAACAAACAGAAAAACAAGATTAGCCTCTACACTGCTTTTACAACTTTTCCATGGATGATCTGTCTACACAGCTCAACAGTGGTGACCCACGGCGTGTTATTGCTAACTTTGTATATAACCATCTTATGTATGCACACAACTCAGTCATATTTTGTCCCTACAGTGTGGGATGATGGGAAACTAACTTTTCCTGAGTTTTTTTCTCTCAGACAGGCATTGGGCCTCATTCCTGAATGTTCTCTTAGAAAAGTTTCCTAAGTACCTCTTCTAAGAACTGCTCAAGAAAACTCTCTGTAGGATTCATGACACGTTCTCAAGCTCCCAGATTCTTCTCAGTGGAGCTCGTAACTGCAGCGACTCCACGACCACCCCACTCCTCATTAACATGGCATTTACATAGAGTTACTATGTATTAGGACAGGAAACTCCCTTTAAACTCCATATATGGTCATGAGACAGGACTTTAGTGACTAGTGATGGGAATTTCGGCTCACTTAGATATCTAGTTAAACAACAATATTTGGTTTGGTAAAAAGTTGGACACATTAAAATGATCAGGGTAAGAATTGGGTCCCACAATCACACCAGTTGAAAATAAATGTAATACAGCACAATAATAATAACTTACTTTTCCACATTTGTAACAACTAATAATGAAATATTTGACCAGTAATGTAATAATTTTAGCATAAAAAGGTCCTGGATAAGAGACAAAACTTCTAAAACTCTACAAACCCAGTCCAGATGATTTATTTTTAAATGTTTATGTTGTGATTTAGATCACTGGGATGACTACAAGTACCCAAGCAAATTAACAATATTCTAAGTAGAAGAAAAAAATCTCAAAACTGGCTCTCACAATCAAAAATAACTATGCCATCCATTAAACCTATTTCTGATGAACAAACTGCACAAAACTGAAAAAAAAAAAAAAAAAAAAAAAAAAAAAGAATATAAAAAGATATATTGTTTCATTATAGGCTGCAATTATTACATTTTTCACAGATTTTTTTAATGCCAAAATCATATAAACCTATTACACTATTGTCAAGTTATTATTTTATTGGCTTTATTACATTTAAAACCTGATACATTATTGGCCATTGTTACATTATCAGTTGTCAGACACGTTCTCTATGAGCCACTGTTGTTTCAGCACCAGCCACTAGTGGACAGCTCCCTACATAAACAACAAATAAACAAACATTATATGCATCCAAATTATGTCCATGTTATTCTTCACTGTGACAGAAAATGTCATATGGTTCTACACTTGTCCACATGTTAGTGTCTTCTGCTCTGATTTTCATAGTTGAGTGTCACTTATATAAAATATAGCTGCCTTTGTAACCAGCTGAAAATGTGTTAATTGTGCAGTTACCAGATGAGTCCAGCAGGGAGCGCACAATACTTATGGGTCAATGCACGACGTCTGCTCAGTCATTACAAGCGTGGCATGAAGAGAATTTGTGTCAGTGCATTCTTTCTCATAAATATCCCCCTTTTCAGGTCTGCTATTACAATAACATTAAATGTGCCTTTTAGCCAAACTATAAAGTTAATACGTCTGTGAAACTGTATTTAAGGCTTTAATGCATTTTCTAATGCTAAGATTGGTTTATCGTAAAGTGTGAGCTCCGCTAGCATTTTTTTATTTTTTTTATTTTAAGTTTAAGTTTATTAATAGTTTATTAATAAGATTAATAGTTGTACTAATACACTTTGTAATACATATACAGTACATATAGACAAAGAGAAAAACAATAACATTACAACCGAAAAGGTTGTAATGTTGTTATGACATTCCGCTTTATTATTGCATTTTCGTATTATTTTTCTTAGCACTTTCCAGGTTCCTTGCATATTTAGTTTTTGTTTTTCTAATAATTTATGATAATATTCCTTCTTAGTATTCCTAATAATACTTATTCATTTTTATATTTCCTATATTTATCTTCATCTTCTTTAGTCCTTAGTTTTAAAAATCTTCTGTACAATAGATTTTTCTTTATACAGGCATTTTCTATCCCTTTGGTTATCCATGGCTTTTTCACTGACTTTTTATTCAGTATGATTTTTTTGCACTGGACAGCTGATATTATACAGCTCAATAAAATTGTGCAGAAAGGCATCATATGCGTTGTTTGGATCAGTTGTTGCGTAAACTTCACTCCAGTTTTGTTTACTAAGGTAATTCTTAAACACTTCAATATTTTTTGCTGATCTTTGTCTAATATATTTATATTGGGTAATCTGTGTTTCATTTCTCCTTCTAAAAAGATTATGAAACACAGCAAAAAGAGGCAAATGGTCACTTATATCGCTAATTAATAGACCCAACTATTTTTTCCTCAAGTCTATTGGTAAATATATTATCTATAAGTGTTGCACTTTCAATTGTTATTCTGCTTGGTTTATTAATAACAGGAAACAAACTATTGCTATATGTGGCATAGCGGGAGCAAGAAAGGAAGAGGGAGAATTAAACTATATGTATAATCAGGCCTGTTCAACAACGCCACCCCAGGTGCAAACCCAGGGAAATAAAGATCTAAATTTCACCCGCACTATAAGGCAACCCAGGTTCGTTAAACCGAGTGGACAGACACATTACATGACACAAATAATTTAATTTAATAGTTATGATTTTGTTTAAAAGTTAAATCATTTGCCTTCATAGTCCATAACATACAATCAGTTCCAAAGGTATGGATTGGGCAATACACAGACAGCAGCGTGTATAAAAACAGTTCATCCTTGTAGAGTACACAGGTATCACAGAAAGTGGCATCCCAACAAAAAGGGGAGGTAGGGAGCACTGGCAGGACCCTAAAACAATAAAAGTACATTTAGCCCATGCACAAGGGCACTGTTTAATGCAGGCTGCAAGACAGTGGACACCTACCGGGGGAACGATGCATGACACTTGCCGAAGCAGCCGTACCGAGAACCCGAACACAATAACGCTGCAGTACACAGCAGATCCAGCACGGGAGGAGCCATGGCTTCACCTGGAGCGCTGGCACGCATTTGCGTTCAATAGTTGTATACCTCAGTTACTCTGTTCAGCTATGCGGTAGCCTTCGGACAAAGCGCCTACATGCTAAAAACAATAGCTTGTTAGCATTGGTGCTAGCGCACCATAAATGAGCGGTACTACTAAATAAACCCATCGCTTACCGGCATACATGTTGCAATTAAGTTGCTGGCTTGACGCCTTTTCAGAATGACAACTTGAACACACAATTCTACCAACTTGCACGGCCACGGCCACGGCCGCGGCCCCGCTTCTGCAGCGGTGGGTGACGTCAGAGGTGGGAGAGGTCAGACCAGGTGAGAGACTCCTCTTCTTATAGAGCGTGATCTCAATCTGATTGGCTAATAAGTAGAGGTGCGTTAGGCTACCACTACATATACATTATATTTATAAAATCAGTTGTCCTCTTCAGGCCAGCTGGATTCACTAAATCAACATTAAAGTCTCCACAGACAACTTGCACTTTATCTGCACTTACTTTGTTTAACCACTTCCGGTGTCTTAGTCTCGTGCGTGTCAGTTTCGTGTAGTTTGTTTTGGACTTTTTTTTGCCTTTAAACTAAAACAAAAAAAAATAAAAAAAATAAAAACTTTGCTACCCTTTATTTCCTCTGAATGACTGCACTTGCTCCCTGTCCGCGAAGTAAAATGTTGTCGGACTGCAACTCATTGTAAACAGTGACTCGTGCTAACAAACAGCTAGCAACAAGTCATTCGGAGCTGCACGGTGCGCACTGGAGCGCAGCACAATACAACCTGTGCCAACGTTGTGTGCCAAGCAACATGGGACCAAGAAGGAATCCAGGAGCGGAGGAAGACTTAAAAATCGCAATTGACTCTCTAACCACAACAGTTACTACAATCATGGAACAACAAGAGAAACTTTTGGACTTAATGGAGGAAGTAAAGTTGTTACGCATTCAGAATGACAATAAGGATAAACGCATCTTGGAGTTGGAGAGACGCGTGGATGAGTTGGAACAATATTCGCGCATGAACGATGTGGTCGTCACCGGCATTAAAATCAAGCCCCGCACGTATGCGCGAGCGGTCGCCGGAGGAGGAGTGGAGCCCAGTGAGGAAGAGGTGCGCTCGGTGGAGCAACAGGTCGCAGCTCACCTCCAGGGGAAGGGGATAGAACTCGACTTGGAGCACATCGAGGTCTGTCATCCACTGCCGACTGGAAGAGGAAGACCATCTGCCGTGATCATGCGTTTCATTAGTCGAAAAAACAAGACTGCACTTTTAAAACAAGGTCGAAAATTGAAAGGATCTGACGTTTATATTAATGAACACTTAACAAAGAAAAACTCTGAAATTGCAAAAAAAGCACGAATGCTGAAAAAGGAGCACAAAATACAGCACACTTGGATAAGGAATTGCAAGATTTTCATTAAACTAAATGGTAATCCGGAAGAAGCGAAAGTGTTGGTGGTGAGGAACATAGAGGAACTGGAAAAATACTAACAGCATTAAGGTAACTGCCTCTATAAACACCTAATGCACAACACACAGAACAGAACCACAGACTCAGCAAAAGAAAGCAACAGCATGGATAAACTACAAGGAATACTACATCAGAAACAAAAGGAACTGGACACTTTTGCTATAGAAGACCTAGACACACTTGACCCCTCAGCAGAAATAGACCCTGATGCAAATTTCTTCACAGGCTTTGTTAACAACTGCACATATTTTGAACATGAACTCTTTAAAAGCAATGTCAATTTAGAAGGAAAACTATCAATAATACACTTCAATAGTAGAAGCATGCAAGCAAATTTTAGTCATATCACTGATTTTCTGAAGCAATTTACCCATCCATTCAGTATTATTGCTATAACTGAAACATGGTTTAGTGAAAACATAGACACCTACTTTAACATTGATGATTACAAAATGATAAGAAAGAATAGACAAAACAAAATAGGAGGAGGGGTTGCTCTATACATTCATACTTCACTGGAACATGTTTTATTATCAAATATGACTGTTGCCATAGATGATGTTATGGAATGCTTAACAATAGAAATTCAAAGAGAAAAAACTAAAAATATAATTGTAAGTGTGGTATATCGTTCACCGAGTTCGAGTGTTGAAATTTTTATTGAATGGATGGAGAAATTGTTTTCTGCTGTTAAACAAAAAAATATGTATGTTTGTGGAGATTTCAACTTTGATTTACTAAACCCAAAAAAGCAAAAAAGTATTGATGAATTTCTAAATGCAATGTTTTCTATGTCATTGTACCCAACAATAACCAAACCCAGTAGAGTAACATCGCATAGTGCCACAATAATTGATAATATCTTTACTAACAACATGGAAAGTCAAATTACAAGTGGACTCCTTATTTCTGACATTACAGACCATTTACCTATCTTTATTGTTTCTGATTCTGAATTCATAAAAGAAAAAAAGGTTAGTAAATCTATCTTTAAACGCATACAATCTGAAGAAAACATAAAAACTCTCAATAACAGTTTAATGCTTCAGGATTGGAATGAAGTTTATGAAGAGACAGATGTCAATAAAGCATATGATATTTTTTTAAACACATTCATGACTCATTACAACAAACACTGTCCCCTAAAAGAAACCAAAATAATCAATAAATGCAAGAACAGTCCATGGCTAACAAAAGGAATAATTAATGCTTGCAAAAAGAAAAACAACTTATATAAAATATTTATAAAAACAAAAACTAAGGAAGCAGAACAAAGATATAAAAAGTACAAAAATAAATTCATAGATATAATTAGAACAAGCAAGCAGTTATACTATAGAAGAATGTTGTACGAGAATCAAAACAATATGAAAGGAATGTGGAATGTATTAAATACTTTGATTAAACAAAAAACTAATAAGGAAGCATATCCTGAGTTCTTCAATGTTAAAAACCATAAAATTAAAAATAGGTCAGATGTAGCAAATTATTTCAATAAGTTCTTTGTAAATATCGGTCCTGAGTTGGCAGCAAAAATTAATGTAAATGACACTGCCCAATGTAACAATAATATTGACAGAAACTCTTATACCATGTTTCTCTCTCCTACAAATGAAAAAGAAGTAATGAATATTGTTATTAGGTGCAAAAGTAAATCATCAAGTGACTGTCATGACATAAATATGAGATTAGTTAAACTGGTCATTAATAACATTGTAAAACCTTTCACACACATTTGTAACTTATCTTTCCAATCAGGACAATTTCCCAACAAAATGAAAATAGCAAAAGTAATTCCAATATACAAAAGTGAAGACAAACATGACTTTACTAATTACAGACCTATTTCTCTGCTACCTCAGTTCTCAAAGATACTAGAAAAACTTTTCAATACACGTTTAGAAAACTTCATAGACAGGCATCAAATCATTAACGAAAGACAATATGGCTTTAGAACAAAAAGAACTACCTCAATGGCTATACTTGATGCAACCGAAGAAATAACAAGTGCATTGGATCACAACAAATACGCAATTGGGATTTTTATTGATTTAAAGAAAGCTTTTGACACGATTAATCATGCAGTCTTACTTCAAAAATTACATGAATATGGTATAAGAGGAATTGCTGGGAAATGGCTTCAAAGTTATCTAAGTGAAAGAACACAATATGTACAAATAGAGTCATCGTTGTCTGATATTCTTGGTATCGCTCGTGGTGTTCCCCAAGGCTCTGTTTTGGGACCAAAACTGTTTAATATTTATATAAATGACATATTTAAGGTATCACAGTCACTAAAACTCATATTGTTTGCAGACGATACTAATATATTCTATAGTAGTCATGATTATAATGAACTCATCAGCACAGTAAATAAGGAGCTCGACAAAATAAAGAAGTGGATGGATTTCAACAAATTATCACTTAATCTAAACAAAACCAAAGTTATGCTATTTGGAAATGCAAAAACAAACTTAAAACAACCAATTATGATTGAAAATGTTCAAATTGAGACAGTAGCTGAAACAAAATTTCTTGGAGTCATCATAGACAATAAATTGTCTTGGAAAACCCACGTCAGACATATAAAAACAAAAATCTCCAAAAGTCTCTCCATAATAAATAAAACAAAATATTACCTTGATTACAATGCATTGCGTACATTATATTGCTCAATGATTCTTCCTTACTTCACATATTGTATTGAGGTATGGGGGAATACTTATCAAACTACACTAAAACCTTTAATGTTTTTACAGAAACGAGTCCTACGGATTATCTACAAAGTTGGGTTTTTAGAACACACTCATAATCTTTATACATTCCAAGCTCTTAAAATTTGAAGACCTTACTCAGTATTACACAGCAGTTATTATGTTTAAAGCATACCATAAACTACTACCAAAACATTTGCAAACACTATTTACTTTGAGTGAGAGAACCCACAACTTGAGAGTGACTGGAGACTTCAAATTGCCTAGAGCACATATGTCAAACTCAAGGCCTGCGGGCCAAATGTGGCCCGCGGGATAATTTCTTGTGGCCCGCGAGATCATTTCCATTTTATATTAATAATAGCCCGCCGATATATTGTGCTCGATCTGTTTGAACTACATCTCCCAATGCACTGCAGAAGCGGCGCCGCTGCGCGCCGGCACTGCCCCTCCCCCACTGTTTTAGCGAGCGGCATTTAACGAACTGCAGGAGCAGAGAGAGAGTGAAGGATTGTCCGACAGGAAATTTAACTTTCCACAAAAGAAATGGGCAAAGAGGGGTCAGTGAGAGCAAGAGCTTCTTAAACAGGTGGGACTCTCTGTAAACACTCTACACTTTGTTTGTTGAGCTCATGTAGCAGTAATAAAACCACGCTCCAACCGCACAGCAGTGTAAGAACATCTCCTTTACAAACCGTACGTCTTTAAAAACAGCACTGCCCTCCGTCGCTCTTTTTCCTTTCTCTCTGTCGCTACTTGTGCTCTAATGCACTCATTAACACACAGCGAGCTAAACCTGCCCAGAAAGAGGTATAATCCTGCTCACACTGTGTCCTGCAGAGGACAGAGAGGTGGACAGTAGTTTGCTCAATAAAAGTAAAGTAGGCCTATAATACGTGTTTGTGTGTAGGTGACGACTCAGCTTAAAGTTGTGCTGGGCTTATTCACCTCAGGGCCATGGCATGCACCTAAATATTAATCTGCTGGTAGTACCCACTGTCACAGTAAAACAGAGTGGACCTGATGAAAACACCTGTCTTATATGAGGAGTTGGGTAACTGTGGCAGTAAGTAATACTTAATAAATAATTGGCCAGTGTTAGTCAGTAGTCTGTGGCCTATTTGTTGTTATTTGTTGAGTTCTAAGTTCTGATTTAAAACAAAACTACAAAGCCCCTTAAAACCACAAATCTACACCTGTAGTTCTGTGAGGAAGTATTATTCTATGTTCAAAAGCCTAACTGAGAACAAAAATACAGTAGGTTGGCTTTATTATTTATACAATTCTCTTATTCAGCCCACGACCAAGACTGGCTTTCTAATTTTGACCCCAGCTCCGATTGAGTTTGACACCCCTGATTTATACTGTCTTACAGTTACATCTGGCCCTTTGAGGGCAACCATTATGCTGATGTGGCCCTCGGTGAAAATGAGTTTGACACCCCTGGCCTAGAGTGAGAAACACCAAAAAAAGTTTTTGCATGTCTGTACGTGGAGTGAAACTCTGGAACAGTCTGGACAAACTCTACAAGCAATGCCAAAGTGTCAATACGTTTAAATTACATTACAAAAATATGGTCTGGTCACAGTATATGGAGAGTGTCTAAGGTAATTCCATCACTGTCTTCTGCAAAACTAGTTCTGCTGGAACATCTCTTATCATAGAATGTGTTTTTTTTTCTTACCTTATGGTACTTGCTTCTCTTACCATCGCTGGTATGCGCTTTTATTTATTTTATTTTTTTATTTTTTATTTTTACCATTGCTGGTACTGTATGTGCTTTCTTACTATTGCTGGTATTAGTATTCAGGTCCTGTATCCTTAACTATATGGTTACTTGTCTCCAAGCAAAAAAGAAAAAAGAGTTTATAACAGATAAGAATTATTATGGAAAAATGGAAGTGATTTTTTCCTTTACTTATGTCAATATGTATAGATGAGTAATGGGGGTGGGGTTAAATAAGTTTTCTTCCCCCCACTCCTTCTTGGATGTTACAATTTTGATTGTTCTTCTGTATATTGTATATGTATAAAATGTTACCCTGTCCAAGATAAACAAAATAAAAAAAAAAAATAAAAAAAATATTTTCAATGAAAAAACTAAGAGATGATCCGGGTGGTCTATACACACAACTAATAATTATATTTTTAGAATTTTCAAATTCAATTTCAACGGTGTTGAATATTTCTACATATGGCTTTGCGTATTACCACTAAACTATATTTTGATGCACTACTGCTAAGGTTAATAAACGCTTCAATAGTACTAAGAATGTTTTGATTCTAAAAGGATGTTTTTCTCCTTTCACTCAAAAGGTTACACTCTGCGATTACATACATTGTACATTTGCAAAAGTGCACAATAATAAGCTGGTTACAAAGTTAGGAAACTCAAGGTTACAGGTGGGGGCTCCCACGGCCCTGCCGTTGCGTGGGACGCTCCTGAAGATAACAAAGATTACGCACCGCAGTAATGAGAACTCTGTGGCCTGGTCTCGAGTTTCTTGAAGAATACATTTTAATGATATGCAGAAATCGTCATACATTGTCATACATAGTATAAAAACTGTGATCACTCCTTTTTGGACGGCTGGCCCACCCTATCCCTTTCAGCGGGGCACAGCTGTTGTAACCTTACCTGTGTGCTACTAAAATAAACCTTCTGACTTGATTATACTTCTGAATCATCGTCCTCTTTGATGCTTACACCCAAAATGAACAATCCTAATAACGGTTACACATTCCAAGATATTTTCAATAATGTATGAGAGGGTTGGAACAATTTTACTACTTAACGTTACATCTACATACAGGGCCACTCCTCCACCTTTCTTGTTATTTCTGTTGGTTGTATAGAACTCATATCCTTCAAGTCCATATCCATCTGCCACTTTGCCATCATCAAGCCAAGTCTCTGATACAGCAATTACATTCAATCTTTTGAAAGACCTAAGAAAATGTTTCATTTTTGTATAATTAGCACAGTTAGCATCGTGCTGCTACTGTGCGTAGATGAGGTCATGGTCAGAAGTACTTGTTTGCATTAACATTAGTTCGTACAGGTTATTAATATACATATAAATTCACACGATTCATACTTTTTTGTCTTTTATTTGAAGCCTGATACATGAAGTTGTACTTGTATTACTGTTTATGTTCAGTCATTACAAACATGGCATGAAGAGAATTTGTGTCAGTGCATTCTTTCTCATAAATATCCCCCTTTTCAGGGCTTTTACACCTTCTCATCTGAAGATGTTCTTTACTTTATGGACAATCTGGATTCTGATATTTCTGATGTTGTCAATCTTGAGATTATTTTGTGTAAATATTTTATTCAAACATTAAAATAGAAAAGTACTCCATTGTTACTCCATTGTTTACTGTTTTTTTATTACTGAAAAAATAGTAAACAATTTTTATTTTTTATTTACTGTACAAGAATATTGACTCATTTCCTTATTTTTGTACTGAACATGGTTGTTTTTATGTCAGATGTACTACTCTGACTTATTTTGTACATGTTATTTTGAATAATAATAAATATTACCAGAAATATAATAGGAACATTAGAAATGAATCTGATTGGTTGCCTGAGTTCCATGGACGTTGAATGTTGTGATGTAGATGCTGCAGATTCTAGAGCTCACTTTTAGAATCACTCAAACCTCCTGAGAGATCAGCAGCATAGCAGTAACACAGAGTAGAAATACTTCCAAAATTACTTCAAATACTACACATTGTCTAAAAAACCTCAGTCATGAGCAACAGACAACAAGTTTTCTTTGGCACCACACCTGGAAAACCAAAAGACCAGTCCCATCCGATCATGAGAGTAAGATAAACCAGCTCTTGTTAATACGAGTAATGTTTTTTGAGATGTTGAGACAGTTTTACATTTTTATAGTTAACATTCATTTTTGTTTGATAACTTTGTGACAACTTTGTGTAACTTCTTGGTACATGTTTAGGTCAAAGTATCATCTCATTTAGATTTTTTTTTTCTCCCAATGGAGATGAATAAAGTTAAATTAAGTTGAACTGAACTATATTGAAACTAATGGTTGTGGTTTCAGAGATAGCATAACATCATTTTAATCATTTTAAAATATGTTTTAGTTTAAGAATTCTGATTATTTCATTCCATGTTTGCAGGACTTTGGAGTTTCACATTTCCCAAAGAGGAAAAGGTCTTTTAGGCAGAGTCATGCACAAAGTGACAACAGCCACAAAGGTAAAAAAGTCACTTTTACTATCTATTAACATTACAGTTTAATTATTGGTATTAAGTTGAAGTAAAAGAATGCAAATAACTGTTACTTGAGTAAAGGTAAAACTGTATTGGTGTTAAGTTTAGAGAGTACTCACTGCTACTGTCACTCTACCATTTGTTACACATTTTTTGTCTAAACTCATGTCCCTTTGTCCACAGAAATCCAAGAGGCTTCAGTGTCTCTGGATCACAGGAGTCCAGCCAAGATCTGGATCATCGGGGCCAGTCAGATCCGTCGAGCTGAACCTGTGGCCCTCAAGAAATATGGAGACAACTTTGGTCTTGATGCTCAGGTCTTCTGGTTCGGAAAAGGCGGGATGGGATGGGACGGCGTCCTGCCTCGCTTCTATAAGGAGCTCTCCTCCCAGAATGCTCCGGACGTCCTGGTGCTCCACGCCGGAGGTAACGACCTGGGGCTGGTGGACCCCAATGAGCTGGTGTCCCAGGTGGAGCGGGACATGAGGAGACTGCAGAGGGAGTTTCCCCAAATGAAGATGGTGTTCTCCTCCCTCCATGAAAGACAGAGCTGGAGGTACGGGTCCGGCCCACGCATGAACGAGGATCGAAAACTGGTGAACAGGAAGATGAGGAAGGTGCTTCAGAATCTCCAGTGCGGCATAGTCGAGCACCAAAACATCCGATTCTTTCATAAAGGAGTTTTTGTTCCGGACGGTGTCCATTTTACACAAAATGGGAATGAAATGTTCCTCAACAACATCCAGCAGGTCGTCAAGAAGGTCCTCAGAGAGATCTCAAGACCGGAACAAAACCAGGAGCAGCGCCAAAACAAACAGGTATGAAGATAACTTTATACATCAGTGAATAATAATATCATGAAAAGTCCATTTATTTCAGTAGTTACATTCAAAGTGACAAGCATTTAAATGGATTAGATTCAGTACAGAGTGAAACATTTTGGTATTTATTTTAATACTGTTGATTATGGTACAAGTTCTTTTAATGAAAACTAAATTTGTAAAATCTACTTGAGTTAAAGGTCCACTATTACGTTAAATGGCATTTTTTGATCTGTTAGCATCATGTTGCTAATTTCCATGCTAAAAAGCCATGTAATGCTCTGTCCAGTTCCCAGCGTTGCCAGCAGGGGTCAGGCACAGGCAGACACCTAATCCAAGGGTTCTCTGCAAAGTCAAAATAACAGCTCCCCAAAAGACTTGTTCCATACATATACAATGTTTTAAGTTTTAAAACGAGAAATACTGATTCAAAGGTGGCCAAAACAAATTCAAAAATCCTGAAAAAGCATAAGTAGTTGTTGCTGGGGTGACAGTAGCTCAGTAGGTAGGGCCGGTCACCCGCTAACTGGAAGGTTAGCAGATCAATCCCTGCTACCAATATTGCATACTGTCGTTGTGTCTTTGGGCAAAACTCTTCAGCCACAGTACTTTGAGTGTCAGGAAAAGTACTATATAAGACCCATGCATTATTAATAATAGTAGTGGTAGTAGTACTTGTTGTAGTAATTATGCTACTAGTGCTAGTAACCAAAAAATTACAATATTACACAATCAACACAATTAAAATAAACAAATGCTTGACATGTTTTACTTTGTGTGTACTGAATCCTGTGTCTTTTGTCCAGGGCAAAACAAACCAAGTTCCTCAGAGTTCTTCAAAGCGCCCTCGTCTGCATTTCCCAAACCAGGATCTCCGTGTGCACGTCCAGGGAAAGCGCCGCCACAACCAGGACGCTCAGAACCAGCAGTGTCCGGCCAAGCGTCCTCGTCTTCAGACCCTCTCCACCGTCACTGATCTGAGGATGCTCCTTTCTCGTTAACTCCACCTCCTGACCCCCACCTTTTTACCCCGTCCCCCGCCCAAAATTAGGTTTTTGCATGTTGTTCATGGTTGAGCCTGGGCTTAAGTCGTGCAGCAGGTAAGTAAATTGATTGCAGGTGTGCAAGCCAGCCCGGGAGCAGGAGCAGAGAGGAGCCACGCCCACAGCAGAGACAGACAGACAAAGGGAGGAGAATACAAAAACACAGAGGGCTAGGGACCATAACAGTCTTGACAATTTTTCAATAAATCTGGTGTAAAAACCTCCTCCAGCGTTACCATTTTTCTTGTGGTTGTTGCTTATTTTCTTACGCCGTTGTTACTGTTGGTGTTCGTCAACTACAGGTTATTTAACATAACACACACTTGGGACAGACAGATGTGTGTATGACTGAAGTATAAATGAGCCTTTAGACACACACATGCATGTTTTTGGACAGTGTTTGTTTTGAAGTCTCTTCATGATCTGGCACCTTCTTATCTGTGTGAAATGCTGACTTTGCACACTCCGGTCAGAGCACTGAGGTCCTCAGACCAGTTGCTGTTAGACTGCCCGAGGTCCAGACCGAGAACCAGAGGAGACAGGGCTTTTGCCATAGTAGGCCCCAAATTGTGGAACTCTCCACCTAAACATTGGAACTGCTACATCCACTGAAAGTTTCAAATTGCTGCTACAAACGCTTTTTTTTTTTTTTTTTTTTTTTTTTTGCACTAGGTTTTTAACACAAGCTGAGCTGGACATTTCTTACTGTTTAATATTTTTAACATTGTTTTTAGTTGATTTCTGTTTTAGCTAGGTTTTGTTGTTTCATTTGTAATAATCATTGTGTTTTTACTGATATCCTGTTTTATTAACACTGTACAGCACTTTGGGACAGTAGTTTTTAAATGTGATATATAAATAAACATTGACTTACACATAATTGTGTCTCTCAAAAGCATCTTTCAAGAGTCTCTTAAGAGAACAAAGGCAACTGGGGCCACAGTGTCATAATATTTAGTCATTAGTAGCACCACTTACAGGAAGTTTCTGGGAGAAGTGAAGTTTTATCTACGCACTCCTCCCCCTCCAATGCTTGCACGTAGCGTCCTGTCGCTCGGCTACGCTGTCCTCCGCTGGCCGCCCGGATTCTCGTTGTTGTATGAAAATGTTTTTTGTCTTTCACCAGGTAAGTATTTACAATATTTTTGCACTTCCCATAGCAGTTTATGGAAAGTGTTTGCCATTGATGCTTTCCACACTATTCCCATAAAAAGTGGGGCACAGATTTGGAGGCTGTCCCCTGAATGTAAAGCCAGGCAGCGGTGACCCCCTACCCTCCTGTTTATGTTCCTGAAGATGAAGGTAAGACATGTCCTTTTTCAGTTTTGACACTAACACACTGTCTAATGAAGTATTTCTGTTGTTATAAATGTCTCCAGAGATGTGTCCCGTTCTGTGGCTGAAGTCAACCCTGATGCATCCTGTCCTGGTCAGCATTTAGTAATACACAGAAGAGTGTCCCGGAGTGTGACCAGTCCACAGTATCATCCACATACAAGAGGATAAGACCCACCAGAGGACGACCTGATCCTAAAACCAGAGCTTCACTCCACACAAGGCAGAGGATCCTCTAATCCCATGGCTGTTCCACTGATGTCTCTCCTGATGAAGTCCTTAATGTGAGAAGAACCCTGCTCCACAGGAGCCACAGGAACTGCTGAACACTGGTGAGACAAAAAGCTTTGACTACTACAAGTCATTCTTTGGTATAACTTGCTTTTGTGTATTTTCTCCTGCTGAATTATTTCTGTCATTATAGTATAGTATGTATTTAGAGCTGTGTCCCATTCTGTTGCTGCTGTTGCTCTCAAAATCTCTGTGCCCATTCAAACTATTTTTCTCAAAAAGTATTCACACTTTTATCACTGAAAATTTAACAAAGACCATTTTAATTCCAGAGTGTGACCTGACCACAGTGTTGTGGATAACGCCCACCAGAGGAAGTCCTGATCCAAAAAACAGACCTTCACACAACACAAGTGAGAAGATCCTCCATCTCTAATCTGTGTCATCTTAGACCCATGTACCAGTTTAATTTGATTTATTATTTTAATTATTTTTTTGTTATTTTTATGAAGGAAATCCAAGCCAACTTTCCCGCTGAAGTCTGCTGAAGTCAGAAGATCCTCAGGAAACTGATATGAACACTGGTAAGAAAGTAAAAAACTTTTTTTTTGGTGAACATTTATCTAATAAATTGTTTCTAACATGATATATTTCTTTAGAGAAGTCTTCCAACTCCTGAGATGTGTTTTCTAAAGAGAACTGAAAAGACCTTTTCTGATGAAGTCCGTCTTCTAAAGAATAGAAAGAAAGAAGATCCACAGGAACCACAGTCAGCTCTGATGTACCTCGTCTCTGTAAGTACTTATCTGTAGATAAGAAGTGTTAAGATATCAGTTTTAAGTATTTTTCACCCAAAACTGTGCCTCACATGTGTGACCTGTCCACAGTGTCGTCCTGGTCAGGTGAAGAGGATAAAAAGTCCTGGTCCAAAACAACAGAGCTTCACACAACACAAGTGAGAATAAGTTGTACCTTATATATATAACCTCTGCTGTAACACTGATGTAGCAGTTTAATCACACATTCTCTTTGTTTATGAAGGAGACCCACAGTAAAACACCTTTTCTGATGAAGTCCCTGTCTGCTAAAGAAGAAGGAAGCACAGAAACCACAGAGCACTGGTGAGCTTCTGACTGACACAGATACATTTAAAGCTTTTTATCTAAACATATCATTGTACTATAGTTCTAATGTGATCCTGGTCATACTTTGCAGTTGCTGATAAAGCGGTTAATACCTGAGTACTTCAAATGGTCCTGTGGATCTAATAAAGGAGACCAAAAGAGCACAAGAAGACACTGCATCAGCGTCTCCTGATGATACAAGAACAAGAACAACATGTGACAGATGAAGGAAGACAGAAGACAACTCAGAAGATTACAACACTCAATCTAAATCTTTAAAGCTACATCTGAACTATGAAAATAAATTGCTGTCAGTTGTAATTACAAACTTTTGCTTTGTTTATTTGTATTTATAAGTCTGATTATATTTTTGGTTAGTTTGTGGTATTATCTTAATTTACTGGATTAACACAGTACAAGTATTAAAAAGAAATATAGGATCATATTAAATAATCAGATCAAAACATCTTAAAATAAGATGAATCTACAGGTTTCAGAAGACTGGCACAATATGTGGAACATTCCTCACACATCCTCCTAGCTCCCAGATGGAAACATTTATGCTGACTATTTGTCAATAAAAATGTCATTTTGGAAAACTTTATGGAAAATGGAAAATAAGGATAGATTATTACAGTTCTTATTATAAACAATGTGTCATATTCATATTCTTCCACTTCTAGTGTATGGGGTTGGGGCAGCTTGAGCAGTTAGTCTGACACAGACCGACAACCATTCACTCTCACAAGTATTCATTCAATTCACCACTTCATCAAACACGTTCATGTGTGTGAACGATGGGAGGAAGCCAGAGTCACTGAGGCACACCCACTGTAGCACAAGGAGGACTCCACTCAGACTGGGACTGCTCTGGATCCAGGACCCAACACACAACCTTCTTACTGAGAGGCACAAATGTTAACCACTCTGCCAGCATGCTCCCCAAATAAATAAATATCATAGGATTTCTATTCCATTCATATAGTCCATGTAAATAATGTGTCAGCTGTAATCTACGATGCCTGTCTTGTCACAGTCAGGCCTCTGAATCAGCTGGACCCAAGGCTGTGGAGGACTGCTCTATCCTCCTGGACACACAAACTTTTTTTTTTTTTTTTTTTAAAGGTTGCAAGTAACATGTTACTGCAACTTTTTTCTCAAACATGTTTATTTTTTTATCAAATGTTCTTTGTACAGGACACTGGGTCTTAGTAGTTATTATAGTGTAATTACAGAAAAAGTATGTAATAATATGTAATTATAAAAATGTATAAAATCTTTCAATATTAAATCATAAACAGGTTTTAGGGTTTAGTTAAGGGTTAGTTGGGGCTCAGGTGGGGTTAGCCCAGTATAATTACAATTATGTTCAAGATAAGTCTCCATTAAATGAATGTAAGTCTATGTAAAGTAATGTAACCCTCCCAGATCCATGTGTAAAACCATTTGTGTGAGGGCTGTGTGAGTGTGGGGCATGCGGTGGTGGTGGAGGGCGTCTGTTTGTCCACACAGAGACACATACAGCTTCAACTAAAAAGCAGCCAAAGTTACACTCAGTTGTTTTTCCATAATGGACGCTCAGTGCTGCAGTATTGACTGCACTGTTGCGTCCCAAGCTGACTCATGCTCTTCTGAGCTTTCACTGTCCTGTTCTAATACAGGCCCTCACCTCATCCACTCACAGCTCTGAGCCTAACTCCACTTCATACAAAATCTCAACCAGCCATTTGTTTCCTACAGAGGATTTAGTTAAACAAAAGAGGCATTAAGTCCTGACGTCCATTACAAAGGACAAACAAAGTGAACAAAGTATTTTGAAGGGATAAATTTTAAGTACATAAGTAAAAACTTCTTTAGAAAAATATTCTTAAGGGTTAGGGTTAGGGGTTAAAATGCTAATTTGATATCAAATTGTAATAAAAAATGTCAGGAATGTCAGTTTAATGTTCATTTCCTCCTTCCCCCCTTCCCGCTTATTTTATGATGGATAAATTAATGTAAACACTTAAATATAGAGCAGGACTAATGTAGAATAAAATAAAGAAGGGAAAAACAAATTATTTCGTTTGTATTAGTTTACATTACACATTTTCCATCTTGTAATAACATTATTCCATAAATGGTTTTACTCCTTTTCTGAAATATTCATCTCTATAGTACAATGTTTTGTAATTAATATACTGTTTCCATGTTAGCCTACCATCAGTCACAACCAATAAGAACTTCATATCAAAACTCTTAAAATATCTCTTTTCTTATTGTTACTTTGTCTATTACGAGACAATTTGTTCATATCAAGCCAGGTTTGAGCAGCTTTATGTTCCCTTTCTATCATCTGCCAACATTATAAATCTCAATCAAAGCAAAAAGGTTACAAACATCATTAATGAAAATAATAATAAAAGAATTTTTGGAGCAATCACAGAACCTTGCGGTATTCCACATACTATAGTCTTAAATCCTAACAATGTATTGTCTAACTGAACAGTTCATCTGATACCAAACTTTTTCACAATTTCCATTGTAACTGTCTATGTTGACAGTATGAAAAGCTTTTTTTTATATATATAATTTTTGATTTTTTTAAGATATTATACAGATGTTCTGTAAATGCAATATAAAAATATACTTGGCTTTTTGTCAGTATGTATCTGTATAGTCTAGCGCTTATTCACATCATCCTGAATTAAAATTAAAAACATACAGTTATAGAGCTGGACATCAAAAGCTTTTTTCTTAGTTTTTATTAAAGAAATAATAACCTTCTAACACAATTGGATCAACTAATACAACAGTCAAATCTCCTTTATAGCAAGCACTAGGAATGTGGATGTTAAAGTTTTTAAAGATTCATTGGTTTGTTCAGAGATTTCTCCTGTTAAAAAAAACAATCCAATTCCAGATTTTTAAATTGACGCAAATGATATGCAGCATTAACCTTATGTACTTTAAATAAGTGTCTTTCCGTATCAATGCTGTCTTCAAAATTGAAACGCTTTACACTGTAAAATCTAATAAGTAAAGTTTACTTGAAAAATAAGCGCAAACTTATTGCCTCAAAATGATTAACAGTAACTGTAAAGACTCAATTCAACCTTGCAAATAAAACCTAAGTAACCCTTACTTTTACTAATCAATTAAACTTACATTTAATACCCAATTAAGGATTACTTTCAATAGTGAACTAAACCTTACTTTTAGTACTTGACTAAACTTTACTTTCAATTCTTGATTAAACCCTACATTCAATACCCAATTGTACCTTAATTTTAATATTCAATTAAAGTTTACGTTAAAGGCTCTTTCAAATTTTACCTTCCTTAAAATAACAGATTAAACCTTACTTTAATACCCACGCAAACCCTGATTAAGTTTAACATTTAACACATTACTTCTGTATGTACAATATAAAACAAATTAGACATGACTGTCAATTCTATTTTTTATTGAACAATAAGAATGTACAATGCACAGTAAACAGTACATATTGCAACTTTGCCAGTGTAGAAATTACATTTTGGTGGTTCCTGTACTTTTTTACTAATGACAAAAAAGTAAAATCCAAATTCTGCTTTCATACTTCAAACATGCTGAAATACAACTGTTAAGTGCCTTTGTTGTCAGAATAACGTCTTTTCAACCTAACATTCTGACAACTCTTATTTATTAACTTTACATAACATTTTGTTTTAAATTTGAACCACCTAAAACAGCAAAACAAACCAAAGTGTAAATTTTAAACTTTAGTGCTGATCCTAACTGAACTGACTCCTCTATAAAGGTCTAAGAATTTTTTAGATTCATCAATATCTCCCAAATGTCATCCCTTTCTGTAATGTGATGACCAATCATGAAAGGCAAAAAAAGTCTGAGAAGAATCATGACCTATTCCCCCGACTGATCCATTCAAGGAACATTTCTAATGCACTGGAGTTGGTTTGTTTGTCTGTTAGAAAGCGACATTTAATGTCAGCTATCAAAGAGATTAAGCAAGTAGATAGTTTTTCAATGTCAGCAGCTTGGATGGAAGATTCTGATTTCCCAGTCCAAGCATTACAGTTTGGATAAATTTAAGTGTGTTTGACATGCATTTCGGGTAATCTAAATGCAATGCGTAAGTAACTGCAAAAAAAATGCAAAAAGCCTGTGGCAAGTCTTTAATATTGTCCATGACTATACCTCCTTCGATGACGACAGCAGCGGTTTCAGGCTGGAAGTGCACAGGACTTGTAGATGGAGCATCACAATCAGCACAGTTGATAGTCAGCACACCCACTGCAACTGAAGCCACTATCTCCTCTCTCTCATTATTCTTTGAAAAAAAAAAAAAAAAGAGATAGATATTTACTCCATTGTACTCAAAAGTAGCCAGTCTTTGATGCAGCAATTAATTCTTTGAAAAGCAGTAGTTTTTTAGACCTGGTAAACCCATTTTTAACCTTGGTCTAACATTGGTCTAAAGGTTAAACCTGGTTTAGACCTGTTCAGTCTAACCCAGGTATAAGATCGAGGTTGAACCGGGTTTAGACCTGCTTTAGACATAGGTCTAACCCAGGTCTAAGACAAAACCTGGGTTAGACCTAGGTCTAAAGCAGGTCTAATGGTTCATGTTGAGTCTTAGACCTTGGTCTAAAACAGGTCTAATGGTTTAAATCAAGACCTGAGTTAGACCTGCTTTAGACCAAGATCTAACCCAGGTCTAAGACTAAACGTGGTTTAGACCTGCTTTAGACCAAGACCTGTGTAAGACCTGTTTTAGACCAAGCTCTAATCCAGGTCTAAGATCGAGGTTGAACCTGGTTTAGACCTGGGTTAGCCCTAGGTCTAAACCATGTTTAGTCTTAGACCTGGGTTAGACCTAGGTCTAAACCATGTTTAGTCTTAGACCTGGGTTAGACCTAGGTCTAAACCATGTTTAGTCTTAGACCTGGGTTAGACCTAGGTCTAAACCATGTTTAGTCTTAGACCTGGGTTAGACCTAGGTCTAAAACAGGTCTAAATCAGGTTCAACCTCAGTCTTAGGTCTGGGTTAGACCTAGGTTTAAAACAGGTCTAAACCAGGTTTAGTCTAAGACCTGGGTTAGACCTAGATCTAAAACAGGTCTAATGGTTTAAATCAAGACCTGGGTTAGATCTGCATTAGACCAAGATCTAACCCAGGTCTAAGACTAAACGTGGTTTAGACCTGCTTTAGACCAAGACCTGTGTAAGACCTGTTTTAGACCAAGCTCTAATCCAGGTCTAAGATCGAGGTTGAACCTGGTTTAGACCTGGGTTAGCCCTAGGTCTAAACCATGTTTAGTCTTAAACCTGGGTTAGACCTAGGTCTAAACCATGTTTAGTCTTAGACCTGGGTTAGACCTAGGTCTAAACCATGTTTAGTCTTAGACCTGGGTTAGACCTAGGTCTAAAACAGGTCTAAACCAGGTTTAGTCTAAGACCTGGGTTAGACCTAGATCTAAAACAGGTCTAATGGTTTAAATCAAGACCTGGGTTAGATCTGCATTAGACCAAGATCTAACCCAGGTCTAAGACTAAACGTGGTTTAAACCTGCTTTAGACCTTAAGACCTGTGTAAGACCTGTTTTATACCAAGACCTGTGTAAGACCTGTTTTAGACCAAGACCTGTGTAATACCTGTTTTAGACCAAGATCTAACCCAGGGCTAAGACTGAGGTTGATTCTGATTAAGGCCTGCTTTAGAACTAGGTCTAACCCAGGTCTAAGACTAACCCTGGTTTAGACCTGCTTTAGACCCAGGTCTAAACCAGATGCAACTTTGCCTGTATAAATTGGCTTTTGGAGAAAAAAAAAAAAAAAAAAGTTAGCACTCACCAAGCTTGTTTTGAAAAATTCAGTGGGGTCATCTCCAACGATTACTGGCAAGCCTTTGAGGACAAGAGTTCGTTGTGCGATTACATTCTCTGCCTAAGACAGAATGATTTAAGACACACAATTAACAACTTGTAGACGTTTAACATATAGTACAAATAATAATTACCGTGTTGATATTCTGCATCAAGTTTGAAAGTTTCTGTCCAACAGCACCTTTTTTTGATTTGAATAGATCAATCAGTCGTGGGCTGTGGTGATCTAGTGCTTCAAAAAATTCCATTTCCATATTTTTGTTTGCTATTCTGTTGAATTCTGCAAATACCTAAAACACAAAATAGATGGCTTTGTAAACATATAATTTATAATCTACAATAATATAACAGTGCATAAAGGCAACTTACCTGTCTTTCAGTGAAAAGTGCAGGCCACCTTTCAACCACGTCCTTGACAGCAGGTTCTTTCTTGACAATTTCTTGTCTCCTATATGGAAACATCTGGTCCATCAGTTGTGAGATGAGAATTCCATTACGGTTTCTTTTTGACATTTCTTCTGCCAGGGCTAATCTGGCACTTTCTAGGCTTTTGGAATCATGTCCTTCTGGAAAGTTTGGCAAATAATTTGCCTCACCTCTTTTTGCTCGTTTTACATTTCTACTTGGCGATTGCCCTTCTGGATTGCTTTTGCTTTTTTTCCCCCCCATTAATTGCAACATCCTCCCAGCCTATTTTCCTCAGTTTTCTCCTGTGATTATTCATTTTATATTTCAGTTTATTTTTCCAGCCATACCATCCAGGAGGAGAGGGTTCGGTAAGGCATGGATGCTTGCTGATGAGAGCCTTTGCAACAGCCTCAAAGTCATCATCTTCAGGGTATGCCTTAAAAGAGTACATGGCCTCTGCCAATTTCTCTAAAATGTCATGTCTCATATCCCATGTTGGAGTCATGCGAGTTTCATTTTGCAGAAATTGAAGAAATCCCTGTCTGACTCTGTAAGCAACATCTACAGAGAAATTGGGAATCTCAAAAGACTCAGGCCACTGGTTGCTTCGCAGCGTTGATGCAGGTGAAAGAATCTGTGTGTCTGATGTGCTTGCCTCAGTATCAGAGGCTGATCTGGGAGATGACAGGGCCCTTAAATCCAGACATATTAGTGGAATGATTTTAAGTGTCGCTTTGTCAGGCAAGTCAGTAATTTGTGTCAAATTGCATAAAGCATTGTTGAAATCTGGATCCTCGTACTGTATTTTAAAGTCATATGTCAGACGAAGTTGCTCACGTAGTTGCTCTGTTAGGTCTTCAACTGTGGAGGGTCTTACTTGTAAGGTTAACTTTCTTATGTCTTCTTCATTGATAATGATGTGCAGAGTCAATCTTCTATCCATTGTTTACCTTGAAGGGAAAAAAAAACATTTCATTTGCATAATATGAAACGCTTTAGTGTGACTAGTGTTCTACCCCTAACTGTATAGAGAGAGAGGGGGAAAACATCATTTAGTTCAACCAACTCTGTAACAAGGTCTTGCAAATGGCCACTGCAAAGCTCATATGCCCGAAGATGCTCATCATACCAAGAGGTCATACGTCTACAGACAAAAATTACATCTGTGTTGATTACCAAAATCTTTGCTATTTGTCTGAACTCTGGAAGTCCCGAACATGACCCCACAGAAATTATCATATCAGAAGTGTATCTAATACCATCAATGGATGCTGAAGAGGCCACAAGGACTGTGCCCTGCTGAGCAAATCTTTGACAAAGCTGTTGCTGCACATATTGAGGAAACGAAGCAAGCATTACAGATTTCACTCTGTTAATTTCAACAGAAGGCTTGAAAAATGAATTGCTAGCCAAATGAAAGGCCATCATTTTCTGGTGTTTGAGAGCTAAAGTTAGTGGTAGATTTTTAAAATTGTGAGCATGACGCACAATGTTCTTAAAGAACTTGTGCTTGCCCTCAAATCGCATTCTCCACACATCAGACAATGGGCCAAAGGTTTTGATTAACTGAGGGTAGTGTTCGATGTAGTGGTGTTTAGGTCTTAGCTTTTCCGCTGGAAACATTTGCTGAAACAGAGCTCTATGTTCAGCAATCTTGCAGTCAAGAAACTGAATTGACTCCTCTGTAAAGGTCTTAGAAACTGCCAATTCAACAATTTCTTTTAGATTCATCAATATCTCCCAAATTTCATCCCTTTCTGGAATGTGATGACCAATCATGAAAGGCAGAAGTCTGAGAAGAGTCCAATTTTCATGACCATTTCCCCCAATTGATCCATTTAAGGAATAGTTCTTTCTAATGCACTGGGGTTGGTTTGTTTTGTCTGAAAATGTATAGGGAAACTGTTTGATTGCAACATTTAATGTTTCCAATGAAAAGTATCCCTTTGATATTAGTGTTTTTAGGCACAAGGCCATTTCTACAGGAACCACCCCTTCCAAAAGGTCATGCAAGATGTCCGGGGGATAGCCATCAACTACATGGAAATGTGAAAAATTTTTGTAAGTGGACAGCTCCCTTTAACACCATAAATCTGTGCCTTAGTAGGGTCTTGTGTTACATCTTGCACTTGTCTGTCATGATTTTCTTGTGTTCTTATTTGGAAGGATCCTGTCCTCACTTCTTTGAGTTGTATCTCATCCCGCTTGGCCATACAGAATCGACACATTTGACTGACTGTGAAGTAAGGGTGCTCCGATCAGGGTTTTTGAGGCCGATCACCGATCAGCCTCTGCTGTGATCGGCCGATACCGATCATGGCCGATACCGATCACGTGGTCTTCAATGTAGTAATGTATTGTATGCAGGCTATTATTAGTTCCATTTGAAAAATACTGTAGCCTTTGTAAATATAAAAGAACAACAAAATACTACTTATTTTTGTTTTAGAAGAGGTTTTGTTGCATTATTGGTCTTTAATGTGTGCCCAGTGTCTGTGGCTTTGTTTGAATGCTCCGCTGATGTAAAAATCAGCTGTTCTTAATTGGTTCCTTTATTGCGAGTCTGCGGGTGCAGCGCCTGTGTCTGCGTAACGCGCAGCCAAACCAGGTTGAAACACAGTGGACTAAAGAGCAGACAGCTCCTGCTGCCAGTTTTGACAACGTCTGAATGAAGAAAACGTGCAAAGAGAGCAGAGAAGACAACGATGAAAGGTGCTCCTCTCAGACACACAGACACATGGGCTGCCTTTTTACTTTCTCTTTCCATTAGCAGCCATTTGGTGCAGTTTAAGCCACAAAATGCACAGTTTTCTCCGCGCAACAAGACACAGGCAGACTCTGAACTTTCTTAATCCTTTTAACGTAACTGTTAGCGGGTTAGCTGTAGCTCTATTTACGTTGGTGTTTGCAAATACACGCACTGCTGCGCCTCGGTTCTGTCCCGTGCGCTCCTAAAGCAGGCGGGGACACAGCGGGGACACAAAGCAGCGCCTCCAGGGCAGGTTTGTGTTTGTTATAACCAGGGCTTAACTTAAAAACACTGCTAAAATAACGCTACTGCTGTTTAATCAAACCGGAGTTGCAGGACAGTAAATGTGAGAGCCTCTCGTGTTTATTGTAATTTGATCGGCCCTTCTGATCGGCCCATTTTACCAATCACTCTATTTTTAGCCATGATCGGCCGATCATGATCGGCGGCCGATCGATCGGAGCACCCTTACTGTGAAGCTTTCAAAAAAACCTCCCAATGAATGCGCTGCTAAGTTGTCTGCTGCAACAAAAAGAACTGTCCCCTTTACACTGGCTCCTAAATGTTCAACATAAACCCCATGTTGTTCTAGGAAAACCAGGTCCTGAATCAGAGGTCGCAATATTTTGCTGTAGCCATAATGTTTAATTTTGTTGGCCTTGCAAAGCAAAGCAAGCTGAACTGACTGCAGAGAGGAGCGATATTTGGGGTGAAGATTGCCAAGTACCCAGTAAAATGCACAGAGCTTGTGTTTGTTTCTGGAAGTTCCTAAGGGGTTGGCCACCTCAAATTCATCTAAATACAAGCAAAGGGCAATCCTGAACTGGTCCTCTATGAGAAGTGAATTACTTTTAAAACGAAAACCATCTCTGTAAGATTCAAAGCCCCGAGACCCATCTGATGCATATGACATGGCCTTCTCCAGAATATCTTTATTGTTCAGCAGGGTCTGTAGCATTTTAAGAATCGGGACATTGACAATTGTCTGGTCATTTTGGAGTATGTACTCCACAGGCTTTACGACAGGAAACTCTAAAGAAATGAATGATTCTCTTTTACTGGTAGTTGACAGTGATCCCCCAGTTGATGTGAACTTTGAGAATATGTTGTGCTCTTTGATTGCTGACATTATTATAGTTACTACAGAAGGATCAATAGTTCCACAATAGTCAGTTATTATGTTTTGTATTACTGTATGCAAGAGTGGCTGTGATAACAAATGTATTTGGTTTATGTGTTCAATAACTTCCTGCAGAGCACTTTCTGATATGTTGAGAACTGATGACATCTTTAGAAAAAGAGCAGCCAAGTTATGCTCTAACTGTCTCTCCAAATCTTGCTCATTGTCACTTCCTGTAGTTATATCAAAGTCTATATCATTAAGGTCTGGTTCAGGATTGATACTGTTAGGTGGATCATTCAGATCTGGGGACTGACTTTCGGGCACATTCTCTTCAAACACAATTTCAGGTTTGAAAGTGGGGTTACTTTGCAGTGGATGTTCTTTGCTTTTGTGGGCATTAAAAGTTGAATAAACATTGCTCTCAAAATAACATCCTTGATATGGACAAACTACTTTTTGCTTTAACTTTATATGTCTTCTCAAATGAGTAAAAAAATCGGATTCAGAGCAAGGTTCTACAAAGTCACACAACTGGCAGTGGTATACAGAGCTACTTTTTTGTTGTTGCTTTTCTGTGTGCCATGTTGATAAATGGACTTTGAGTGCATTAAAGGATTTAAATGTACATAGGCACTCTTTATGAAGACATGGTATTTGTGTTGTCCGAGTGTAGCACCCATGTTTTAACCGATAATGTTTTAGTAAGTACCCCCTCTTCTCAGCTACAAAACTGCAACACTTACAGGGCCACTGCATTGAAGCCTTCTATCTGCCAATCTACAATGAATAAAATAACAAATGCTTAAACATAACAAAAACACAGCAATACTTGCTTGATGACAAAAAATAATTAATAATGTAATATATGTAAATTAGACATTTATACATTTTAATCACCTTTTTTAAGTAGTAGTTATATATGGAATGTGAAGACTCCTCACTGAGTTTCAACCTGAAAGTAGAAAAAATAAAAACAAAATCATGTTAGCATACATGCATGTTTTTTTATGAATTACTGAATATGAATTACTGCTGAAAGCTGCAAAAGATTTTTTTTTTTTTTTAATATTCTAGTAACTTAAATGAACTGATATTGTGACCATATCTTTGGTTTTAAAAAGAGGACACCTGGGGTGTGTGTGAAATTTTAATAAAAGTTAAACTCTGCTGCAAGCCATGCACTTTTAACTAGTAGCAGAAATTAGTTTTGCTGATTAAGATCACGCACTTTTGTTGGACACTTGTTAGTAAGTTTTTAGTGTTTTGCATTCTGCTTGAATGCTTTAAGTTGACAAAGAAAGGCAGAAACCTGCCTATATTTCGCCTAATCAATGTGATATACAAAGTAAAATATAAACATTTTACTCCAATAAATAAACATGTACGCTTTCAATTGAACTAATAATATATCAGAAAACAGTCACAACACAATACATTATTGGAGAAACTAGCCATGAGCTCGCTTTCTTTAACGTTAATAAACCTACATTAAAATTGTCAGGCATGTATTACTATTTACGGCCAACAAAAGCAGCAAAAAATATACTTTTTCATTCCGCGGGACATGCGTTAGTTAGGGCCGGAGGTTTGAGCCGCAGACTCGGTGTAAGAGCAGTCCGGAGGCCGCGCTCTGAGCCGAGGGGAGGCTCATTGACCGAGGTGAGAAGGGTTTCCCCGGGTCTCTGTCCGGGTTACAGCGCTACGGTCTCCCGTGTCTCCCTCACGTGCACTCGTAAGCAGCATACCGGTCGTCCAGCGATTCAACACGGCTTGTACTCGAGACGCCGTTGTTGCCGGGAGAGCGGGAAGCTCGTTTTCGCATTTAGCAGTTTGTAAATGTGCTGCGTGCCGCCCATACGGGATGCAAAAAGACGTGAAGGCGAGGTCTATCTCTATGGGTCAAACTCTGGCCCAATCCACCACGTCCAAACTAGGTCTAATGGCGGCCTAACAAAATTACTTAACATTTACATCTATCAAACTGACAGAGCACATTGTTAATGTGAGAAAATGTACTTTTGCAGCCCACAATGGTAAAAATTAGCCTGTGCTGTGCAGCTATTAGCCTACCTAGAAGGCCTCTAAATTGAAAGTGAGTTAAAACACAACTGAGCAAATTTATTATCAAATAAAAACATTTACTTACCAAATAACTGCGCCGAGAAAAAGTATCGCTGCTATGCCGATGTTAACCTTTCCTGCTTTGGTCTCCTAACCGTGGTTGGGGGACGCAGGGGAGATCCGTAGTCTTCTCCAGGGCCGAAGGCGTTCGTCCTCCGGGGTTAACTCCCTTAACTTAACGCTATTTAAGTAGCGGGGCACACAACAGACCACTCCGTCTTTGACTGAAGAGTTTGGGCTTTATTGCTGCACTGCACATTAATAACACTGTACATTTGAGCCTGTACTTAACTAACTATCCCCGGTCGCCGTCTCTGTCAGCTCATCCGTAGAACAGCGCGCATCGGCCGCGCGCACGCATTCACTCACCCACCACGCTCACACTACACACTGAGCTACAATGCACATAGGAGTAAGGCAATTCCCGTAACACCGATAAAGACCACCACAAAAGTTGCCTGCTCCTCGTTCAAGTGCATGAGCATGTGAGAGCGAGCGAAAACAACATGTCCACCAAGAAGAAAACGACCATGTGGCGTACAAGAGAACAAGCATGTCACTTTCAAAGAATAGAAACTTCTCAGCCAGCGGCATCAGATCACGTGATTTCCGCGGAGATGCGCAGAGCTGCCACATTAACAGGCTCGTTCGAGATGAGCTAGACCTGCGCAGTTTCGATCGGTGTCGGTCTGGACGCAGTGCACGCCGGTTAGGTGTGTGTCCGACTTGTTCTCGATTTGCTCTGATGTCATGAGTGCGATGGTCACCAAAAGCTCGTGAGATCCAAACGAGACCAGCGCCTGAGCCAGGGCCGCAGTTCATCAGGAGCAACTGCAGAGGCTGCACGGCTCAGTGCATGATGGGAAAACGCACACCTGTCAGCGGTGAACGGACAGGTGATTGGATCTGAGTTTAGTGCTGATCAGAAACGTAACGCACGACACACTTCACTGCCCTCCTCTCCTCCCCTGCCTGTTTTTTGTTTTTTTTTTTTTTTTTTAATACAGACTAAAGTTACAGTTTTGACCTGGATAAACTTTGTGCCCTGCTGCTCAGTGTAAAGTAGAATATTATTATAAAGATTGTGCACAATATCTGTTGTTATAGAAGGCTGTTTAACATTTAAAATCTGTAAATTTAGACATAAAAGCTAAGAATCACTGCTGCCTCATGCTGTGTCCCTCAAAAGTAACACACTGTACTTACTGGCATAGTCCAATTTACTGTAAATACAGTAGCACTACTTAAATTACACATCTGTGCATATTAAAGGTAACTTGATCAAACTGGTTAAAACACTGTACAGTGTTACTTTTTTAGATTACTGTACAGTTTAGTTATAGTCACTAGGTAACCTAAACACTTGAGGAAAAATTACGTAAAGTATGACAAATTTAATCAAGTAACGTTGATATTCATATTTACAGTGTATGGCTCTCTTTGGATTTTAAAACACCTACATTTTGTTCCTCACAGTATGTTTTAAATAATAATCTCTATGCTCTGTAATATCAATACTATAATATCAAGCATACAAAATAAAAATCCTTATTGTTTATTGTTTAAATAAATTTTAAAAAAGAGAAAATATTTACACATTTACTTTTTCATCACAACTATTAGATGTCAAACGTGTTGGCAACGTACCATCTGCACTCCCGATGCAGTCACTTCCATCCAGAGTTCCAATGATAACAGTTCCTTTTATCATTATTGACTTGTTTTGTTTGACACCGCCTGGTCTTATGTACACATTTCTGTTTCTAGACCATAATGATTTTCTATATACGACTCTACTCTACTGTTTTAAAGTACTTTTGCTTATTGTAATTAGACCCTGTTTAAAATAATGTCTGTTGGTGTTTTTAACACACACCACAACACACTATTAGTCATATTATTCAATTTACATGAACCATTATAATTACAATACACACACTACTCACCACCAAGAAAATATTATTTAATGCCAAGTTCTCACACAAACACTTGCACATGTGTCAGACCACTGGACCCAGAGAGTTTATCTGTGATGGTAAAATCATATAATGATGTTTAGGTGTAACACTGTGCTCTGGATATAGCTTTTTCCAATGTTTCAAATGATTTTCAATGAGCACTTTTAACTTTGTAACTGTTGCAATGGAAAGAACAGAGGCAAACTCAATCTGTACAATCAATCTCTGTTAGCTCAGTTATTAGTTGGTTATGTTCATTTACATCCAAGCCTCCAAAATGAATGGCAGACTCCGTAGCAACACAACTTGGCATTAAATAATATTTTCTTGGTGGTGAGTAGTCAGTGTAAACAAATGTAAAAGCCCCTCCACCCAGAGTCACCAGCAGCCATCACTGAGTGTGTGTATTGTATCTTATCATTTATGAAACAGACTTACTCCTCTCTACGTTAGTGGACATGTAGTGTTTCTGTTTCTGCTGCTGCATGAGGGAGAGTTGTTAGTGCAGTGGCTGATGGGGGATATTGGCTTCTGATTGCTCAGACTATGGGCAATGCTGTGATATTGCAAAGTTGACAACATAGGCTGTGAAGTTAATAAATCAAAGCTTACAATGTTCTTTTCATATGGACTTAATCTGTACACCTTACTAATCACAGAAAAAATAACACAGGTGCCTCACGTTTGTAAATCTGGTTTGATAAAAAGGTTGTGTTACAAATTTACCAAAACAAAAGCAGCTCCAGGTTGAACAATAAGACTCACTTCATTTGTAACTGTGGGTTTTTAGCAGAAAAACAGCAAACAAAACAAGAAGGTTTATTTTGCCCAAGTTGAAACTGTAATATTGCGGCCCATCTGCATTTGTAAATAGTAAATAATTCATGTTTTGTTTATCATCATCTGGAATTATGTAAACAAATTGGCATTTTGAGTTAAAGCTATGAAAATTAATTCACTTTTGCTATGTTGACAGGCTTTAATGATAGAAAACAACAACAACAACAAAGGTGAGATTTTATGATATTGACTTTATGAGATTATTATTTAAAACATACTGTGAGGAACAAAATGTAGGTGTTTTAAAATCCAAAGAGAGCCATAAAGCGTTTCAATTTTGAAGACAGCATTGATACGGAAAGACACTTATTTAAAGTACATAAGGTTAATGCTGCATATCATTTGCGTCAATTTAAAAATCTGGAATTGGATTTTTTTTTTTTTTTTTTTTTTTTTTTGCTTTATTCATTTTAAACAGGAGAAATCTCTGAACAAATCAATGAATGTTTAAAAACTTTAACATCCACATTCCTAGTGTTTGCTATAAAGGAGATTTGACTGTTGTATTAGTTGATCCAGTTGTGTTAGTAGGTTATTATTTCTTTAATAAAAACTAAGAAAAAACATTTTTATGTCCAAATCTATAACTGTATGATTTTATTATTTGAATTCAGGATGATTTGAATAAGTGCTAGACTATACAGATACATAGTGAGAAAAAGCCAAGTATATTTTTATATTGCGTTTATCTATATGATATCTTTGAACATTTTATAAATTGTATACCAAAAATACTGGCACTAAAAATCAAGCAGTAAGGAATCAGTCTTTGTATGTAAAGCTTTGCAATATTGCCTTAAATAAAATGTGTCTTAAAATGTCTTAATATCTGTAATTGACAGACCCAGTAGGAGAACTCAATAATGTGCTTCACTTAGAAAAAGTATTTTCACAAACATCCATTACAAGGAAAAAAGTGGTTTACTGTGAAGTGATATTATTGACCACTTTCCTGTTTTTTCTGGAAAAAAAGGTATTTGTATTAGCCTGCATGTAAACTTATAAGACTTGGGACACTTGAAAGAATTGGGGTTTCAAGACAAAAAAAAAAAAAAAAATGTGTTTGCAATGCAGTTTACCTATGTGTCATTTGTACCCAAATAGTTAGAACTTTAAAACCAACACTAATGTTCTGACAATAGACGTGTGCAAAGGGAAACCACAAATTACAAAAGCATTTCACTTTATATGAAGTATACTTAAAAATGTAACTACTGAAAATGAGAAAAAAAGATTTATAAGAATAATTTAACCTCAGCTTCAATAATAGAATAAAAACATTATAACATTAAAAATAATACGAGTAGAATGTTGCGAGCAGTTTCTGAGTTCTTTTATAAATAAAAAAATAGATAATTATAGTATTATAGTTAATAGTTAATTATAGATAATTATAGTTATTTTGTAGACAAGTCTAACACAGTAAATTAAAATATGAACTCCATAGTACTGTAATATATGATAACTGTTAGAGCATTAAAATGTACAATATGTACATAATCTTTCCAACATACTCAAGTACTCAAGTATCCAAAAATGGTGACAAGCACCATAGATCTTTCTGTTATATTCATATTTTTGTTTGGAAAAAAGAAACGATGAGAGACAATGTAGAGTTAGGGGAAATCAAACCGCTACATAATGCGTTAATGCCCTCGTTAGTGGAGGTTATCTCTGCTCTGGATAATGACAAATAATCAATAGTTATATACATTCATTTAAATAAAAAATAAAAAAAAGCTTTTCATACTGTCAACATAGACAGTTACAATGGAAATTGTGGAAAAGTTTGGTATCAGATGAACTGTTCAGTTAGACAATACATTGTTAGGATTTAAGACTATAGTATGTGGAATACCGCAAGGTTCTGTGATTGCTCCAAAAATTCTTTTATGATTATTTTCATTAATGATGTTTGTAACCTTTTTGCTTTGATTGAGATTTATAATGTTGGCAGAGTCTGGGTGCACGGTGGCAGAGCGGTTAGCGTTCTAGCCTCCCAGCAAGGAGGTCGTGGGTTCGAGCCCCGTGTTACCGTGGGTACTCTCCGGGCACTCCGACTTCCTCCCACCTTCCAAAGACATGCATGTGTTAGGTGAATTGGTGACTCTAAATTGACCCTAGTGAATGAATGTGTTGACTGTCTGTGTTTGTCTCTGTGTTAGCCCTGCGACAAGCTGGCCCCTGTCCAGGGTGTACTCCGCCTTCGGCCCAAAGTTACTGGGATAGGCTCCAGTCACCCGCGACCCCTAACGGGAAAAGTGGTAGAAAATGAATGAATGAATGTTGGCAGATGATAGAAAGGGAACATAAAGCTGCTCAAACCTGGCTTGATATGAACAAATTGTCTCGTAATAGACAAAGTAACAATAAGAAAAGAGATATTTTAAGAGTTTTGCTATGAAGTTCTTATTGGTTGTGACTGATGGTAGGCTAACATGGAAACACTATATTAATTACAAAACATTGTACTATAGAGATGAATATTTCAGAAAAGGAGTAAAACCATTTATGGAATAATGTTATTACAAGATGGAAAATGTGTATTTTTATTTTATTTTATTTTACAAAACTAAAATGTCACAACTTGTTTTAAACAGTTCTATGATCTGAATAAACCATGTGCTTTGGTTTGAAGATCACACCTTGTATTATTCTACTTACATTAGAAAATAGTAAGAAAAAACAGGTGAATTGTTAATGATCACACATTTGGTGTGTTATTGTCTAACATCAAGTGTTTATGTGCATTTATGATGGATATATTGTGCAGTGTGACTGAAACAAGTAAACTGAACTTGACTAAGTGTATATCTTATCAAAATGATCCTAATTCTACTTGGACACATGCTCACTGAACTGAGTCACTTAACATTTGATGAGGAAAAAATACACCTTATAGATGCTTAGGTCTCTTTCTCTAAACTTTGTAGATAAGTGGAAAAGTTGTACTTTATACCAGTGCTGTGTACACAGTGTTAGACCGCTCACTACACAGTGATGTGTTAAAGTTATAGATGTGTTAATCTGATCAGTTTATGTCCTCATCTGGTAAAATGTAAAAACAGTAACATACAATCAAAACAACCTTTCTTTCCTCTTTTTTAAATGTAAACCTATCTGTTTCAATGATTCATCTAATACTTTACAGCTTATTTTCATTCAGCACCAACAAACCGCTATCAGTACAGTGGTAAGAAATACTACTGCTGTATCATAAACCCTTTTTAAGTGTAACAACAGAATAACATTTATTCAGTAAAATCTGATCAGTTTGTGTCCTCATCTAATACATTGTCCTCTTTTTTTATTTCTTTCACTTTTTTTAGTCCTATATTTATCTTTTACGTTGATCCACTTTTCAAACTAGCGTACTTTATACCACTATAGCTAATAACACTAACAATCTTGTATAGATTGAAAAAACAAAAAACAAATGAGCCACCACCAAAATGATATGTTTTCCCTCTTTATTATCTTTCTTTATTTTTTAAAAATGAGGTCTACATCTCTTTATATTGATGTACCCAGTGCCTTACAAACTAGTGCATTTTTGCACTAGTCAACTATAGCCGTTAACACTACTATAATCAGTGACACACGATCAAAATAACCCCTTTTTTCTTCTATCTTTTCTTTCTAGGTTTGTATATCCCTTTACATCGACTTACCCAACACCTTACAAACTAATGTATTGTTTTGTTACAACATCAGCCATACGGTCAGCTTTTTCCTTAAATCTAGTTCTATATACCTGTTTACCTTGGTACACCTTTACAAACTATGGCATACTACACTACTAACTACTCGGTTTAGATTTTAAACTAATACAAACAAAATAATTAGTTTTTCCCTTCTTTATTTTATTCTACATTAGTCCTGCTCTATATTTAAGTGTTTACATTAATTTATCCATCATAAAATAAGGGGGAAGGGGGGAAGGGGGAAATGAAAGGGGTCATTAAAGGTCAAACACCTGTGTAAACAATAAAGAAAAAAACATTCCTAACATTCTTTTCAACACCTGTGTAAACATTTCTGACATTCCTGACATTTTTGATTACAATTTGATATCAAATTAGCAGTTTTGTTTACGAAGGTAATTCTTAAACACTTCAATATTTTTTGCTGCTCTTTGTCTAATGTATTTATATTGGGTAATCTGTGTTTCATTTCTCCTTCTAAAAAGATTATGAAACACAGCAAAAACAGGCAAATGGTCACTTATATCGCTAATTAATAGACCCCCAACTATTTTTTCCTCAAGTCTATTGGTAAATATATTATCTATAAGTGTTGCACTTTCAATTGTTATTCTGCTTGGTTTATTAATAACAGGAAACAAACTATTGCTATACATTATATTTATAAAATCAGTTGTCCTCTTCAGGCCAGCTGGATTCACTAAATCAACATTAAAGTCTCCACAGACAACTTGCACTTTATCTGCACTTACTTTGTTTAACAGTTCTGCTATATTTTCATTGAAAAAACTAAGAGATGATCCGGGTGGTCTATACACACAACTAATAATTATATTTTTAGAATTTTCAAATTCAATTTCAACGGTTACACATTCCAAGATATTTTCAATAATATATGAGAGGTTTGTAACAATTTTACTACTTAACGTTACATCTACATACAGGGCCACTCCTCCACCTTTCTTGTTATTTCTGTTGGTTGTATAGAACTCATATCCTTCAAGTCCATATCCATCTGCCACTTTGCCATCATCAAGCCAAGTCTCTGATACAGCAATTACATTCAATCTTTTGAATGACCTAAGAAAATGTTTCATTTTTGTATAATTAGCACAGTTAGCATCGTGCTGCTACTGTGCGTAGATGAGGTCATGGTCAGAAGTACTTGTTTGCATTAACATTAGTTCGTACAGGTTATTAATATACATATAAATTCATACCATTCATACTTTTTTGTCTTTTATTTGAAGCCTGATACATGAAGTTGTACTTGTATTACTGTTTATGTTCAGTCATTACAAACGTGGCATGAAGAGAATTTGTGTCAGTGCATTCTTTCTCATAAATATCCTCCTTTTCAGGGCTTTTACACCTTCTCATCTGAAGATGTTCTTTACTTTATGGACAATCTGGACTCTGATATTTCTGATGTTGTCAATCTTGAGATTATTTTGTGTAAATATTTTATTCAAACATTAAAATAGAAAAGTACTCCATTGTTAACTGTTTTTTTATTACTTAAAAAATAGTAAACAATTTTTATTTTTTATTTACTGTACAAGAATATTGACTCATTTCCTTATTTTTGTACTGAACATGGTTGTTTTTATGTCAGATGTACTACTCTGACTTATTTTGTACATGTTATTTTGAATAATAATAAATATTACCAGAAATATAATAGGAACATTAGAAATGAATCTGATTGGTTGCCTGAGTTCCATGGACGTTGAATGTTGTGATGTAGATGCTGCAGATTCTAGAGCTCACTTTTAGAATCACTCAAACCTCCTGAGAGATCAGCAGCATAGCAGTAACACAGAGTAGAAATACTTCCAAAATTACTTCAAATACTACACATTGTCTAAAAAACCTCAGTCATGAGCAACAGACAACAAGTTTTCTTTGGCACCACACCTGGAAAACCAAAAGACCAGTCCCATCCGATCATGAGAGTAAGATAAACCAGCTCTTGTTAATACGAGCAATGTTTTTTGAGATGTTGAGACAGTTTTACATTTTTATAGTTAACATTCATTTTTGTTTGATAACTTTGTGACAACTTTGTGTAACTTCTTGGTACATGTTTAGGTCAAAGTATCATCTCATTTAGATTTTTTTTCTCCTACTGGAGATGAATAAAGTTAAATTAAGTTGAACTGAACTATATTGAAACTAATGGTTGTGGTTTCAGAGATAGCATAACATCATTTTAATCATCTTAAAATATGTTTTAGTTTAAGAATTCTGATTATTTCATTCCATGTTTGCAGGACTTTGGAGTTTCACATTTCCCAAAGAGGAAAAGGTCTTTTAGGCAGAGTCATGCACAAAGTGACAACAGCCACAAAGGTAAAAAAGTCACTTTTACTATCTATTAACATTACAGTTTAATTACCGGTATTAAGTTGAAGTAAAAGAATGCAAATAACTGTTACTTGAGTAAAGGTAAAACTGTATTGGTGTTAAGTTTAGAGAGTACTCACTGCTACTGTCACTCTACCATTTGTTACACATTTTTTGTCTAAACTCATGTCCCTTTGTCCACAGAAATCCAAGAGGCTTCAGTGTCTCTGGATCACAGGAGTCCAGCCAAGATCTGGATCATCGGGGCCAGTCAGATCCGTCGAGCTGAACCTGTGGCCCTCAAGAAATATGGAGACAACTTTGGTCTTGATGCTCAGGTCTTCTGGTTCGGAAAAGGCGGGATGGGATGGGACGGCGTCCTGCCTCGCTTCTATAAGGAGCTCTCCTCCCAGAATGCTCCGGACGTCCTGGTGCTCCACGCCGGAGGTAACGACCTGGGGCTGGTGGACCCCAATGAGCTGGTGTCCCAGGTGGAGCGGGACATGAGGAGACTGCAGAGGGAGTTTCCCCAAATGAAGATGGTGTTCTCCTCCCTCCATGAAAGACAGAGCTGGAGGTACGGGTCCGGCCCACGCATGAACGAGGATCGAAAACTGGTGAACAGGAAGATGAGGAAGGTGCTTCAGAATCTCCAGTGCGGCATAGTCGAGCACCAAAACATCCGATTCTTTCATAAAGGAGTTTTTGTTCCGGACGGTGTCCATTTTACCCAAAATGGGAATGAAATGTTCCTCGACAACATCCAGCAGGTCGTCAAGAAGGTCCTCAGAGAGATCTCAAGACCGGAACAAAACCAGGAGCAGCGCCAAAACAAACAGGTATGAAGATAACTTTATACATCAGTGAATAATAATATCATGAAAAGTCCATTTATTTCAGTAGTTACATTCAAAGTGACAAGCATTTAAATGGATTAGATTCAGTACAGAGTGAAACATTTTGGTATTTATTTTAATACTGTTGATTATGGTATAAATTATTTTAATGAAAATTAAATTTGTAAAATATACTTGAGTTAAAGGTCCACTATTACGTTAAATGGCGTTGTTTAATGTGTTAGCATCATGTTGCTAATTTCCATGCTAAAAAGCCATGTAATGCTCTGTCCAGTTCCCAGCGTTGCCAGCAGGGGTCAGGCACAGGCAGACACCTAATCCAAGGGTTCTCTGCAAAGTCAAAATAACAGCTCCCCAAAAGACTTGTTCCATACATATACAATGTTTAAGTTTTAAAACGAGAAATACTGATTCAAAGGTGGCCAAAACAAATTCAAAAATCCTGAAAAAGCATAAGTAGTTGTTGCTGGGGTGACAGTAGCTCAGTAGGTAGGGCCGGTCACCCGCTAACTGGAAGGTTAGCAGATCAATCCCTGCTACCAATATTGCATACTGTCGTCGTGTCTTTGGGCAAAACTCTTCAGCCACAGTACTTTGAGTGTCAGGAAAAGTACTATATAAGACCCATGCATTATTAATAATAGTAGTGGTAGTAGTACTTGTTGTAGTAATTATGCTACTAGTGCTAGTAACCAAAAAATTACAATATTACACAATCAACACAATTAAAATAAACAAATGCTTGACATGTTTTACTTTGTGTGTACTGAATCCTGTGTCTTTTGTCCAGGGCAAAACAAACCAAGTTCCTCAGAGTTCTTCAAAGCGCCCTCGTCTGCATTTCCCAAACCAGGATCTCCGTGTGCACGTCCAGGGAAAGCGCCGCCACAACCAGGACGCTCAGAACCAGCAGTGTCCGGCCAAGCGTCCTCGTCTTCAGACCCTCTCCACCGTCACTGATCTGAGGATGCTCCTTTCTCGTTAACTCCACCCCCTGACCCCCACCTTTTTACCCCGTCCCCCGCCCAAAATTAGGTTTTTGCATGTTGTTCATGGTTGAGCCTGGGCTTAAGTCGTGCAGCAGGTAAGTAAATTGATTGCAGGTGTGCAAGCCAGCCCGGGAGCAGGAGCAGAGAGGAGCCACGCCCACAGCAGAGACAGACAGACAAAGGGAGGAGAATACAAAAACACAGAGGGCTACGGACCATAACAGTCTTGACAATTTTTCAATAAATCTGGTGTAAAAACATCCTCCAGTGTTGCCATTTTTCTTGTGGTTGTTGCTTATTTTCTTACGCCTTTGTTATTGTTGGTGTTCGTCAACTACAGGTTATTTAACATAACACACACTTGGGACGGACAGATGTGTGTATGACTGAAGTATAAATGAGCCTTTAGACACACACATGCATGTTTTTGGACAGTGTTTGTTTTGAAGTCTCTTCATGATCTGGCACCTTCTTATCTGTGTGAAATGCTGACTTTGCACACTGCGGTCAGAGCACTGAGGTCCTCAGACCAGTTGCTGTTAGACTGCCCGAGGTCCAGACCGAGAACCAGAGGAGACAGGGCTTTTGCCATAGTAGGCCCCAAATTGTGGAACTCTCCACCTAAACATTGGAACTGCTACATCCACTGAAAGTTTCAAATTGCTGCTATAAACGCTTTTTTTTTTTTTTTTTGCACTGGTTTTTAACACAAGCTGAGCTGGACATTTCTTACTGTTTAATATTTTTTACATTGTTTTTATTTGATTTCTGTTTTAGCTAGGTTTTGTTGTTTCATTTGTAATAATCATTGTGTTTTTACTGATATCCTGTTTTATTAACACTGTACAGCACTTTGGGGCAGTAGTTTTTAAATGTGATATATAAAAAAACATTGACTTACACATAATTGTGTCTCTCAAAAGCATCTTTCAGGAGTCTCTTAAGAGAACAAAGGCAACTGGGGCAACAGTGTCATAATATTTAGTCATTAGTAGCACCACTTACAGGAAGTTTCTGGGAGAAGTGAAGTTTTATCTACGCACTCCTCCCCCTCCAATGCTTGCACGTAGCGTCCTGTCGCTCGGCTACGCTGTCCTCCGCTGGCCGCCCGGATTCTCGTTGTTGTATGAAAATGTTTTTTGTCTTTCACCAGATAAGTATTTACAATATTTTTACTTCCCATAGCAGTTTATGGAAAGTGTTTGCAATTGATGCTTTCCACACTATTCCCATAAAAAGTGGGGCGCAGATTTGGAGGCTGTCCCCTGAATGTAAAGCCAGGCAGCAGTGACCCACTACCCTCCTGTTTATGTTCCTGAAGATGAAGGTAAGACATGTCCTTTTTCAGTTTTGACACTAACACACTGTCTAATGAAGTATTTCTGTTGTTATAAATGTCTCCAGAGATGTGTCCCGTTCTGTGGCTGAAGTCAACCCTGATGCATCCTGTCCTGGTCAGCATTTAGTAATACACAGAAGAGTGTCCCGGAGTGTGACCAGTCCACAGTATCATCCACATACAAGAGGATAAGACCCACCAGAGGACGACCTGATCCTAAAACCAGAGCTTCACTCCACACAAGGCAGAGGATCCTCTAATCCCATGGCTGTTCCACTGATGTCTCTCCTGATGAAGTCCTTAATGTGAGAAGAACCCTGCTCCACAGGAGCCACAGGAACTGCTGAACACTGGTGAGACAAAAAGCTTTGACTACTACAAGTCATTCTTTGGGATAACTTGCTTTTGTGTATTTTCTCCTGCTGAATTATTTCTGTCATTATAGTATAGTATGTATTTAGAGCTGTGTCCCATTCTGTTGCTGCTGTTGCTCTCAAAACCTCTGTGCCCATTCAAACTGTTCTTCCAAAAAGTATTCACACTTTTATCACTGAAAATTTAACAAAGACCATTTTAATTCCAGAGTGTGACCTGACCACAGTGTTGTGGATAACGCCCACCAGAGGAAGTCCTGATCCAAAAAACAGACCTTCACACAACACAAGTGAGAAGATCCTCTATCTCTAATCTGTGTCATCTTAGACCCATGTACCAGTTTAATTTGATTTATTATTTTAATTATTTTTTTGTTATTTTTATGAAGGAAATCCAAGCCAACTTTCCCGCTGAAGTCTGCTGAAGTCAGAAGATCCTCAGGAAACTGATATGAACACTGGTAAGAAAATAAAAAAACTTTTTATTTTGGTGAACATTTATCTAATAAATTGTTTCTAACATGATATATTTCTTTAGAGAAGTCTTCCAACTCCTGAGATGTGTTTTCTAAATAGAACTGAAAAGACCTTTTCTGATGAAGTCCGTCTTCTAAAGAATAGAAAGAAAGAAGATCCACAGGAACCACAGTCAGCTCTGATGTACCTCGTCTCTGTAAGTACTTATCTGTAGATAAGAAGTGTTAAGATATCAGTTTTAAGTATTTTTCACCCAAAATGTGCCTCACATGTGTGACCTGTCCACAGTGTCGTCCTGGTCAGGTGAAGAGGATAAAAAGTCCTGGTCCAAAACAACAGAGCTTCACACAACACAAGTGAGAATAAGTTGTACCTTATATATATAACCTCTGCTGTAACACTGATGTAGCAGTTTAATCACACATTCTCTTTGTTTATGAAGGAGACCCACAGTAAAACACCTTTTCTGATGAAGTCCCTGTCTGCTAAAGAAGAAGGAAGCACAGAAACCACAGAGCACTGGTGAGCTTCTGACTGACACAGATACATTTAAAGCTTTTTATCTAAACGTATCATTGTACTATAGTTCTAATGTGATCCTGGTCATACTTTGCAGTTACTGATAAAGCGGTTAATACCTGAGTACTTCAAATGGTCCTGTGGATCTAATAAAGGAGACCAAAAGAACAGAAGAAGACACTGCATCAGCGTCTCCTGATGATACAAGAACAAGAACAACGTGTGACAGATGAAGGAAGACAGAAGACAACTCAGAAGATTACAAGACTCAATCTAAATCTTTAAAGCTACATCTGAACTATGAAAATAAATTGCTGTCAGTTGTAATAACAAACTTTTGCTTTGTTTATTTGTATTTATAAGTCTGATTATATTTTTGGTTAGTTTGTGGTATTATCTTAATTTACTGGATTAACACAGTACAAGTATTAAAAAGAAATATAGGATCATATTAAATAATCAGATCAAAACATCTTAAAAGAAGATGAATCTACAAGTTTCAGAAGACTGGCACAATATGTGGAACATTCCTCACACATCCTCCTAGCGCCCAGATGGAAACATTTATGCTGACTATTTGTCAATAAAAATGTCATTTTGGAAAACTTTATGGAAAATGGAAAATAAGGATAGATTATTACAGTTCTTATTATAAACAATGTGTCATATTCATATTCTTCCACTTCTAGTGTATGGGGTTGGGGCAGCTTGAGCAGTTAGTCTGACACAGACCGACAACCATTCACTCTCACAAGTATTCATTCAATTCACCACTTCATCAAACACGTTCATGTGTGTGAACGATGGGAGGAAGCCAGAGTCACTGAGGCACACCCACTGTAGCACAAGGAGGACTCCACTCAGACTGGGACTGCTCTGGATCCAGGACCCAACACACAACCTTCTTACTGAGAGGCACAAATGTTAACCACTCTGCCAGCATGCTCCCCAAATAAATAAATATCATAGGATTTCTATTCCATTCATCAGTAAAAACTTCTTTAGAAAAATATTCTTAAGTCCCTCATCTGTCAATGAGTTATAATGTCCATCAAGGCAAGCAAATAACAGAAAATATGTAAACATCCATTTGTGAAATCCAACTGTGATCATGTTTTATAGATTGTTATGTATGTACAGCATGTTCTCAGAAATAGATACAACTCTATGGCTTCATTTGCAGCGGTGGCTAAGGTTTGGTTGTTTTCGGTCATAGCAATGCAACACAAGTCAAATGCTGTTTGGTCACAGGGATAAGGTCTTCTCTGTTGGCGTTGGTCTTTACAAACATCCGCTGCTTCCTGTAAGAGCTCTTTTAGAGACTCATGCCCTCCAAAAAGATGAGGAATGGTATAATACATAAGAAATGGACGTCCACTTGGAGCCACAGCATTTCTACTCTGGCCAATGATATGTGTATTCTACAAATGTGAAAAAATGGGTTAGGGTTATGTGACATTTCCTGCAGCTCTTTCTGTAAATGAAGCAGTATAGACTTAAGAAATACAGCCTACCACTCTCCGATTGTCAAATAAAAAAGCTCATGAAAACTGTTTATGTGTTCCAGAAGGACTGTAAACACTGATTCATTCATTCTTTCATTGTACTATCCAGTTGTGAGCTGTTGCTGTTAGATATGATTTGGCCAGGTCTGATCACATGATATAATGAAGTTGATCATGGTTTGGATTAAGGTTATGATTAGAAACTCGAGTATTGTTCCCAACAGGAAGTGGAGTTCCATTTTCCCCATTGGCTGTAGCCAATTGAACTTCCATTGACATTAAACTTCCAATACACCTTTAAGCTATAACTTATGTTATTAGTGTTTCCCAGCCAGGGGTACAAGGACCCCCATGGGTTTCCTGAGCACTTTAAAGGGGGTACTTGGAATTGAAACTCAATACATTTTTTAAATTCATTAATGATTTGTACATTTTACAGGTTTAATGGCTTATTTTGAAGGGAAGTTATTTTAGTTTTTCTTTGTAGTTATTTATTTATTGTTTATTCGGAACACATAAAATATACAGTAAAATAAGTAAATGTAACAGGAACTGATATTGTTTTTTTAAGCAAGGTGAATTTGAATTAATTTTTATCCTAAATTTGAATTAATCTTAACACATTGCAGGAGTATTAGTATTTACAATAAAGTAAGTATGAAACCATTTATGTGGCTACTTTTTAAACAAACATGAGGAGTACTAATGGTAAAAGTTGGGAACCACTGCCTTATGCCACAAATTGGACAAATGTCAAAACTGTAGAGGCGAGCAACATTTTTATTTTCCCATCATGTTTACACTGACATAATGATTCATACGGTTTGAACACTCCGCAGCAGATCCAGCAGTCCATCTTTAGTGAGAAACACTGTCTCCCCAGATTTCTGACAGATAACCTCAAACTTGGGTTGCTCCTCTAAAGCCCCTTGCCCCACCACAATAACATACGGATACCCCAGTCTTTTGGCGTCTTTTAGCCGCTTGCCGATGGTCATGTGAGTGCGGTCGTCCAGGACAACTTCCCCCTTCAGACGAGGCAGGGTTTCTCCAAGAGAGTGAGCTATCTCTACAGCTACTTCTGATGCTTCGTCCACTTTACTGCCCTTCTTTGGGGGCAGGACACACACTTGGTAAGGGGCAAGTAGGTCTGGCCAGCAAATCTCTTCTTCTGTTGACAGGACCTCAATGGCTGCAGCGAGAATACGAGTGACACCAAGACCATAGCAGCCCATCTCTGTAATACTAGGCTTGTTTTGTGCGTTGCTAAAGGCAGCATTGAATATGTGAGAGTACTTTTTACCTAAATAAAAAGTATGTCCGACTTCTATCCCCTTTGATTCAATAAGTGTGCCCTTTTTACATTTGGGGCAGTCAGTTTGGTCAGAGGACAAAGTCTCTACATTGGCAGAGAAGGAGCAGTTATCACACACCAAAAGTCTGTCTTCACCAATATCTGCCGGGAGCTGAAACTCGTGAGACAGAGTGCCACCAATGTTTCCCGTGTCGGCTTGCACTTGAACGCATCGCAGGCCGAGTCGAGCGAACAGCCTGGTGTAAGCCTCACACACAGATTCATATGTCTCATGGGCAGCTTTTTCACTCACATCGAAGGAGTACATGTCCTTCATGTAGAACTCCCGACCTCGAAGCAGACCAAACTTTGGCTTCGGCTCATCTCGGAATTTACGGGTAATCTGTTAAGAAAAAAATTCACACACAAGAACAAGATTACAGTATGTAAAGCATTTCTAGCAGACAATTTAAAACAAACAAAGTGGGACAAAAAAGCAAGAGTTAATATAAACATAATTTCATATGGAAAGCATACACATTTTGTTTATTGTTGTTGACTTTCAAAAATTTTTTTTGCTGTTTAAAAGTTCTAATTCCTTATATTAATTAATTAATAAGTCATTACGCAAGCATTCAATATACAGTACCTGATAGAGAAGCAGAGGGAGCTGCCTGTATGACAGTGTTGTCTGGTGGGCCACTAACGTTGTCACTGCCTCCTCATGTGTGGGACCCAGGCAGTAGTCCGCCCCGTGTCGGTCTTTGAGGCGAAAAAGCTCCTTTCCCATTAAGTCCCACCGCTCACTAGTTTTCCACAGATCAGCTGAGCACAAACTGGGCATGTCCAGTTTCTGTCCACCAATCCCCTGCATCTCCTGGTCAATCACTCTCACCTGTGGTAGTAAGAGACCATTGTTACCATACAGTCTTTTTTACTGTCATTTTTAACTATTTTATCATCAGATGTCAAAAACTCTAATATGTGCAATAAATAGTCTCTATAAAGGGGCATTATGTCAAAAAATTCTTCAGGCTTTTTGAAACAGTTTTGGACAGCTGTGGATTAGTATTTCACATTTTATAACTTAACATAACGCATATGTGGGTAAACATATACATTATGTATACTGGGGAGCTGTTATTTTGACTTTGCAGAGAACGCTTGGATTAGGTGTCTGACGCCCCCTGCTGGCAACAATGGGGACTAGACAGAGCATATAATGGCTATTTAGCACAGCTATTAGCAACATGACACTAACAGATAGATAAATGAGCTGACTGCTTTGTAATGATGGCATTTAGAGCGCTAAAATGATCAGAGCAGGTCTGGCGCACAAGAGCACCTCCTTGTTTCATGTGACTATGTGGAGCGTGAGACCGAGTGTTTTCAGCACTTGAGAAGGAAACGTCCTTAGCATACAGGATTACTCAAATGATGTGTAAATGAAACTAAATAGTACTCCATGTTTTGTTTTGAAGAGCAAGCATTGTAACATGGTTAAAGTTGAGCATAAGCAGCAAAACAGGGGACCTACGAGCTGAACATTTTTAGAGTTCATTTTGAGTGGATTTTTAAACTTAGCAGTACTATAATATTTTAAAATATTTTCATTTTATGTAAAAAGTCCCACAATTTCTCTAAATTTATTAGATATCAAACAAAAAAAGTGATCAAAGGGATCAAGAAGAAACTCAAGCCCCTTTTAAGACGACTAATAATCAGTTCAATTGGTCGCATTATCTTGCTGATAGCAGATAAAGCAGGATGACAAATTTATAGAGATTATTCTTTTAGTTTTCAGTTTTAACTCCAGATATAGAGGGAACATGATCATCCAGTAAAGCACTTTAGTCACTGTATTGGAATATGTTAATTAACTGCACAAGGAAATGTAGATCTGACATCAGAGAGCATGCATCTCTAGACAGACAGTAAAAAGATGGGGATGATTAAGAACCTGCACTGACTGTAGATAGGCAACAATTTTGTTGGCATCATCTCACCAGCTTCTCCATGGAGCGCACAGAGGCAGGGAGGTAGTAGTAACAGCCTGGATTGGAGGGATAGATGAGTCCAGCCTGCTGCATGAGCCTCTGACTCTTACAGGTCACCTCTCCCTGTAGGCGGCTGTCCGGTCCAACGTCCCGCAGGTTTGAGGGCTGGTACAGGCGGGACACTCGCAGTGTGGGTCTTGTGTGCTTTACAGCGGTTGCAGCAGGAGCAGAGACATGTTCGGTGCAGCCTGAGTGGTTCCTTTGGAAAAGAGTTAGAGGTCTGCGGAGACACTGCCATGCTCTAGGCCAGAAGTGATGAAGGATAGGCTCCATAAGGGCTCCACTACTGAAGATGACATGGAAAACATATGGAAAAAAATCACTACCTAGCTGAGACATCAATATGCCTCTTAGTGCAGAATAAAATTTCAACAGATAAACAAAATACATGTAAGGCTATATTGTTTTTATAAAATCACTGCCCCTCAATATGGAAATGTAATGCTATATATCTGCTTTATTATTATAACGATACACTATTTAAACTATTTTATAGGGATGTAACGATACAGTAACTGTATAAAAATTTTTTCCCTATGATACAACTACATCAATACACGACCTTGTATCGAATCGTATTGTTTTCTAGGAAGTGAATATCGATACACATGAGGTATCAATTGATAATATCGGAAATTTTAAAATTTGAAATTTATATGTTAAAATAAAACCAGATATGGCTTTTTGGAGATAAATTTTGTGTTATTAATTAAATAAAATGTTATGTTCAACTTTTCTTCACACTCTGTCAGCTGGACATAATCAAACCTGGCCGCGGTGCTACATTTGAGAGTAAACTTTTGTGATTTTTGGCAAAAAGTTGCTGTATTGATTATCGAGGTGTTGAATCGTATCGAATTGTATTGTTCCTAATTAGCCAATATCTTTCTTGAATCGTATCAAAACACTTCTAATCGATACATATCGTATTGTTGTAAAAATGTATCGTTACACCCCAACTATTTTATCAATTGCCTATAAGTTTTATTTAAAACTTCTTAAAAGTATTACATCTTTAAGGTACTAGAAGCAGCATGTGTGCTCGTAAAGGTTTTAAAATGATACTGCAGTCTAAATCAAAACAATGGTCTGCGGGTTGCCCTTCTGCTTTTCTGATTGGAAATCAGCAATGCAGGGTTTTAGAACCTAAACAAAAACATGTAAACATAAACAAGTTGAGCATTACATTCAATTTTTTTTTTTTTTTTTTACTGTTAATAAATCAGCTGTACCATTGTTATCAGTAAATATAATATTTGATTTAAACATGTTTACCTCATATCTTGGGACACGTGGGTTATCTTTAGGAATAAAAAAAAAAATACTTCTCATAGTACCTTTAATAGAATATTATTTATAACTAATTAGCTTCAAATGTTGATGTTTTTCTTTGTGTCTTTTAATGATTATGCAATGCATATTTTTTTATCTAATTAGGAAAAATTCTAAAAGAAATAATAAAGTTTATTTATGTGTCTATTAACATTTATGAATCTGAAAACGTATGTTTACTCTAGGTTTTTTGTTTGCCTATTAACATTTACTGCCCTTGGTGTTTACAGCAGTGACAGTTCATGATGGCTTCTTCTTACCAAATCCTTTACTAAAGCTAGCAGCTACAAACAGCATAATTTACGTGAAAATGATTAATAAAAAAAAAGAACTCACCGCGAATCCAAAGGCTAAAAGCAGTGATGCTTATTTTGCAACAACTTTATCAGCAAATCCAATACATTTAAAACACCTACAAGTTTATTTCAGGGAGGTGGATAAACCTGAAGGACCATGCCGTGTACTTCCTTCCGCCCTGAGTGACTGGGTTGCCAGATCAGAGAAGCATTTTTCAGTACACGTATATCATTACGCCGTCTACCCACCAACTACCCATGCCATTTATTTAGAAACTTAGAATATTGCAACATTTTATTCTTTCATATTTAAATAAAAATCTATTTTGGATTTGAATGATATGATAGCAACCGAGAAAAAAAAAAAAAAAAAAAAAAAAAAAAAAAAACACTTATGTATGCACTTATAAGTAATCTCCAGAAGGTGGCAATAAAGAATCTATTTTCCAGCTAATAAAGCTCCGGATTAGGAAGGTAAACTACTAGCTAACTTTCTAGAACAAACCATTACTATGATATCAGTCACCAGGAATGTGAGGTATTTAAATTTGCATAAATAGTGAACTGCAATTGTGATGATGTAATTCTTATATAGCAAAAGTGGCCTAGTGGCAGTTCTAGAAATAAAAGTCAGCTTTCCCAACTGCAAAAGCAAAAGATCTGTAAGCAGGCAGAAGAGGAGAGGCAAAAGGAAGTCCCACAACACAGGTACAAATATAACCCTATACTAAATACTACCATGACACCAATGAACTAGAATGAAAAGTATGGAAAGCTTGTAAAGAAAGGTCATTACCTCCTATAAAACATAGGATGGTTCTGCCTCCCAGTATTGATCAGTTTTTATGGATGGTCTGAGTCTATGCTATCATGTTTTTTGTGGACACTGTATTGAACTTTAGCTCATGTTATTGTGCTCTTTCTGGCTTTATAACATTAATGTGAGCAGTTCCAAAGCATTATTCCCTGAGCCAGTCAATAATATGACACATGATGTTCAAACATGACATGTCCTGCTCTTCTCTTTTAGGAATAGGCTACATCTGAGTCTGCAGGTCCCAGAACTCTGACAGCAGCAGCCCATTTACAGCAGAATTTAGTTTGCAGATGAAATGGTCCCTGAGATACAAGCATTGCCCTTTGGCCAAATGTTATCTTCACATAGACTCTTCCTGGATTTTGAGTTTTAGACCTGGGTTAACGTCATCAGAGGTTTCTGGAAAATGCACATAAAACTATATTTAGTCTCTTCGTACTATGTTTGCTGTTAACTGTCACACTGTAACTTTAACCATAAATAACGTACCTTATATGTTTTAAAACCAGCTCAATATATCCACAAGTGATGGGACAGAACACAGATAATGAATACAACTTTTTACTAATAAATGTGTGTGCTATTGTAGAAGCAGAGACAAGCCATATAATAGGGCATGTTTTTTTAAAGCCCTACAAGCCCAGGCTGCTCCAGTCTGTGTGGTACATGCGCTACCATGTAGGGTGACCTTATTTAATGGGGACAGTCCCAGTTTTAGGCTCCTTGTCAGCATATTTGTAAAAACACTTTTCACCAAACCATGTCCCAGTTGTTCCCATTTTAAAGAATAGAAACACCAAAAAAAATTTGTCTAAAGACTTTTGTCACTAAATTTATTTACGTCATTATTTTTATTAATAAATTGCCATCATATTCAACACTTAAGCTCTAGCCTCATGTACTTTGTAATATGGAAGCGTTTTGTTGCTTTCTAAGTTCAAATGCCACCAAGAAGTCTCTCATATATAACTTATAATTAAATTAATAATATTATCTTTCTACTATGATGATAGGGCCTGTGCTCAGCTAAAGCAGCCTAACTTGTAAAGAAAACATCACTGAATAGAAATTAAGAAATAGACACAATAGTTTCATTATTCTAAATGTCCAAAATCCTGATAATGAGGACAGATACCTGAGATGACCATAAAACACTTTTACAAGGGAAATATAATAATAATTAATTAAGTAATTAAATGAAATTAAATTAATTACAATATGTTATTTATACATACATTGCGATATGGACATTTAATTAATTCAGAACTTTTAAATGATTTAATTCATTCAATCAGACCATATTTTCGGTCACTAAAAGCCTCAGTCTTGGTTATGACAAGATTTGACTGTAACAGTAATGATGATGAAGCACTCGCAACTTTCTTGTATTTTCAAAAAAACTGACAGAAGCCAGCTTCACTAAAAAAGGTTGGATGTGTTGGTCATAAAAGACTAAGTGCAGAATTAGGAGACAAGGTAACTTATTAGTGTGACCAGTGCAGCAGGATAAATGAATAAACTGGTTTCTGCTGATGCCACCTGATAAACTGGGCCTACAGGTTATTTCAGGTGTCCAACACTACAGACAAAAGCACCACCAAATGTGACCCATACACCATTAAACACAATAGGATGGTGGATGGATGGTGAAGTACTAATCAGAGCAATGTCACAATGACAAACATATGAACCATTTACTTGTGTCAAGGACTCTTAATGAACCTTGAAGAAAAACTTCAAGAAATGTGCTGTTCCATTTCGAGATTTGTATAATAATGTTATTTATGATACATCCAACAGTTATGGTTATAGTTATTCTAAGCCACTATTTACAGTACAGAATGAAGACATAATGATCTTTAGACTGGCATTACTATACAACTAATGTTAACATTTTAGACATCATAGACAAAGTCAAATCATTTTGGTACCATATGTTATTGCATTGTTTACGAGGTAGAAGTTCTGGTATGTTGTGGTCACGGAGCTGAGCCTAAAACCAAAGCTCTCAATTTACTGGTCGTTCTACATTTCCACACTCACCTACTGAACAAAAAGACACAACCTTAGATACAAACGTCCGAAGCGCGTCTCCCCCACAGGGTGGCGAGGGCGCCCTTAGAAATAGGGTGAGAGGCTCACATAACCAAGTGGAGCTTGGAGTGGACCCGCTGCTCCTCCACATCAAGAAGACCTAGCCTGTTTCGGATGCCCCCGGACACCTTTCTGGGGAGGTGCTCTGGGCATGTCCCACAGGGAGGAGGCCCAGGGACTGGCAACCAGATGTTATTACACCCCAGCCCAATACTTTGCATTGGGTACAATGTACTTACAGAACTGTAAAGAAAAGCAGCATAATTCATTAATTCATGACTAATGCCTGTATGTGATCAATGGAAGTTTAAAAACTACCAGTGACTCACTGTTTACACGTTTCTGTTTGAAATCACGCTTGGTTTTTAAGGTTTGTTAATTTTAACAGTTCAGGAAGTGAGGACACTCCTAACATTTTATCCAATGGAGTCATGGGTTTTTGTGTGGGAGCAAACATGTTCAACAACACAATATAATTTCATAGTGACTGTATATGGGACGTGTAGAGAGTAAAACGCAGTGCGGAGTATCTCCTCACACCATCAGCGAATCTTTAATGACCAGAGTTATAGACTGTCAACATTGACTCTGTCCCTCCTGCTGTAAAAGTGAAAGTCAATGGTGCCATCAGCAGTTGTAAACATGTGTACATGGGATAGTACTTTGCAGTACTTAATTGGCCATGCAGTGGTGACGAACCATGACTGTGGGTTTTACAAGGGTTTGAAAAGTCAAAGTAAAAATGGTAATGGTGGGATGACCGGAAACATCAGCATGACCTAGTGAGGGAAGGTGTGTGTTTGTGTCTTTAGTTCACTGCTACCAGACAAATATTAGATTTGTCATTAAAAACAGCAGAATAATGGGGATAGGGGCTCTCCCTGTCCACTGGACAGCTGACCTGATGGTGCAAACTCTCACATTTGCCCAGATGTTGTGTGCTGTTAGAGTAGAAGCAGGAAAAGCTCCCTTTTTTCCCAAGAGTGCACGGAGATCTTCAGGGTGCTGCCTGTAAAACATCTTTGGATGGCTCTATGGGATAATTATGGGGCTTTTGAGCAGGTGTGGACAAAAATCTCAAAATCTGTACTCAAGTAAAAGTCATCAAAAATAATATTACTCAAGTAGAAATAAAAGTACATATAACAATTTTGAGTAAAAGTAAAAAACTATTGAGTGTACAATTAACTTCAGCAGAAAGTACATTTGAATATTTTTGTAAAATCTTCTTCGGGTCCAGTGTGCTACCCACTACACCACAGAGGACAGAAACTACTGTTACCTCCTCAGACTATTGAAAGTTTTACTTGGGTAAAAGTAAAAAAAAATCAAATTTTTACTAAGCAAAAGTAAAAGTATGTTCTACAAAATGTACTTAAAAAGAGCTTTTTCTTAAAAAAAAATGTACTTAAGTAAATTACTTGAGTAAAAGTATCTAGTCCCTACTGCTGCTTTTGGCACTGTGGAAGCCTCCACTGGACTACCTGCTCTGTGGCCTGGCTGAGCTCCATCACTGGGGAGCTCCACATTTTCTTTTAGTTATAAATGTCTGACAGCTGTGCTGGTTTTGTTGGTTTTTGTGTTTTTTTCTTTCAAAGGGACCTGGGTGTGACTATGGCTCAAACAACCCTTCTCCTTGCCCCATACACTGGATTGTATTTCATTACCCATGTCATACATGAGTTATGAAGATAATAATTTGATAATAATTTTTGATAATTGTTTGAGTTTTATTTAAGAAAAAAAAACTTTACTGAGGTAGACTTTTAAAATGTAAGTAAGTAAAATATATTTTTGGTGGTAAATTGAGTAGCACTCTTACCTTACAATCAGAAGGGTCCGGGGCAGGTTGGGCACACTTAAGTTTTATACTATTATTTTACCAAAATGTAGTTTAACATTTATAGCGATGTGTCATCTATCTCTGTGTCTTCCTGTGACGGCTTCTTAAGTTGCTAATAAAATGGATGTGTGCTGCGTGACAGAGGGCCGGGCTGAGACAGGAGGAGGAGGAGCAGGAGATAACTCACACTGATGAAGAGGCACAGACATGGAAGCCTATATAATGTAGTTCAGCATAGGAAACCTGGTGCCAAAGACCACTTTACAGAAGAACCTGAACAAAGTGTCCAGTTAAGTGTCCATGATGCGAGTGTTGTCCCTGCTGCCCCTGCTGCTGTGTGTGGCTGTCTGCACACTGGAGGTCCGAGCGGAGGTGAAGGCAGTGAAGCTGTGTGGACGGGAGTTCCTCAGAGCTGTGGTCTACACCTGCGGAGGCTCCAGATGGAGACGCACTTTCACTGACACAGACATGGACGGTAAGCAACAGCTTTTTGTTTTTGTTTTTCTTGTTTGAGTTACATCTCTATATATTCTTATTCATATTAGGCTATTATTATTACATCTTTTCTAATAGAATAACCAATAATACATATAACCAAAAAAAGTTATACATATTTTTATTTATTTATTTTATTTTATTTTTTATTGATGCAGTACTCAATATTTACACTTTAGTGGCAACAGTGACCAATGAGTTAAGCGTTTGCCTGAAGCCTACACCACATTACCTACTCCGGACACAGTGTGTGGCTTGCTGTGACAGTAAGGGCATCCGGTGAAAAAAAAACCCAAAAAACTGCCCAATTTATGAAAGATTACTTGTGTATGTATTTTGTATGGATCTAATTATTGTGCAAACACAAATATTTCAGCAAGTACGACTAGAAATAGCATTGTGTCCGTGTTATATACTGTATATTTGAATAGGTAGACTTTTATAATGCCAAAGAAGACAGTAGATTAAGCCAAACAATGATTTTCCTCTAACCAGGAAATCAAACTTGAATACTGTCTGCCTAATGGTGCAACAGCACGTCTACATACAATACCTGTGTGTGCGAACACTTTTGCATGATTTTCACATTGGCCAGCAGCGCTCAGCAGTACAGTATACTTACATTAAACATAGTGGGTGTGCAGACAGCTGCTCTGGGTAAAATGTCCTCTGCAGCTCGCTCTGATTAGTCTAGTGAAGCCCACATATTAAGATTAATCACTGAAGAAGTCTGCTCTCTCTCCCTCTCTCTGCTGTACCACGACAAACCCTGTTAGTCTGTATCAGGTGCACTCATTAGATAGAGCACAGTGACACTGGACAAGACAAATGGGCCTGCTTTAATGCACGCAGCCTGTAACCTGTAATTGTTCAAAGGAGCAGGCACCATAATTAGACACAAGAAGAAATCACAATACAGTGTCAGGTAAAAGCTTTAAGGCTGTTGTGGTTGGTAGTCCATTTAAAAACAATGGTTCTCAATTGATCTGATTGTGGGGTGCATCATTTTATTCTGACCCACTTCCATTATCAATTATTTTTCCAAAATACTTCACCATTTTAAAATCTGTTTCACCATTCCATGTAATTAAAATAAAATAAAAGCGTCAAATAAGCTGAACTATAATGTACGTATACAGTATCCAGCTCAGGCTTTTTGAAATAGTTTTGGACACCTTTGCATTGAGTCCCGACTGTCCTGTCTAATATTGCCTTAAAAGCCTAAACAAAACTCTCTTTTCTACATAGGAAAATTGATCACACCATCTCGTTGTTGCAGGTTTCCCCACAGGCGAGTCCCACAGTTCGGAGAACCTCAGCAGCTTCAGTCCCGGGATGGAGCTGAGCCGACGGGACATGAACAGTATCCTCACCTCTGTGTGCTGTACCATGGGCTGCAGGAAGAGTGACCTGTCTCTCCTCTGCTGAGGGCCTGTCCACTGTGGCCACCCTTTTTTGGAATAACTTTGAATATTTTTTGTGATTTTTGAGATATTATATTAGGTGAGCATCTGTGAACATATTTCTGGAAGCTGCAGCCAAAATGACTCCCTACACACCATTATCTCAACCATCAGTGGTGTTCTGAATGAAGCTGCCTGCACTATTCTCTTTCTTTATCAAAAGCTGTGTTCTGTCATTATTGTGCTTTTTGTCAAATAAATTATGTTTCCTAAAACTTATCATATTTGCATTCATATCTATCAGCATAGAAGTCTGTAGTGGTGTTTGGCTAATCATTTATGCCATAATATGCTATCATTATGCTATATTATACTTTACTATAAGGCAGTATTTCCCAACCAAGGGTACTGGGACCTCTAAGGGTATGTGAGTACTTTGCATGGGATACTTGGATTTATTTTTTCATACTGAACTATTAAAACATATGACTGGTGAAAAGGCAAAACTGCATATTTGAATATTATATATTGTTATATATATTTTTAGGTTTCAAAGAAGAGTTATTCAAATCATTTTAATTTTAGATTATTAGTTTTCTTCTTTAAGTTTATTTTATACATAAAATAAATATTAAATAATAAAATAAAGTAAAATAACTTCATGTAATAGGAGATAATGTATTTTTTTATTTTTATTTTAATAGCATTTGAGTTTAAAAGAAAAAAATGCAGGTGAATTAGCATTTACAATAAAGTAAATATATGTTTTTGTTTTTTTCAATAATTATCAACACATATGAGTGAGGGGGGTACTCATGGTATGACAAAAAAGTTTGGGAATCACTGCTATAGGGTACTAATTAAATATACACTTTGTTTAACTTAAGTACTTTTTATGAAACATTTTATTTGAGTATGTTGTATTTTTGGATCTCTTAATGAGTAAGAGTATTTTTGACCCCAGTGACAAACATAGTAATAGCAAAAGTGGTAGTGGTAGTAATACCGGTAATTATAGTGTAAGAGACTAGTAGTGGAGATAGAAGTAGCAATAGTTGTAGTACTAGCAGCAGCAGTGTAGTAGTAGTAGAAGTAGGTGTACAAGTAGAGGTAGTAGCTTTCTACTTTTGTAAACTTAAACCTTTTTTTTTTTTAACTTTTACTCAAGTAACAATTTTGCTGGGTACGTTTTACTTGAGTAATAATATTTTGAAATAATATTTGACCGATTCTGAGCACTACTTCCAGCTCTGCTATGTATACGTTACTAAACTAAACCACACCAAGGCACTATACTTAGTAGTTCATTTTCTTAAATTCTTACAAGGGCATATAGGAAATCATAGTGGACAGTTTTAGAGACTACCTGTAGGTGTCATAATTAAATATTAATTACATCCAAGAAAGTTTTGTTCTGACAGATATTGGTTGGTTTAAGAAAGGAGCAACAATACTACCTCCAACCACAAGGGGTCAGTAAAGGAACTGATGCTTTTTAAAGGATTCTTCACCACTGTGAGAGATCATCATGGCTAAATGGACTGAGCATAAACCTCTGAGCTAAAACATGACTGGCTCAAGTCCAGACCTGGGCACAGTATTTTTACCATTGCAAGACAGGCCCAAAGTCTTGACAGAGGAAAAAAAAACATTAAACATATTGAATACTACAGAATAAAGTACTTTTACTTCCAGGGTGTTTAACAAAAGAACACAGACCAAAGTCATACATGTATAACCTTTATTGGTTTTGGAAAGAAGCAAACTAATTTTCGGAGTTTATCTTAGCATTGTTATGTACTGTACAAATGGTTTGCGTGTGTGTTTTGAGGTTAACAGTACAGAATCAAAAGCATTCAGACTTACAGCACACAGAAACACACTCCCTGCTCTTCTAAGAATTAACCATAGACTGCATGTTATTATTTATCAGAAGTAATAATAAAATGTCTATGGCATCAGTTAACACGATGGACACAGCACAACAGCTCAGTCCAACACTATCTAATACTTACCACTGTTTACATGCTTCAATGGATATATGTTTTACCACTAGCAGGTTTTTTTTTAACAAACTACATATCCTAATATACTGAAATGTCTTGTTGCATTATGGGAAAGAGGGGGTGATTGTAGATAATGCTGTACCAGTTGTTGTGCTGTTAGCTCATCTCCCTGTCAGACACGCTAATACGTTCAGTGCTAACATGGCTAACAGATACTGTCGTTAAATGTTAAACTAAATGGCACCAATCATCACAAGACGAATGCCCCTCAATGCTGTTTCACCACCAATAATATAGCTTTACTGTTTTTCTTACAAAACATTATACTTAAAGCCAATTCATTCAAAAGCTATAATGGTGCTAAATTTGGCTAACTATGATTGGTTGCATTTAGGAAGCTGATGTACAGTACTGAGAGTTTTATTTGTTCTTCATGTTGAGTGTCAGAGCATTCAGGAAGTTTGAAATCATTTGCACAGTGTTTTTTCACGATAAACAATATAGCATTTAGATTTTTTTTAGGCGTTTTAAAAATATTCAGCTTATTCTCCTTAACAAAAAAGGACTGACTTGTCCTGGGAGCACACATCAAAGTAAAAAAAAAAAAAAAAAAAGACTTCTGGTTCACTTTGCATTCAACTCATGTCATCTCACAGAGACCAATATGAAACAAAAGCGCTGGTCGAATGAACAAGGTGTGGCCATGATACTGCTCAAATCAGTGGTTTAAAGGTCCTCTATAACTACTTACTATAAAAGAGTCTGGTGGAACACTTCTCTCCTAAAGATTGTATTGTATACAAAAACTTGGTCTGGTACCAATTTGATTTTTAGGCCACGGTACAGAAGGATGCAGATTAAATGCAAACAGGAAACAATACCACCATATGCAAAATACAAGGCAACATACAACCGATCAAAGAAAAAAAGAAAGCATTGCATAAAGCCCGCCCTATTTTAGATAAACAGTGTGGTCAGTAGAAACAAGCTTGGGCGGAATGTTCGGAAGGTTCGAATGGTAGAGACTGAGTTAGGAAAAAGCCGTAATAGGGGACCTTTAGTCAGCGCTGACTCACTGAGGTGAACAGAAACAGGCCTGACTTTGCTCAGAAGCTTGAGGTGACCAAGATGAAGTATGATAAATAGACAAATGCTAAAGTGCAGCTTTGCCATTTGAAAAAAAAATAAAAAAGCTGGTTTCAGTAACAAACTATACGCTCCAGTGGTTGCACGGTCAGCACACTTCATCACAGCTGTATGAGAAAAACAGATTTGTTTTAAGTGTGGACATTGTCCATGATATAGCTAACTCTACATTAACACTGCTTTCACAAAGCATTAACACAGCATCCAGAAAGATATTTATCTTTTTCTTTAAATTACCCCCCGCCCCATATATAGCTCAAATCTTCTGTTGCACTTGAGTTAAAAAATTATATCTGAAATAAATTCAAAAATTATACCTTATACTGTACACAGGTTACCAACTACACAGATAACAAAAAAAGAGTTCAAATATTTATACCTTTAAGGGAGTTGTGATACCATTCAAACTCTATACATATACAGAATCACGTTTTATACAACAAATTGTCATTGTCAATAAATAAAAATAGATGCTGTCATGTACTCTGGAGTCTAACATCGCTGTCCCAAGACAACAGGAGGCTATCAGACAATACGAAGAACACCAAACGCCCTTTAAGATATACCTATAGGACTGACTGATTTCAAATGACATTTTGTACAGATCTTTTGTTCATAAGGAAACATTTCTGATCTCTGCAGTATTCAGTGTTTATCATTGCAGCTGCCTAACTGCAAAAAACATTTATATCTCTTTATGACATCAAATAAAAAGTGCATTTACATGAATGGTATTAATATGTGACCCTGTAGTACCAGAAGGGGATTTATTCACTCCAGGCATCATATTATACCTAAATGCATTTAGCTGTAAGCAAAGGCCACAGACATTAACTTCTGACACATGGGTTATTAATACAATGTTTTTTTATGTGCAAACGAAGTGTGGAAGTTTTCTTCTAAATTTGGTCCAGGTCTATAATTAATGAGTGTCAGAGATGCAGACCTGCAGTGTTTTCAGGGCAAACCTCCATAGCCAGGCAGCTGCATTGAAAGCCCTAAAAACACTACCACATTTTGACCAGTAGATGGAGGCACAGGCTCCGAAAGAGGAAGGAAGAACCCATGTGTTTGACTGCAGCAATACAGATGATGTGTGAGATGAATACAAATACAATGGGTACATGACCAAAAACAGGTCCACAATGTCAGTGTGAGTTGGATAATACTGCTGGGCAGGCTGTAGAGTCTGGGTTCAAAGTAAAAGGAGCATCTGTCCTCAGTGTCCAGCCCAGTCCACTGTTCAACAGTGATCTCTCAGTAGCACATGTCAGTTGTCTGCCAGGTATTTTCCTACAAAGACAAAATATAAACCCATTACATCTGGTACTTGGAAAGTGAAATGTTTTGTGTGGTGATACTTGGTGTGAAAAGTTTGAAAATCACTGTTGCAGTATTTGTGGGTGGAGATTGGTTGAGGTCAGAAGTTAAACGTTAACTCAACAGACCATACCGTTTCCAAGTATTTGTAAAAGTTGAACTGACCTGCAGCAAACCTCTTCTTGATGAGGGAAAAGCGATATCCCAGACCAGCCAGTTCTATGTCACACCCCGACAGCGTGCTGCCTTCACTGGTGAACTGTACCGCCAGTGGAGCTGGTTTACTGGGACCTTCTGTCAGCTGGAAGCGCGCCAACAGTGAGCCTACACCTGAAATACATTGAGAAAGATTTAGAAGATGTGGAAATAGTCTAACTCTAACATATTATATAACATATTGAAGTAATGTCCCTTGTGGATAAATAGCCTTAAATCTTAGTAAGTAAGGAGTTACATTGAAGAATAAAGTGAATTATCAGACTGACGATCCAGCCTGCTACTGATGTTTGATAGCTTAACCGGCCAGAGCCATTCAGTTTCTTAGCAAAACCTATTGGAACAATATAACCTGACCAAACACAACCTCTCTCAACCTCTCTTCTCTCCAGAGGCAGTGTATAGGCTAAAACTACCCTTCTGCAGTAAATATTCTGCCTTTTAACACGCATTCATCTCTGTTTATCCAGGCTTGAGAGTGGCACAAAAAGTACACTGGCTTGTTTGTGATCGCTTGTGGCTGGATTATTAAGTCTAACTAATTGCTTGAAATGTTTTGTCCTTTCTAAATAAAACAAGGACCAAGCTATTTCTTCAAATACAAAATCAAATGTATAATTGAATGGCCAGGCTAGAATTTTGATATTGCTATAATAGGTGTAATGCCTCATTTCAACACAAGGAGGTCCCACTGCTTTATACTGAGCTTATAGTAGGCTGTCAACTTCCAATGGATTAATTAAACTATCTAGGCCTATATCTTTTCCTTGGAGAGCTCACACACTTCATGGGTAACCTAGTTAACCACGCAAAAGGCTGGTTCAATTTGGGTTTGAATTTAATCAGAAATCCAAGCACTGGCACAAAAACAGGATTATGTATTGAAAATTAAATAGGTGAGCAAAGGACCTCATTACCTCCATTTTCAGATTTCTGTGAGATATCTGGGATTTTCCAAAGGATCCGCTGTTGCTCTGCGTTCCTGTGTGCAAGTGAAGAGAAGCGTTGTTAAAAAGCTTCAATGGGAGAAAAAGTGAAAACATCTCAAGTTTCACATTAAACATTTATACAGTTTGACCCTGAGGTTGAGCCATAGGAACAACTAAACTACCCCCCGGTGGCCTAACAGGGATTGCTAGATTTAAGGCTGTAGTGAAAACCGGTCCCTACCATGCAGCGGGAGGCAACACAGCTTGTAGTTTCGAAACCCCGCCATCCACTGGGACCAAAAACTGGACGTTGTTTAGTGCCATTGGCGTCGACATGGCCTCCCCGTTGTATTTGTAGTCTATCCTTAGGTCAGTGCTGGTTGGCTCGCACCTCCAGCTCACCGCTAGATTTAGAGGAGTGGACTGGGGGCCCTGTACGGAAACCTGGACAATGCAATGGTATTAAAAAAAACAAAAAAACGGGTTATGACATGATATAATATGTCATGACTTTTCAGTTTTGGCCTCTCACCTGGTACTTTAGCATGTCAACATTGTAGTACGTCGCTTGGGGCTTCTGCTCGGAAACCTTCTTCAAATGTGTGATCAAGTTTGGCATGTTCACCCAGAAGTTCTTGGAATCGCCCTTGGCTTGTGTGGTGTTGTCACTGATGAGAAGACAAGAGACTTTAACACTTCTTTATACTGATGAATGAAGCTTTTGTTTATCTAAATTGCCCCTTGTGATTGAATGTGAGAGTCAATTGTTGTCTGTCCCAGGAACTATAGGCCTTAGGTGGGGTACAACCTTGACAGAGTGTCCGTACTTTAACAATTGTTTGGTCTATTGAGTTCTAAAGGCGAAGTAAAATGACAAAAAGTAAAGCTGACGAAAACAAACCACATGAAGCTCAGAGCTGATCTAAGCCCTCCAATGACTTAACAATGATTCACCAGCGGCTGACATTAAAAAGTCTGTATGGATCTGACTGCTACTGACTCATCTGCACTAACTGTAGTCATTGCTTTCCCACTTGAGATTTGCAATTCTTTATTTAACTGTGCTTGTTTTGGAGAATGTTGAGCAGTTAAAGCATATTCCAGCTGATGGGTCAGGACCCAGAAGTGGGTTGCGGGTAGTTCGGCCATAATTTCATTGTTTAGCTCATGTGAAACCTAAATATTGTTTTTAGTGGTGTAAAGCTTGTTGTAAAATATTTTAGCTCTGTAAAAAGTAGGTCACAATAAAATGATCGAGGGTAAAACTGAGTGCCACAATCAGACCATTTGAGAACCACCATTATAGAGTAGAAACAAACAATGTTCATACACTTTTCCATGACTTTTGCAAATCTTTTGACTAAATTTCCAAGACCCGAATGACTGAAATGACTTATAAATAGTATTCAAAATGTCCAGTCTGGTGCATTCAAAACTTTTGCAGCACTTTAAAAATAAATTAATAAATAAATAAAATGCTGCGAGTACTCATAATATTAACTAATATTTTTTGTTCACTTAATTTGAGGTTCATAAGTCTAAAAATGTTCTATTTTAAGTTTTACTCACTATCATTATTTTTTTTTAACTCATCTTACAGCAAACTGACTATCCATTGTTCAGAAAAAGTATTATTCTTTTGTTAAATTTAGTATTATCAATAGTAATACCTTTTTTTTTTTTTTTTTTTTTTTTGCAGTTTTTGCAGCTTTTTTTTTTTTTTTACAGTGTGTAATTTCATCTGCTATAATTGGAAATTAGTCAGTTGGGAAAAAAACAAAAAAAATATTTCCACCAGAAATGCATTTTTCCACTAATTTCACTGACTTATAGCCTACACACCAGTGATTAAAAGATAATTATGCTTAGTAAGGTGGTTCAGAACGTTTAACATATAAAGTAATCATCTAGGCAGGCTGGAGCAGCTTTAACTACTAGTGGTCGAATGTTACTCAGACTGTTTAAATTTCCAAAACTTTTACACCAAAATATAAACTTCCAAAACTTTTCCAGGGCCTGAAAATTGTATTTTAAAATTCCATGAGTTTTCCAGGTTTTCCATGACTGTACCAACCCCGTTTAAAGGATCACGTAAAATAAATTAGACTTACTCAAAGAAATCAGATTAAGGAAAACATTCCAACTGACCACAGTGCATTAATACAAGTAAGTACAGTGAGTATGACTTCAAACTGAGGTGATGTTATTGTTTGGGGGCAGTGTGAGAGTGAGTCATTACCAGCACAGCAGCTGAGGGTTAGGCAGCACTTGCTCCAGTCGGCTGTAGTTGGTTATGCTGAAGGTTAGCACGGCGGGGGACGGGTTATTGGCAAAGTGCCGCGTGATGCCCGCCGGAAACGACAAAACCATCTCACCTATGACCTTCACCACACACCTAAGAGACACCAGAAAATCGTGTTAGACCTACTCAGTTGATGTAATTAAGATGCAAATTAATCCATCTTGGCATGCTTCTTTTTTTTTTTTTTCTTTTTTTTTTATAAATTGCAAATGCATTGCTCTAATGCTGATACATACTCAGGAGTTCCCGCCTATGTCCCACCTAAGTCTATGGGGGTACAATTTTAAGACCATTTCAGATTTTTTGTGATTTTTTTTATTTTATTGTTTATTTTATTTATTTTTTTATTATTATTTATATTTTTATTAAAATATTTAGCAATGTTATCAATATTTTGTATTTTTTTTTTTTTTACTTCAACATTGGTGGTAAAAATATCCCAATATTTTAAGTTATTGTTAGTGTCATCAGTAGTTATGTATATGTTTAAGTTATGTATTTATGGGAAAACGGTGGTATAGTTTAGTTTTAGACTATGGGGGACAAAATTAGACTATGGTGGGCCACTGTAATCTTCTGTATTAACAGGAAACACTGCATACTTGCTGGGGTCGGCTCCTTTAAAGAAGGCGTTGACTGTCTCTGTGAAGGCAGCGGCCACTGGAAGCGTGTCTTGGGCCCCCATTGTGAGCGGACTGGGGCCCCTGGAGCAGCCTATGGACAATAAGACACAGGTACAAAAACACACATAATCAGCATGATAAGACTTGTGCAATGTATTGACAAAAAATCTTTTGATTTTGTCTAAGACTAGATATTGCATAGGAGTGCCATTTTATTTGGCAAGTTAGTTTCTAGGTCATGTCTCACAACTGCTCCCTAACCAACAGCAGGCAAATGAAATGAAAAAAAAAACAATGACTAACATATAACTAAAAATGAAATGTAGAATTAGTGTTCAAATGAGCACACAAGTTGATGTTAGTACAAGATGAACAACATGACAGTGGATCCATGATGTGGATGACACTCTTTACTCTCTGTTCTTTGCCTGTAAAAACTACAAAGTACAAGTATATTTTCTATTATCTATTCTATACATATTTTTTAGCCACTGATCAGCCAAAAAATAACACTAGGCCACCCAATGGCCACAACTGTGGACCTAAACCAGTCTTTTCTTTCTAAAGCTGTGCTGCATCTGGCACAACGATGTTAGAAAGTATGGGTCATTACCACTTTTCATAATATTATGGCTGGCATGTGTGCATCATTTATGTTTAAGAGGGGAAAACTTTTCGAATAAGCGAAAAGAAAAAGAAGGAGGCCACTGTATAGAGAGACAGATAGATGCATGCTAGTTTGAAGCATACTCTTCAAGCTCTTTGTTGAAAAGAAGAAAGGTAAGAAAAGCTTAAAATCAAACCAGAATGACCACAAGGAAGTTAGTAAAGTACAAGTGATTGGTCAGAGAATGAAAGGCGACCAGCGCGAGACAAAGTGCGAATGAACAATGTCAGGAAGAGAGCTGCGTGTGAGAGGCCTCAGCCCAGGAGAGAGCATGGCGTGGGTTACAGCAATGATGGAGAAATGACAAAGAAGGAGGAGAGAAAAGGAAAGAGGAGGTTCAGAGGGGGCAGGGCAGGAGTGAAGCCAGCACAAATGAGCCTCACAAAGCTATAGCTACTACAGTGGTCAGCCCCCGGAGCAGCGCGGACTTACCTTCGAACGTTAAATAAAACTTCCCTCTGTCAAACCAAACGAGGGATGGCTGGTCATTCTCTGTGTGGGTTCAAGGTAATAGGGTTTAGAGAGGAAGAGGAGGTGAGGAAGAGGAGGGTGAGGGTGAGGGAGGAGGAGGAGGAGGAGGAGAAAAGGACAGCAGCGTGAGTCTCACATGGCAGCTCTATCAGACATCACAGTGAAGTGGAGACACCGCCGGGGGACAGGGGACACGACATGCGACAATATCTGACATCGTGGGACAATATGGGCTAACATGGCCGGACGTCTTATCTGGGTGCATGAGTTTGGGGACAGTGAGGATGTAGGTATGGGAAAAGGTCTTATTGAGCATAACTACATTACTATTTATTTGAAAAAACTTACTATACATATACATGAATGCAGTGGTTCTCAAATTGTGGTATATGGGCTTCCTCTGGTGGGACTCTGGGGCTGAAGTTCTGATTTAGCTTAATTTAGAGCCAGAACTGGTTTAGTCCTAGCATTGGCCTGGTTTAGTCATAGTATAGTTTAGATTAGATTAGATTGAACTTTATTAATCTCACAGTGGAGAAATTCAATTGTTCAGGCAGCTTTTAATACAGAATAAAGTGCAGAAAACAAGAAAATAAAGTGAGCATAGTTTTAATGTAGAGAGTAATTAGTTTTATTGTAGTCCTGGTTTAGTTATAGTCTAGTCCTGGTTAAGACCTGCTTTAACACCATTTCAGATCTAGTTTAGTCCTGATGTAGTCCCTCTTCTGCCCTTAGTATTGGGTTAGGCCAGATTTAGACCTGCTTTATCCTGGTTTGGTTCTAGTTTAGTCCTGGGTTGGACCTGATAGTTTTAATTTAGGCCTGGTTTAGTTCTAGTATAGTCCTGGTTTAGCCCTGTTTTCGTCCTAGTTTAGTTAGTCTTGGTTTAGATCTAGTTTAGTCCTGATTTAATGCTTGTTTTGCCCTTATTTATGAATGTGTTTTCTAGTTTTTCTACTTAAGACCTGGGTTAGTCTAGATTTAGGCCTGCTTTACTCCTGGTTTAGTTCTAGTTTAGTCCTGGTTTAGTTTAAATTTAGTCCTGTTTTTAACCTGGTTTAGTGTTAATTTAGTTCTTGTCTAGTTCTGGTTTAGTTCTAGTCTAGTCCTGTTTTAGCCCTGGTTTAGCCTGATGTAGTGCCTGTTTTGCCTTTATTTATGAATACATTTTCTATTTTTTCTAGTTTAGACTTGGGCTAGTCCAGATTTAGGGTAATTTTAGTCAGTTAAATATACTTTGATACTGCCTTTTTTTTTTTTTTTTTTTTTTTTTGAGGTGGTACTTGGTGTAAAATGTTTGCGAATCACTGCACTAGTGACTTTTTGTGAAGAAAAATTCAAAACTTTTGTCAAGAACAGAATCATACAGCACATTTGATATTGGGCTATATAAATAAATGTGGGACCCCTGTACTGTGTGTCATTAGCATGTTGATATGTATAAAGATAGCCTTCAGGGGGCATCAATGCATCCAATACTAGGACTGGACAGTTCTAAGAACTGAAGGTCATGGTCCTAAAAAGTTCAGCCTTGGTTCAGTGTATCTTACATAATATTTGCTTTATTCAACCAGTTAAAGGTTATAAGGATTAACTCCAGAGGAAAAAACTCTTTTATAACAAACCCCCCACATGTCAAAAATGACAGTTTAAGCATAAAATCGAAGGATTGTGTTTGGAATGGCAACAACATTTTTGAGTACAGCATTTTCATTTAATTCAGATTTGATTTTGGTATGGAAAACACCATGGCTATTAAGATGTGAAGCCCAGCAGAATATGTATGTTGGATGAGAGCAGAGTGGTGCTTCATGAAGACAACAAAGTGGTCTGATGGGAGGGGCTGTATTGGTATGTCTGTGTGGCAGGTATGAATGAGAGGTGAGTGTCAGGGGTCAAGGGTCAAGTAAGGGGGAGGTAGACTGAGAATTCAAGTTCAGCACAGAGTGGTTGAACTTGGGGCAGTGTCATGCTACTCCAGCTTGCTCTGAATACTAAACAGATGCTGCCTGTCGAAAATGTAACCTTATTCTCACGTCAGACTTCAAACAATAGCCCTGCAGTGACAAGAGAGTGTGTGAAAGATAGAGACGGACAAACAATATGGATCTCAGGGGCCACACACTGAGAGAATGGAGACTTGGATTTGTTTCACTGAAAGCACGGCACACAAACACTCAAAAGATACTTCTGTGAAGGTATCTGGGAGACAAGATGGTGCTGCACTGCACTCATAGACACGGGGTTGCCATGGTGACGGTAAGACAGCCGTTGGTACACACACAAAACTGAGAGAAAAGTACGAGGATGAACCAATGGCAATACACTGTAAAAGCTGATATAATATTTTTCTGTGCCAAAAAGTGCAAAAAAAGAATATGAATTATGGTGAAAGTGGGAGATGTTGTAGTGGCAGAAAAATATGTTAAAAAAAGACTGTGTGGTTGTGGTATCTCCCTAAATCTGCAGAAAACCAGTCAAAAAGCATTAGGACAGCGACATACAGTAGATAGGCATTGGCCCTATATTGCAATGAAAAGGATATTCTGCCTAGACTTTAAATGAAACTGGATCTTTAAGTTTAGGTTTATCCAAAAGGGGTGTATAGACATTCAGCCACAAACTCATATCTCACAATGGTAAAGAATCCATTTTACTGACCTTTTAGGGCTTGAGATAATATCTTTGGGTCTATCTCACACTGGTACAGTATACTTTTTAAAAATCCATACCACATGATGGCCACATGATCTTCATGAACCACACGGAAAACTAAAGCCAAAAACTTCTTTAGCCCACTATAGACCTATCCTGACCTTTTGAAGGGCCTATATTATACAAATTTGTCTTTTCAGAGCTTTCTACTATGTTCTATGTTGTAATGTTGTTACCTTATCAAAAACCTAGCTGGAGTTGAGTTTTACTTCATTCATTCCTGTTTAAGAAATCTTGTATTCTTCTTCTGTGAGCTCCAAGTGACTCGTTCCTACTCCAGGAAGTACTGACCAATTAACCAGCCTTCTATATCCAGTCAGCTCTTCATTCATTTATTGAAAACAAAAATGTACAGTTGAAAGAAAAAGTATTGGCAGAAATCTCTGCATGATTTGGTCATAAAATGTGATCTGATCTTCATCTAAGTCACAACAATAGACAAACACAGTCTGCTTAAACTAATGCTGCAAAAAAAAAATTAAAAAATAAATGTTTTTATTGAGCATTTATGTAAACATTAACAGTACAGGGTAGAGAAAAGTATTGGAACCCCTAGGCTAGTGACCTCTTCAAGAGCTAATTGGAGTTAGCCAACCTGGAGTCCAATCAGTGTGAGAAGATTGGAGGAGTGGCTTAAAGTGGCCCTGATCAATAAAAAATGTCACCCAGTTTTGAGTTTGCCATTCTGAAGAAGCATTACTTGATGTGAACCAAGCCTCGCACAAAAGAGCTCTCAGAAGACCTACGTGTAAGAATTGTTGACTTGCATAAAGCTGGAAAGGGTTACAAAAGTATCTCTAAGAGCATTGATGTTCATAGTTCCATGGTACGAGTGACTGTCTATAAATGGAGAAGGTTCAATACTGTGACCACACTGCCTAGGAGTGGTTGTCCTGTAAAGATTACTGCAAGAGCACAGCGTAGAATGCTCAGTGAGGTGAAGAAGAATCCTAGAGTGTCAGCTAAAAACTTACAGAAATCTCTGGCACAAGCTGACGTCTTTGTGGACAAATCTACAGTGGGTAAAACATTGAACAAGAATGGACTTCTTTGGAGGACACCATAGAGGAACCCACTGCTGTCCAAAAAAAATATTGCTGCACATTTAAAGTTTGCAAAGGAGGTCCTAGCAGTACTACTGGCAAAATATTCTGTGGACAGATGAAACCAAAGCTGAGTTGTTTGGAAGGAACACACAACACTGTGCGGAGAAAAAAAGGCACACCAACATCAAAACCCCATCCCCACTGTGAAGTATGGTGCAGGGGGCATCACGGTTTGGGGCTGCTTTGTTGCCTCAGGGCCTGGACGACTTGCTATCATCAACAGTAAAATGAATTCCCAAGTTTATCCAAACATTTTGCAGGAAAACTTAAGACCATCTGTCTGCCAACTGAAGCTCAACAGAGGATGGGTGATGCAACAGGACAATGACTCAAAACATAGAAGCAAATCAACAACAGAATGTCTTCAACAGAAGAAAATATGCCTTCTGGAGTGGCCCAGTCAGAGTCCTGACCTCAATCCAATTGAGATGCTGTGGCATGACCTCAAAAGAGCGATTCACACCAGACATCCCAAGAATATTTCTGAACTTAAAATTCCTCCTGAGCGCTAGACAGGTCTGCTCTTCACTACAGAAAACGTTTGGTTGAGGTTATTGCTGCCAAAGGAGGATCAACCAGTTATTAAATCCAAAGGTTCCAATACTTTTTCTACCCTGTACTGTTAATGTTTTACATAAATGGTCAATAAAAACATGAAACATGAACATGTCTTTTTTTGCAGCATTAGTTTAAGCAGACTGTGTTTGTCTATTGCTGTGACTTAGATGAAGATCTGATCACATTTTATGACCAAATCATGCAGAAATCCTAGTATTTCCAAGGGGTGCCAATACCTTTTCTTTCAACTGTATAGCTTTGTTTTGAATGATGTCTTACAGGTATTTTTCATTTTGTAGTAAAATGGCATTATAGAAAAAGTTTAAGGGATTAAACACCTTTTTTTCTCTGTTTTCATTGCATAATATTAGCCCATTTACAATAATGTTAGTTGCATATTTATGAATGTTTAATTACTGCTTAATAGTGATCATTTATTCTATAGAGTTACCATATCTTTGGTCCTATCTCACCATGGTTCATTCAGAAAATCTATAATCCACATGGTGTTCCTCATCCACACCAAAAACTAATAATAATTTTCTTGCTAAAAGAGTAAAAAACCAACCAAAAAACATTGGCAAAAATATAACCGAAGTAATAACCTTGTGTGATAAATGAGTGAAGAAAACAAAAACTTTTGTGACAGTGTTCAGTGTCTTTGGATGTCACTGCCCTAATGTTGGCTTGTTTGACTGTTGACTGTCAACACACAGCACTCGCCTTTACCCCAAAGCAAAGCACTCTGGGTAAAAAGCGCAAAGACTTCACACAGCAGCAGCGGAAGCAGCATCACTCCCCAAACTGTCCCAAAAAACCCATTCCTTTGAGGGCATCTCTACTATACCTGCGAGCGCATCAAAGTGTCTCTCAAAGGTGGGCAGTTTGTCTACATAAGCATCATCTTCTGACAAGCCATAGGACAACAACAACAACAACAAACAGACAAACAGCAAAACAAAGAAAAGAAAGCAAATCAAAGTAACCAAAGTGAGGCAAAAAAAGCTCCACCATGCAATAAAATCAATACAGAATGTGTGATGTCTAAGTCTATTATGAATCATCTACTTTCAGCCTTTTGGGATTGCTGTTTTCTGCTCAAAACTCAACAGTGTGTAATGTCTATTCATTAAGATTATAAAGTATTCTATTCATTTACGCAAGCGCTGAAGGATTATCAGTTCATTCTTATTCACACCTCCTACACATAGTCCTCAAGTGTTATCCTCAGATTGAAAAATAGTCATAGAAACGTATTTTAGTATATTTAACTTATTTCTTGCTGCCAAAATGAAGATGTTACTAGACGAGCAGCAACATTTAAATTGAAGAGAAATTCCTTTTTTTGTTTTGTATATTAGGGTTAATGAGATACATAAGAATAGGTAACTTATTTTCTAAAGTAGGTAACCGCATGGTTTGGAGAAGTAAACAGGAGAGATGACCCAAGGTTGGTGTCATGCAAATGTATTCAATATAAGGTATAAACTGCAACATTAGACTGCTTTTCCTGCTGACCAGAACAAGCAATTCAGTGTGGCCATCTGAAGAGAAATTGTTCACATCAGCATAAAGAGTCTCTGAAATGCAATTGTTAAAAATCTGTTTTTCGTTTTGGTGTCACTCCTGTCTGCTTTTCCATAATGGGAATGTAACAACAGAAGGAAATAAATGAACAATACAAGACCATATACTATACCTACGGAACTATACCTTTAAGAAATGATGTGGCTAGAACAACATGTCAAATAAATGTATAAAGGAGGACAGAAATTAATGCAAAGATGATGTCAGTGCACAAATCATAAAATTAACTCAAGTAAAAAGTGAAAAGTTTCTCTTGCCATCCAGTAAACTCTGGCGAACAGAGCACCCACCTGACACAGACACGCACAGCTCCTTGTTAACCGTGGGCGTGGTGGCCGCGGAGTTGGTGGAGGAGATGGAGGAGGTGCTCTCGGCCCGCGCCAGTGGAGCTACAGGAGGGGGGCTGGCCGAGTGGACCGGGGGGCTGAATGGCCGATTCTGGATATAGAAAATAGTAGAAGTTAATTATTTTCTGTTGATATTAAAAGCATAATGTTACCTAAAAAAAAACTTAATTTCAGGGTAGGAAAAAATGTATACACACATATAGCCATAATATTTGATAATACAATAAATTACTAACTAACTAGTTGTGTCCTGATAAGAGAATGGGGCATAAAAACCTACATTTCATTAAGTACTTGTATAGCAGTAAGGCAATTGGTATCTGGACAAACCTAGTCTTTTAGTGTTCTTTAAGGCTGAGACACACCAGCCCAACTCCGAAATATTAGAAGAGGCAGGATGACTACTCTGTCACCTCATGTTGCCCCTGGTTGGCACTAAAAGTGGCACATAGGGGCAACTCAGCCCAACTACCAAGTGCTGTGTGTATTCTGCGCATGTGCAAGACGTACTATTTAACAGCGGGCTGCCCTAGTCATTAAACATGGCAACACTTACGCGGTTTGTAAGTATTTATCAATGAATAATAATAATTCATGCTATATCTTATTGAATTATTGGATAAAAAGGTTTACTTCAGCTGTTTGCCTTAGCATATAGAAGACATACGGAATAGTTTTTTGAACAAAAGTCCCCTATAATTTATTGTTAATTGGGAGCTGTATGACAGTTTATGAATGGCGCACAAGCCAATCAGGGCGCTCCTTTGACGCTGACACTCTTCGCTAAGACACACCAAGCAGACTCATGGGCCAGCCAGCTTAGTGCTGCAAGACACCATACTTTGTGCCAGACTACATTCAGTTCAAATGTAAGAAGATGAAATGGCAATCTTACCGCATCCCCAGCTGTGGGTTTCCCGGGCGGAAGTTTGGGTCGTGATGGGGGTCTCGGTGGAGGTGGAGGAGGGGTGGGGTTTACTGATGAGGGTGTACCAGGTCGCACAGGAGATGAGGAGCCTGCAAGGTTCACAAAACCAGAGAAAAAAAGTTTGATATAGTAAAAACCTGTTTGTATACAAAGAAACTGACATTTTTCTTTACCATACTTACCACTATTTGAGCCCGATGTGGGACCTGGGGATGACACCACTGCCCGGTACGTGGGGGGAGGAGGTGGGGGAGGTGTACTCCTGCTCCCCTGGGTTGTGTCTTTGGGTGAAGTGACAGGTTCATTACTGTCCTCTTTGGATTGGGAGGCATCTGGACTTTTGGGCTGCTCTTCAGGAGACGGGACAACAGGCGGTTGTGGAGGAGAGCGTGCTGTTGCTTCTTCGGCAGGAGGTGTGCTCACTTTGGCAGGGGGGCTGATAGGAGAGACAACTGGGGGCGATTGGGGCGACAAAGCAGGTGGAGATGCTATATCTTTTGGTGGAGGTGGTGGAGAGGTTGACAGTGATAAAGACTCTCTGTCCTGCGGTGTGGATGGACCTGATGGGACACGAGGCACGGAGGGATCTTCTGATGGAGGCGGGGAGGTCGGTAAGGGGGGCACAGAGTCCTCTTTGGGGGGAGGAGAGGTGGGAGGAGGTGGCGCGGGCTCCTCTGGGGGTGGTGGAGTCGTGGGTAAAGGTGGTGGTGGAGAGGATGGCGGAGGAGGCGCTGGTTCTTCTGGAGGAGGGGGAGAGGTGGGCAGAGGTGGGGCAGGGTCCTTTGGTGCAGGAGGTCGGTCCGGAGACTCTTCACTAAAACAGACCCAAGAGTCATTTGTTTCTTCAACAGCAGAGGGCACCTGCTCTGGGCCAAAAATATTGTCGAGGTCTGCTATAGAAGGCTTTCTGTTAGAGCTGTCTGCCTCTGCTGATGAACCTGAAATGGAGAAACGTTAAAGTCAGGAAAGGCTGTGTTGGAGGAAATAACCAATAGACTCACACTCAAACTAAGTTGTGCAGAGGAAATACACTTAGAAGTGAAACTTTAGCTACAGCACTGTTCAGTCCCATACTGCTTGAAGTGTCAAGTTCATACATCTCAGATACAAAGTAATGCATCTGTACAATCATGTGCTACTTGTGCAAAATCTGTCCAGTTAATTACTTTTCTTTACAACTAGGGCTTTTTAGTAAATACAAGCTCTGGCCTGTGACAGTCACTCCAACTAGTCACCGTGCTTGATAATTGTTTATGTGTTATATACATATGAAATGAGAAGCTTTACAATAACCTTATCAAAGCTTAAGATGTAAAGTGGGATACAATTATGTTTTAGCGTAATGAATTGGTAAAACAGCTATGTCAGCTATGAGCAAACATATAGAAATATAGTTCCTGGTTCAGTCCTGGGTATTGACCATCATATTTGTAAAGCCAACTTGTTGATTGTAATAAATAGCAAACATCTTATAAAAACATGGGTACAGAGGCTAGTTGTCTGGCCCTGCTAACATTAACATGTTTGTGTTACATGACTAGCTTCTTGCATGACGCAGATATCTAATGATATACAGTAAATCTTAGGTCTCAAAACATTGTCATAGTGCACTGCAAAGATGGAAAGAGCTTACAGTTATTACCAGGATTTTCTGTGGAGCCAGAGGTTGGAGGTGTGGTTGGGACATTTTTGGGAGGAAGAGGAGGTGGAGCTGTAATGAAAAGAGTGCAAAAATGAATGGTCCAATAGGTGATAAAAAGGTCATTCCCAATGATTGTCACATTATAACACAGAAAATTGTAATTTATTTCAAACATTCGTCTCAGGCTCATCTCAAAATTGTAATCAGATTAAATTTGCTGATAAGAACAGAGTTCAAATGGATAGAGTTATTGCCAAAATGAATTACCATTCGAACAAATTATAAACCATGCATCTCAGAACAGGCAGTCATCATGCCAAATGCAGGGAAGAGGAAGACTTGGTGTCCCATACTTAGCCCCTCTCATGTCTGATACAAGCACAACAGATTCCTTTGGTCGTGAGATGGATCATGAAATGAAATAGCTGTCTGTCAGGGGTTAATGCTGACTTGAATGGCTGTCAGTCGACTGTATATGAGTTAGTCGGACAATGAGCGGGTTCATGAGGTGAGCTGGGGTCTGTGCGGTCATTCCAGGGACAAGGTCATGTGACACAGGGTCATGTAACACAGGCTTCAAAAACTTACTTCCTGTTGGGAAGGATCTTGTCAAAGAGGAATTGGACTCTGACAAAGGAACTCCCCACGCATCAGATTCAGATAGAACCACTAGTTGTTGTTTTTTTGAAAGGGACAGAAGATTCTATGTCAATAATATCACTGTCGTATTTTTACAAAAATCATCACAACAAAAAACAGAAAGACATCTTGTTTACAAACAAGATCTGCACATTGACATAATGCAATGTTAGCAAAAAGAAGTATTTCAAGTATTTGAAAAGTCTAGACAACAAGATACAGCGTCATTTAGGGCAGTGGTTCTCAACTGGTCTGACAGTGGGACCCAAATTTATCCCTGAAGATGTTATTTTTACAGAACCAGTTATTTATCTAATCTATTTTAAAATGACCTTTAAGGCAGAATCATCATCATGATCCACTTTTTGGTCCTGACCCATCAGTTGGGAATCAATGCCTTTAAGGCCCACTACCCAAGTTTTTGAAAAAGGCTTTCCCACTCCATCTTATAAATTCTCAATTTATTTAATTTTGCTTTTCTTCTTTCTGTCTCAGTTTTTCTTTTTTCTCTGCAGTTTTGTGGTCTAAGTGGCTGGAGCAAGCTCTGGAGTTAGTATATTTCCAGTTGAACTTGCCGCCGCCATTACTTCAGAGTATAAAATGTGCACTAGCTTGGAATCAACCAATGAAAGTGTCCCTGATGTGAATGAGACTATCCTCCTTTGTTCTGAGCATGTGATTGGTCCATAAATGTAGTCCTTGCTCTAATCCTGCCTCTGTCAAAAAATATTTTTATGAAACCCAGATGAGGTCTCAGGGTCTCCTTTTTTCAGAGATGACTTCAATTATTGACTGAATACTTTGTTTTCTTCAAATATCAGGTGTTGCATCTTTAAGGGCTGCAGGTTTTGTAGGCAATTTTTGCTTGACAAACCTAACTCTATTGCCCATTGTCAATGTGAATGCTGATTGCTAAAAAGAAATTAAATCCATAACAATGTCTTATTTTTGCGTTTAAAGGAACTTTATGCACCTGCAAGCTGTAATTGGATGAGAGCTACACACTCAAAAATGTAAATTAAAGACAGAGGGGATTAGCTTTTTAAAGGGGAAGAAAAAAAGGTTATATACACAAAAATCCTCTCAGGATCGAGTTAAAACCTTTGAGGAATATACTGTGTGTCATGTGAAATGCTGCGGCTTTTGAATGGAATGATAAAGTGAATTTGTGTCAGGATGTTGTTAGCTACGCCTGACATAGCAGTTGCATAACAGCTAAGAGCCCTACCACAGCCTGCAGCACTAAATCTTACAGGATTGGATAAAAGTAGGTGACAGGGGAATCTGCACATTAACAAGGAGTACTGTGCTGATTAGCTGGAGATTTGGGTACTAAGTTCAACTTTGACCTCTGCAAAAAAACAAATCCAAAAAACTGATGGACTAGATCTGCAAATGTTGCAACACTAAGTGTGCACTGTTAAGGGTGTACTACACTAGAGATTATACACATACCTTCAGTTTTCTGTTCTCCAAAGGCTGTTTCCAAAGGAGGCCCAAATAAGGCTGTGGTGTCTTCAGAGACTGGAGACTGGCTGCTGCAAAGACAAAACAAGTCTTATTATTATAAATCAGCTGTTTCAAGAAATTTCCAATATTTAAAAAATATGCAACAACATCCTATACCTGGGAGGCTGAGGTGCGGGAGGTGCAGCTGGTGCAGCTGCCACAAGAGGTGCGGCAGGGACAACACGCCTGGGTCTGGCAATCTCTTCACCTAAAACAGTGCATTTGATTATAAGCAATTTTGGTTATAATCAACACTTCAAAAAATGTAAATGTATTGTCAAATAAAATTAGTATAGGAATGTTACTTACTGGAGGTGTTCCTTTTCAAACCCTGTGAATAGTAAAAAGAGGGAGAAGTGTAAATTTCAATGCACAATGCTGCTTCAGACAGAAATAACAAGCCACTGCATTGTTTTACATATTTTTCCGGGTTTCCCACTTATATAGAATATATATCTATGGGGATACATTTCAACTCTAGCAAGATGTGATTTTTGTTATAAATTTTATATTTTAAAATATTTCACCACAAGGTTTTAATTCAGATGTTATATTCTTTATTCATGTTACACCACATTTTATATAAAAAAGGTGTAGAGTTCAGCTTTAGACTATGGGGGACAAAATTAGACTATTGTGGTAATCTTCTAAATTAATTGAAAACATTGACACATTGTCCCAACATTTTCAGGATCAAGTTTTAGAAGGCGTGATTCACATGAGCACAACTAGATCTCGCAAAGCATTACAAAAGATTATATTCTTTATGTTATGATGAACAAGACTCCTATCATATACATGCATATGACACACACAGAAATTACATAAGAGGTGTCCAGAAAGTAATGAGAATATTTTGTTTTGTTTTAACTCAGATCCTTTACAGCAAGAATGCACAGAGTCACATCACTCAGGCTGCTTTTGAGAGTTTTTGACTTTTTTATATTTCCTCTGAATGTCATCCCACACTTATTAAAAAAATGAATTTTTACAATTTTTAATTTCAATACCTTTTTAAGACATTTTGAAGACATAATACTTTTTATTCATGTCACGTAACTTTTGCATTTCATGTAAAATAGTACGTAATGTCAATACATTACATACATTAATGCATACTTTTTGAAGTCAAACTCTCTTTGGACAAAATTTAATACCAACCAAAATATACCATATAAAATCATGATTAAGAATTTTAAGAGCCTTATTTTTCTCAAAATTAATTTATTCAGACCAAGCAGACACCCTAAAATAATTTGCATTACTTTCTGGACACATTTTTTGACCACTAAAACTACATAAACAAACACATACTGACATATTGGATATAAACAGAAAGTGGAAAAGAAAATGGAAAGCAGGAGCCTACAAGCTACCGTTGGCTGTAGTGAAGACATTAAGAAGAAACAGGCCACATCAGGAAAGAAGAGGACTGAACAAGACAGGCAGATGAAAAGACACTATGGGGAAGTGTGACTTCAAAGAGCCAGCTGTCAAAAGTGCAAATGAGACCAAGCCACTCAACATGAAAACCTACAGGAGCTGTAGTCAAGTTGAGAGTAAGGCTAAAGAATATATGTCTTGTATTTTAAATAATAATCCCAACTGCCAAATTTAGGCACAGTTTGAATCCCTCATTTTTGCTTTAGTTCAAGTAAAGACACTGTGGGAAGCAAAAGACAAGACGTGTGACACATTTTAGGAAGAAAAGAAAAAAAGAGAGGCACTTACTGGGCTGCGTCTCTGTGACCAGCAAAAGGGAAGAGAGAAGAGACACCTGGTCAGAGAGTGACAAATCAGTAATTACATACATCATACAAAATCAGGATGAACTTTGGCCTGGGAGCTGCCATCTTAGAGCTCCCATTTTGTATAGACAGTGGAGCCTATGAATGTACAGACATTATTTTCCTAGACTCCAAAGATGTTTTTTTTGCTTGATAAAACCGCTAAGGCAAATTATTTACTCAAGGCAATGATAAATATATGTATTTGTTTGTATCATCTTGGTGTAACTGGACATTTCTGAAAATACTGAAACTGCACGAGTCACTTCCCACTATTTGTATTTTACTTTCAAATATGAAGATATAGTTGTGTAAAAATCCCCTTGACTGCCCTGTCATTTTGCCTTGTAGCCCTGCATCTGCCCTCTTGGTCTCTTAATATCTGCCTGGCATCAAAGGCTCCATGAGTCCCTAACAGTAGCTCATGTTCCAGTTGTGCAGTGAGCCGTGGTTGATTATGGTGATGCAATAAAGGGGTGGGACATGCTGTGGAGAAGATTTCATTTGATTGGAGAGATAGCTGTGTGATGCAATATCTCACTTTTCAATATTTTTTTTCTATTTATCTGTATTATGAGTTTTAAGCCATAAAGTACTGCCGATGTAGGATGTCTTTTATTTAAATTTGTTTCATATACCAAGCAAGGTATTTTGAGCTTCTCTGACAGAGCTTTGTGTGGCTGTCCGATGCGATTATTTTCAATATTCCACCTCACCACTTGCCTTTTCTCATTCCTCAACTAGTATTAGCCTTATTAGCTGACCAATTAACTACATGGTCAGGCCAAAAATAATAATAATTAAAAAAATCTAAATATATTAGTCAGCAGAAACTACTTCAAAAGCAGTCCTTGTTTGTTCCATGTTACGAGGTAAACAAAACTGCACTACATTTCCCATGAGGCTCTACTATAACGAAAACAAGTAGCCCCATGTAAGCAGCTCTGTGTGATAGATCAATGCCTGCTGTTATTTGTACTAGGCTATGGCTTAAGGTAATTTATATGTATAGAAAATGGTAAGTAACAAGCTTTGGAAAGTGTCGAACACACTGATACATTACACCATGCAAAGCAGGGCTTACCGGACTCCTCTACAGGTTAGCATCATTAGTGGCAGCAAAAGAATGTCAAAAACAAGCAGAGAGGATAGAACAATTAGAAAAGAGCACTACATTAACATCTGCAAAGCAAAGTAGCAATCTGAATCAACAGCAGTCATTAATATAGCAGTTATAGTACTCTAGCCTACTCCAACACCCACTCAACACTACTCCTCCTGACATGCTGTGAGCTCTGACTATGTAAAATTAAGCGGTCCAAATCAAATGCTAGTGAATGTTTACATATGAATAATTCATACAAAACAGAGCAAATAGTATTTTTAGCAATTTAGGTCATCTCTTGTATGTCACCAGTAAAGCTATGGATGACTAAGATGACTAAGATGAAGTTTGTTTGTTTTTTAAAGTCAGATGTTTTGTCTAAAGATACTGATTTTGGGGAAAAAATGCTGGGAAGAAGAGGTGTTTGCTCTCAGAGGCCTGTGAACATTTGTCCCCTGTTCTCTTTTTATCAGACCATTTTACCGTCAGTCCACAGCCAAGGTTGCTTAGCATTTTAAGAGAAGAGAATGGGAGTAACTGTGTGAATGGTACAATTTATGTGTGAGGTTGCACTGGAGTTACTGTTCTCTGTCCAGGGGAAACACATGCTTCAGTCAAACTGCTAGAGGTGAAAGACGCAACTTAGAAATTACTAGCTAAGGCCAGTACTTCTTATACCAAAGTTAATCTTGTCATGCCAGTTCAATAGACACATTTTGTCCTAGATTAAACAATATCAATTGATGGGCTTAATCAAATGACAGCAATGTAATGGTTGTTTTCTTGTGTGTGTGTATACTTAGCAGCAAGTAATAATAGTGTTTGTCATACAAGTTTAAAGGTACACCACCCCACATTTGCATATGTTTCCTGCTATTGAGAAAAATAGTCACTTTTGACCCTCCCTTCCTTCCTTTGAAGGATCGCCACACTAAATAATTCGCATGGGTAATTTGGCAGGTTTTTTACGCTTGATGCTTGGGTGCCATCGTGCCTGGCATACATCCTGATATCATTAAAAATAACTTGATGTTACCTGTGTTGAGCAATAGGCCACGGCAGTCTGCAATTATCTTGACCTTGTTTAATATTGCGTAAATGCTTTTTCTGCTGTGTAACTAGACATAGATGGTGCTGAATTAGCCACTTTCATTGTTTGTGACATCCATTATTTCAGGGTTTAGTAAGTGTTGATAAGTGGATATAAACTTGATTAATATAGATGATATTATAAGCTCCTTTCAATGTATACTAAAGGCCTGTAATTCATATTCATATATTTGTATTTTTTGTCAATGCGCCTTTTTCCTACACGTTTCACAGACACGTGGTTATTATGATTATCATTATTAAAAGAAGTACACACCTGAGCAGGTTAGCACAGTCAGTGGGCGAACACGCTGGTACTGAACTGAATTATTGAGACCAGAAGCTCAAATGACCACAAACAATCTTGCAGTACGGCAGACTGACACATGACTATTGTGCCCACTTTCCTACCTGAATTATTCACAGAGGACAACCAAGCTAAGGCTCCTCACTAGAGAATAGAGGAATTAGGGACAGGAGATAAAAATGTAGGGAAGGCTAAAGGCCTGTTCGGTCCTATTGTTAAGAACAGGCTGTCCAAAATGTGGCGAAGGCTTGAATTTGGACTTATCAATGGCGCTGCGTCACTTTAAACAAGAGCTTCACACCCTGCTATTTGGCAGCGACGCACTGTCAGATGGGTTGTGTTGTGGTGGGACATCTGCCTTGTGTTAAAATCAAGCTACAGGACAAAGACAGCACTGACCAACAAGATTTTTAGATTTAGAAAATGGTATTCAAACCGATACAAAGCTAGCAAATTAAATTTAATACTTTAATTTTAGATTCAAAGCATTGGAATTGTGACCACATTAAAAAATGTGAAGACGGTAAGAGATACATGCTGTGATTCATGAGATTACTGGGAAAAGAATTGCTATGTCCCCATCATTATGTTTCTTGAACTTCTGATAATATCTTTGATACTGCAACCTGATCATGATTATATTATCTAGCTAGGCCACAGACATCTGCAACCTATGGTTTTAGAGACACACACGGCTCTTAAGCCCAGTTCTTGCTGTTCCTTGATGTCTGGTTATGTAAAGTCAATGAAAGAAATAAGTAGATGACTATAAAACAACCTGCATCTGTATCATCTTGACATTTTAACATAAAACTTTCTCCCTATTTTCCGGTAAATGCTATGGATTTAGCTGTTCAACTGTTATAATAAACTGTTTTAGCCTCACTTGTCCATGCAGTTGCACACATGGACTGATTAGAAGTGCCACACACAAGCACCAAAAAATAGTTACAGGATGTAAGTCTGGTTCTCTGTGAGATATGGGCAGTATTTACACAGTACTTTCTTAGTTTACAATAATTACTGACCATCCATAGGCTATATTTCACTTATAGGCTAAGTGACTTTTGTGCATTTAAACTGGTTGCAGTTCTTTACAATTTTAAATTTTGTATTTTTGGGAACAACTGAGTCTTTGAATCCAGAAGGTTTCCGACCCTTGAGCTGGGGTGTCTCTAGGTGCTTGAGATCTACTGCGGATTCAAAAATCTTCCCTTCTTCAACTGGCACTGACACTGGCTTATGAGTTTCATAACCTGATGACCTCTGGAAAATGTATACACCTATAAACCTCTATGCACAAGAAAGATTATACTATACTGTCGGAATACTTAAAAAAAAAAAACTTTACTTTTTAGAGGAAAAATTTTACTTTTACTAAAATAATTTCCCTTGTACTGTCTACGTAAGTAAACTTTATATTTACAAATTTTTACTTAATTTCTAGTAATATATTTGTTGACTACTTTTATTTCTACTCTTTTATATTTATTACTGTTGCTTACCAATGCCAAATAGTGTCTAGTTAAGTGTTGCCACAAAAACAAAGGATTGAAGGAAACATGCAAAGCCACATAGCTGGACATAAATGCTGTCTTATTGCATAGTTGAAGCCTGTTAGAGAGATGCCACACAGTGATACAGTGAGAGCGGTGCTACTAACCAGAGGAGATGGGGACAAGGCTATGTTGCCTATGGAGGCTTTGAGCTCATCCACTGACGGCGCAGAAATGACACAATCGGGCGGGAGGGGCTTAATCTTGATTTTAAACTTTTTTCTGTGCTCTTCCTCCTCCTCAGACTCATCCGAGGAGAAGAAGTGTGTTTTCTTGACACAAGGTGGGACCATATAGTTAAGAAAAGCAATCTCAGTGGTCACAAAATGTATGCTTTTTCCAGATATTGCTATTTATGGAAGATAATGGCATTAATGAAAAAGGATATCTCCCTCTTCAGATTCATCCTCAGGTCTTATGCTATAGCCCTCGTCGTCCACCTCTGGAGAGTTCTGAAAAATAATCCAAAACATCAGGAAAAATAATAAGTCTGAAATGTTAATATATTAAGGAAAAGTGGTCAATGCAAGTATTAAAGGGGCTATATTACACTTTTTTTTAGCTTTCTACCATGTTATAATGTTGTTCCCTCACCATAAACATACATACGAGTTGTGTTTTGTTTCATTCATGTATGTTAAAGTAATCCTGTATTGTTTAGTGCAGAGTTCCTGAGACCTCAGAACATTCGGTTGCCCCACCTCTCCCATGAACCCCCTCCCTCTCCAGGAAGCACTAACCAGTCTGCTGTCATTCCTTTAACCCAAAAACAGTGTACAGCTCTGTTTCCACTGATTCCTCACAGCTATTTTTAATTTTGTAGTAAAATGGCATCATTCAAATTCAAGAAAAAAGGTATTTTCTCAGTTTTTGTTCAATAGAGCGTAACAGAGCTGCACCCTGCTAGTTTCTGCACCTGTTTCTTTATGGCAGTACTAAAGTACTCATTGAAACTGTTTTCTTTTAGTCACATAATGTTTTTAAAGGTTGTAAAATGTGCAATGCTTTTCTAGAGCTGACCAAGATTGGTTTAAAAAGATAAATAAAAATGTTATATAGCCCCTTTAAGTGGTGATTTAAAGACAATGAGTACAATGTTTGGAACAAGTGAAAATTACAATACGCATATGATAATAATTTGTTATACAACTCAATGTGCATTATGGAGAAAAATGAGAGTGAATGGGAGACGTGCCAACAAAAATTGCACAGCTAAACTTACATATCTGTCCCAGTCGATATCACCATAGAAGCCATTCGGGGCCCCATTCGTCCTCTTCTGAGACTAAAAAAGTTTTAAAAATTAGTGGCAGCAGTACTTAAAAAAACATGTGTACTACTTCTACTACTACTGTTTTCACTACTACTACTATGTTTTAGGGTAGAGACTTTATCGCACATGCCCAAATAAAAAATTAGGGTGTGTAGCAAAAAGGACAGCACTAGTTCTTTGGTTTTCTGCTCCATGCTAGTGAGCTTTCAGCAAGTTTAGTGGATGAATAATGAGCTACAGAATCTACTCTGATGTACAGTCTAAGAGGTGCAGACTTCTAATCTAAAATCTATTCTTATTAAGAGCTGGCTTTAGTACCGATTCAACCTCTTGGGGCTCCTGGTAAATAAAAAGAAAAAGAAAAAACATCCCATGCTTTTTTAGTATAATTAAGACTTAATGAATGAACTGGATGATGAATATAAATACTCTCTGTCACTTACTCCATCTCTGTCTGGGGACCCCCTGTGTAAAAGAGAAGGAAATTAAACATGTTAGCGCCTCATTTTAAAATCAAGTGCTCTGCTAATTACTCAAGCAAAATATTTGAAAAGCACTCATTAAAAACCAATTACATGTCGTTTAATGACTTATTCACTTGTAAATCATAGCGTAGTGAACGTCCCAGGTATACTGCATGTATCAACCATAAAAATAAATGCTGTGAAAATAAGGTGTCAGGAAAAATTGCCTAACAACAATCTAACATTACCAGTATTAACACCCATATACCACAGCAACAGAATAACAATACACTGTATGCATCAAAGACATAACAAACGAAAATCACTTCTTGTACAATACTACACTCATTCAATGCATTACTTACGTTGAGTCATTGTCCTTCTCTTTCTTCCGTATCCCGAAGGCCTTCCTGGTACGTTTTTTCAATCCTAAGGGCACAAGTTCAGAGAAAAGATCAATTACTGCCATACAAGACAAAAGTACTTTGTAAAAGGTGCTACAAATATTGGTGAAGAAAGGTTAGAAAGGATCTGCTGTTCTGCATCATCCAAAAGATAAAAGCATTGTATTCATGAATTATTGAATAGCTATAGCCGCATTGACTGTGATGCCAAAAACTCTTCACTGCTAAAACTGTACTCATGAACACAGCAGTGGATTGACGGCCTTGTAATACTCCAGACACCTCTTCTGATCCATTAGTGAAGAATCGATGAAGTATAAAATAAAAAATAACATCAGACAGTGATAGACTGAAGACCTAATATAGATACTGATTTTATGCTATGGTCATAGCACATGTGAACACAATTAGAAATTAACCTTTGTTAAGTAGAGCACAGTTTGTAGAGCGCAGACCTCCATCAAGGCACTGGGCCTATCTCAGAATAACTCAAACTCGAACTTCAAGTTCTGGAGTAAATGCTCTATCCTTTGAACTACACAGTATGTCACAACCTCTTGTGGCTAGTTAGTATCTTATATCTCTAACCATTACTTATCTTGCTATCTAACTGACAAAATAATGCCAGCAAGTAGGGAAATTTGTTCTCGGCATTCGAGCCAACAGTCAATGCCACTGAGGCAACCATCTTCTCCAGATCTTAATCCAGAATCCTGGTCAGGAGCACCAAGCTGGATTAGCCTATTGTTCATGTTTTAGGTTGATGGGGGAAACAGGAGCACCTTGAGAAACCCACCCAGACACAGAGAAACATGCAAACTCCACACAGAAAGACCTAGCTCAGGGAATTAAACCCGGTACCTCCTTGCTATGAGGTAACACTGCTAACCACTTTGCCACGGTGCTGCAATACTTGGCAGAAACAATATTAATGTCACTATATTTGGAGAAGAGTTTTTGGATAGGAAAATATGCATGTCAGTTTTGCTTGCTAGTTTGCGACGCTAAAAACAGTGTAGCTTGAGTTAGCTTTATAATAGTGAGCATTGTAGACAGTCTTATCTCATAAACAACATAAACTTAATTTAAAATGCAATATTAGGTTTTACAAAAAAAAAAAAGTCATGCAACAGACAGAGTTCAAGGCATTTAAATCATGACAATAAAACTATTTACATCAGTGTATAACAGCGACACTGATGTCATTGGAATCAGAGCTTTGCGGAGCCAACCCCCACCTTCATTGTCCACTGTTTCTCCTTTCTATGGGTACGCACTATGACAATGGCATAAATTTAACCCATGAACAATCATGGGTACAAACAATATTTTTTGCAACAATTGCCAACAGCTATTTTCCACAATTTGAAGTTCTCAAAATTTGATCTAAACATCCAAAAACATCAACAAATGTGAACAATATCTTACCCACGATGAAAGCCCAGTTGTCTCCCTCCATTTCCTTTCTGATATTTCCTTAACTCTCATACTTCCCTTGCGCCTGGTCACACGCTCACCACATCCTCCCACAACCAACCGGAGCTCTTCCTCATACCTCGAGCTTAGAGTTTGTGAGCAGCAACCTGATGCTGCAGCACATGCAGCTAATGCACACGCATGAAGACACACAAACCCGCACACACAAAAGGTATCATGGACCCAGGCTCGAGCTGTACAAGCTTCTCAAATTCACCGGGACTGGCCTCACTCATGAATTAAAGACAAATGCCATCATCACAGCCAACACATCAAAATCTTTGTCATGTCTGGCTTTATGTGTACGTCATTTGAAGTAGTATTTTATGAGGATTGGAAAATATGAAAAAAATAGTTTTAGTACAAGTAATAAGATACAACATTTGATAATGTGGCCACTTTAAAAGAAAACAAACTATTCATTTGTTAATATTTAGGTTGCCAACATATTTTATTTACATAAAATCTTGCAATGGTGATGACATAGTTCCAGACTAGGACTCCAACTAGGAATTTCTGACTTCATCTCTAATATATGCACAATGGTAAAGAATCCACTAGATAATTCTTAAAGGTCCCATATTATGCTTTATAACTTAAAATAATGCATATGTATGGTGAGCTGCTACTGCTACACTTGGTAGGATGGGGATTGGACAGACCATAAAATGGATAATTAGCATGACTATTATTAGCAACATGACACTAACAGACAGATAAATGAGCTAACTGCTGTGTACTGACAGCATTTTAAGCCTTGGGAATATTGGAACAAGTCCAGTGACTGTGTATGGCTTCAGAAACGCACAGTAGCACTTACTAGTTCCACTTGTTTATGTAGAGCCATGAGACAGAGAGTTTTCAGCTCTTGAGAAGGGAATCACTCAAAACTGCGCAAATGAAAGAAAATACTACTCTAGGTATGTTTCTGAGCAGGAAACATTATAACATGGTAAAATGATCAAAAGGGGACCTTTAAAAACAGACTCCAGATGGCAAAAAGTAATAAACTGTTCTTTTCCTGACCAAGAATGTATGAAATTAGTATCTTTGTAGCAAATGTTGCTTCATTTATTTCAGGAGTCTCTTATTACACCAGCCCCTCCTGACACACCATTGTCTAAATTTATCCAGGGACTAGCACATAGTGTATGTGGCTGGGGTTTTTGGCTGCACATTGGAGAAACAAACGGCTGAAATCTGTATCAACTGTGGGGAGACTCACCACTTTGCTAACAAACCAATGCAGGTGAAACATAAATTACTTGGCGGAGATTATTATTACAAATAAAAATGTGTTTCATAGGTACTCCTAAAATATAAAAACATACAATCTTTAATAAAATCAGTATCTCAGCAATATATAATCCAGATCAATCTTTCAGCAAAAGTGTTGTCACCCTTGCCTTGAACAGCTACTGTCCCAGCTTGATAAATGTTCCGCTGCAGAAGCAACGCTCTTACATAATCACAAGCAGAAATACAAAGACCTGTCCTTGTACAGGCCAGCGCTGCACTGAGGTCTGCAGCACTTTTACAAGCTGAGAAATGCACATATCTCATCACAGCCTTTTCATAAAAAATATTCATTGACATGCTTTTCCTGCTCATTGTGTTTGAAACCTAACTTAGGTTTCAAGTGTACAAAATATGTTTCTTATGAATAACTGACAACTGGATAGTCTGGTTCAAACACAAAACATCAGTGTCATTGACCAAGTAATTGGTATTAAGAAGCAGAAAAGGTCACAATTGAGAAAACATGAAAGCTTTGATACTTTGCAATGTTTTAGCAGATGAACTTTTTACATATTGCATAACATTAGACAATAAGACCAGAACTAATAGATTAAGAGCACTAACTTTGTATTCACCCAAATTCATTGCAGGACATAGTGTTTATGAAGGAAAAACCTTTAACGTTTTTTTGTATGACCTTCCTTTAAGCCAGTTTACAACACTGATCTGACACATGCATTACCTTGTTAGCCTGTTTTTCCATTGCATCACCCTAACACCATTTTTTAACTAACACCAACACGTCCCGGGCCAAAATGTCATGTCTTCTTTCCGTATCTCACTCCAGTTTTGTTTTGCCCTGAGGCTGTTTTCTTTAGCTGTAAATCCAGCTCTGCCCTCATGTTAGCCCTGACAGTTTTACTTTAGTGTTAATGAAAGAGTATTTTGTGTCTGTGCCTTGATACATGCGTGGCAACTGTACTTATATTTTGTATTCTTATTTTAAAGCAAGAGAATTCGTTCTTTGTGATACTATATGTGCACACTATTCCACTTTCTGCTGCAGTACAATAAGCAAATGTTTACATTAAGACAGCCTCACACACTTTTGTCTACCATTGGAAGGTTATTATAAATCCTCTGATAAGATGAACACACCTTGAAGTTAGAAAGGTCAGCATTTAAAATAACAGATATAGTGCAGTTAGAAACACAGACATCCAGCAAGGCATTTGTCCTATGTCGCAATAGAAAATACAATATATCGAATTGAGGATCCTCTCCACTGAGTCATAAGACATTATATACCACAAGTGTAAGAATCCTTGAAATTTTTTTGAAACCAGATGGATCCACCCCAATACTATAAAAGTAATTTCTTTTTAGGTAAATTACTGACCTAAAAAGAAAATGTCATCAAAATCTGTTATACTGTGCAGCTACAGTTTTATTTAAAAGGGCAATATTAAGCAAAATCAATTTGTCCTCTTTATACCATGTTAATGTTGTTCCCTCATCAAAAACATACCTGGAGTTGTGTTTTGTTTTATTAACACCTGTTTAAGTAATGCTGTAGTCTTTGTTGCTGAGTTTCTGAGGCTGCCCACTCCACTGACCAATCAACAAGCCCTCTACATCCAGTCTGCTCTCATTCTTTTAATCAAAAAACGGTGTACACTGATTCCTCACAGTATACATTTTTATTTTGTGGTAAAATGGCAGCATAACAAAAGTTAAGGAAGAAAAGTGCTTTTTTTTACTGATTATGTTCAAAAGAGCATAACAGAGCTGCACTCTGCTAGTCTCTTCATCTCTTGCTTGGCACCCGCAGAGTACTTATTAAAAATGTTCTCTTAGTCCCAGGTTGTAAAACGTGCAATGCTGTTCTCAAAGTGACCAAGAACCTATACTAAGCACAATAAAAAAAAATGTATATCAAAAGAATTTTACCAGAAATGATAGGGGAAGGTTCCAAGATATTGTGGTTTCCTCCTGCAGCTTTTGGAGACCAAATCTCAACAACTCATGTTTAAGGTAAAGGGTGGCATTCTGTTTGTAGTATGTGACTGTACATGGAAGGAGTTAATTAACGACAAGGGAACTAACAGAGGGACCAATGCACGCTGTTTAATGACTTAATGGCTTCCGTTCAGCGCACAGAGGATGCTAGTCCAAGTGCTAACATAATTAGCGGTTTCTCCTCAAGTCACAGTAATGTAATTCTATAAAGTAGGGAAAAACAAGGAGGACATAAAGCCAGGCACAGAGCATGACAACCCTAGCTAAAGAGGTACAAGACAACCTCAGCCTACGGTGCAAGTGTAGCACCAAACACTCAACGTATGCTAAGGAAAAAGGCATTAAATATAGTTTGAGTGAGACTAATAAATGATGGTTTGTCTATCTCTAAATAAGAAAATGTTTGCTGAGGATTATGGGAGTACATATGGAATACAGTATATCCTAAGTTTAGAAAGTGTCCCAGTGAAAACATTCTCCCAACGAGAAAATGGCCAGTCAGAGTGTGTTATCATTACAGCTCAGTGCGGTCCGCCCTTCAATCTAAAGCACGTGGTTCGCCCAAACTTGGCTTCAATAAACACAACCACCTTCAAAACACTACAATTATACTTGCTGTTATTAAATCCCGCGCACATGCTTCACCACCATCATGCCCTGGGAGTACGAGCATGCTGCTGTGGGATGTCACAAGCCGCTTGGTTTGGAGTTTCCCAGGTTTTTAACTTTTAAAAGAAACAATACAGCATTAAAGTTTCCAAGGAAATCGTGTTTCTACATGTGGAGTCACTGTGGGAATGATGAATTTCTGTGCACATGTTCAACTCATCTCCTCAAACGCAACTTTTTAGGAAAACATTGTATTTTTAGAAGCACTTGAAGAACATAGACATCCATCAAGGCATTATACTGATCTAAAAATGGAAAAATATAGTATAATATATTCTAATTACAAACCAACCAATAAACCAATAAACAAACCAAACGGTAAAAACAATTGTACAGCCAGGGTATTGTATTAAACAAGAAAGCTCCCAGTCTTAAACTAACATGGTTAAGCCACTGCGCCGCTCCTATTTTGGCATTTCCTGTGCAAGTCTCTTCCTGGAGCATTAGCTTCTTTATCGATTTTCTGTTGTAAACACAAACATGTGAACCGGCACGTATATACTACGCACAACAGCAGGCCACCCAAACAGGCCTTGTTTAGGTGTGATCTCCAGGCTCTGGAGGCTGTCCAACAAATCTGTTTAAAAGAAGCAGTGATGAAGAGGCCTGCGCTGCCAACCTCGGCAGGCCAGGCCCAGCCACTCAGCGCCTGAATGGGGACATGTGCTGCAGTGCATAGTAAGTAAGAGAGGCTAAGGACACAGCTGGGGTTGGGGACGGAGGAGTGCTGAATGATGGCTTAAAAACACACATCAAAGACGAGGCCTGAGGGACGAATCAGGCTTTTGCTATTTCTTATCTGGAACACAAGTACATTTCCTTGGTGATGTGTTGGCCTTTGTACAAAAACAAGACTAGAAGGGACACTATGCATTTTTTTTTCTCGCATTTGTCAACTGTCAAATCACCCAATGGAAAGACCTTCTGTAAAAATCACTTTGCTTTAATAGATGAGTATGTTCAGACTACAGCAAATCAATCACATGCAGATATACATTCCGGTCTGCATGCTGCTTGGTTCTAATTGGCTGCTGGTCTACTTGTCTTATAAACATTGCATTAATAATCCTACTGGATAAGCTGCTATTACAGTACTCAATATGTCTGCTTACTCTGTTACAAAAGTGTGAACAATATAAAGAAACAGAGAGAAAAGTTAAGCAATAATGTTTCATGAAGCAGAAACAATTGTGGGATAGCAGTGGTCTAATGCTGAACCTAAAGCAAGACAATATGGAATGCAATTTGCAATGTTCTTGATAGCGTTGGGAAAAAAATTAGTTTTGGGTAATGCAGTATTAATGATAAAACAGTATGTTAAAATAATTGTATGGACACTAAAAGCACTAGCCCCATCTTGCAATGGTAAAGATAGAGTGAGCAGACCTGGACTCGACCTGGGTATCTTCTAATTCAATGATAAACACTCTATTGTAAAAGCTCTTGTATTTCACAACAAAAAGGAATCAATCACTTTTTGTTTCTTTACTGACCCCTTGTGGCCTGAGTTAGTATCTCTGGCCCTATCTCGCAGTGGTACAGAATCCTTTCAAAAATCCATGGACCCAGACAGTGTTTCCAGTCCACAACAAAAATTATTTTCTTCTTACTTTCCTGAACATTTGATCCAAATCAAAGCTTTGCTTGCTAACAAACATCTAAACACACCGTGCAACTAACCCAAGCCTGCAAAAACATAACATCTTGGGCTGAGATCGTAAACATAACATGCAAACACTGCCCAGTGAAATTACCAGAATCTTTGTCTCTTGATGCAATATGTGTTTACTAAGTTGGCCAGACTGCAGTTAGTAATTAGCCCCTCTAATTTAAAGCTTTCTGTGCTTTACTATTTACGTTCATGAGAATTTCTTGATTCAGTTTGCTTATATTTTGACATCACGTTTGACCGAGCATTGCAGAGCTGCATGTGGATGTGCTCTGGCAGGCGGACAAGTTTGCACATGAGGCCACAGCTAATGAGGGGTGCAGGGCACAAAAACAGCAGGCAGACAGGAGAAGAAAAAAAAAAACTTTCTGGCAGACTGGCTGTAATGAACCTTAGCAGAGAAGAGGCGAGACACACCGGTAGGACATATAATATTTAAACAGAAAGTAAGGTAGGACTACTGCAAACAAGAGCTGCATAGAGAGCTTTGTTTTGGCAAGATGAGTCACTGATCAGAGACAAGGAAGTGGCAGTGTGAAGAAAGACTGGATCCAGTAGGTATACAACAACAATGTAATAATTGTGTTGTATGACAAAAAAACTGTAGCAGACACGCTCCATTCCCGTCTATAACATGTTGTGTTTGCACTCGCTGAACCTCAAGGCGACTTGCTAATAAGCTGTCAAACAGGGCAGTGTTATGTAAATATTTGCTTATGTTTTTTTACTAATTTATATATGAATCATGTGCACAAAGAAACATTTAAACAGGACATGAAGCAATATTTCTCTAAATCTCTTCTTTGGAGTCAAGACCATACTTCACTCAGGTCAAGTCATGAGGGGAAGAGCGTTGACTTTTAGGGACTGTTTGTGGGCACGTCTTTCAGGTTATCATGTCAATAAAAAAGCAAAAAAAAATACTGACAGTAACAGATACTTCGTCCCTCATACAGGAGATTGAAAAACTATGTCTAGATACTTTATTTTGATTCACTTATTACTTATATTACTTATTACTTTTAGACACTGAATGAGTGCGGAAATGCAGATGTTACAGCTAGACAGCTAGACCAGAAAAGAAAAGAAATGTTAAAATGAAAAACTACAATTCGCCAAGGCAAATCAATGGCAAATTTACTACAGTTTAGCTATCAAAAATAATATTCAATAATAAAAATATTGGTAACACTTTAGAATAACTCACAGTATTAAAGCATTAATATATATGTAATTTCATTCAAAAGTTGTGCTTTGTAATATAACCAGTTAGTAACACTTAAATAATATGTATCTAATGCTTTATAGTGTGAGTTATTCTAAAGTGTTACTAAAACTTAAAAATGATTTATAAGAAAAATACATTCTAATAACCAAAATGGCCTTGGTGATTTTTAATCCATTGACAGAGGTTAATGCAAAGTAAAATGATGGCCATTTATATCAAAGAAACAACAAAGCATTTGCTTACTCTTTTGAATATTAGTTCATTCTAAATTAGTAATTTACACTGGTGGGCCAGGAACCCAAAGTGGGTGGTGGAGATGGTGAATATAGTTCGACTCTCCAGTGTTTTTGAAAACTAAATACATGTATCATAAAGGTTATGGCTAAATAATTTAGAAAAACAACCACTGTTCTATAAAACATTAGTGAGAGAAAAATTATCAAGGAGTGTGTCTCACAATCAGCTCAGAGAACCACTGATCTAAAAATAGATTTAATTTCACAAAGTCCAGTACCAGTTGAAGGAACAAAATGGTTAGATCATTTTCAGAAATTATCTTTGCTCAACCTAAATATGGAGATAACCTGCTGAAACCGGGCACTTTCAATAGAAATGTCTTCTGACTCATCAAATGGCAGCAGTAACTGAGGCCAAGAGGCCGTGGCATGGGAAAGACTGAGAACCTTGGAAATGTCCAGTATCAACCATCACCTGCAGCCTTATACTGTGTGTGTGTGTGCGTGTGTGTGTGCATGTGTGCGTGTGTGTGCGTGTGCGTGTGTGTGTGGCACAGAAAAGACAAAGAGGCAGTGTCAGCTTGCGTTTGTGCCTGGTTCGAGGCTAAATTTAGACCATTCGGTGATCCTGTCCGGGTGGTTGTACTGTGAGGCATCAATGGTAACGCAGCCATGGCATGTGCCCAGTGCCGAGATAACCACACAGAGCATTCAATAAGGAAATCTGTTTGGGACAGATGCAGCGATTGAAAAAGACGTTTCATCGAATGACGTCAACAGCAAGAAAAAGTGGGTCACAGCCAGAAATCATAATGCAGTATACTGGCTGTTGGTGCAGGGATGCATAAAAGAGGTTTGACAATGTCAGAGGAGTGATGTATGAATAGGTCCGAATCCCTTCAGTCCATAAAAGAACGCAAGAAACAACTAGAAGCACTCAAAGAATGCAGACTTCCACATAAGAATTACCCATTAGTCACAATGGTAAAGGTTCAGTGTAGTGCCCAGACCCTGGACTTAAACAGGAGACATATGTTGAAATAATTCAGGGGTAAATGCTATATTGATTGCACAATGTTGACCAGTCAACTAGAATAAATCATTTATTACTGCACTGACCCCCTAGATTCAGACAATCTTCACAAAAAATAAAAAAGAAATCTTCCAAGACCCATTACTGACCTCTTTTTGCATTACATTTTACGTTACCGTTCTAACAAACCAACAAATCATAAGTGAACAGACTTACTTTACGGCACTTGTCTCTTCCACCCCATTTCCACTCAGTCATTTCCACCTTGTGTCAATAGTGACCTCTTAACAGCTACCATCCTCAGGCTCCAAATAGCACATGCAAGGACTATGCTGTCAATGACCCTGCCACAAAGCCAATAAAAGGCGTTAACCATGTTCACTCGACACAAAGAGGGACTCAGATGTATTTTTGCAGCACTATGTCTATATATTGACAGATTTCTCGAGGCCTCCAGACAAGGGCTCTTCAAACACCATTGGGCATTGTTAGAAACAGAGGATGGGCTGCTCCTCTAATAGACGTGTTTAATAAATATAATGACAATTCTGGGGTATGGATCTTGCATGAATGTGTTAAAATCCCATTTGGCCTCTTCACTATCAAAACAGACATCTACAGCTTATCATCTTATTAACCAACTTCGACAGTGGCACAGTGGGTTAAGTGTTCGGCCACCAACCAGAGGGTAGCATTTCAAACCTCCGTCGAAACCCATACTGTCATTGTGTCACTGGGCAAGACACTTTACCCACATTGCCTACTCCAGTCACAGTATGGCTAGTTGCGACAGGAAGGGCATCCGCCAAATCACTGTGCGACCAGTAACAGAAGGGGGACAGCCGAAAGATAAAAAAAAAATACAATAATAAATGAACCAACTTCTAATGACTTATAACATTAGGTTCCACAGAAACTGATAAAGCTGATGCCACACATCAAAAATCATTGGCTATATTAACACCAAATATCTTGGAAATGTCATTCAAATCTGCCCATTAGTTTTTCCTTGCTTTAGTTTAGCCTCTTTCTTCCTTTTTATACTATATGCCCTTTGAGATACAAAACAGCTTTACTCTCCTCATTTACATAATGGTTAGGGGAGACATGATCTCATTTGTTGTGCTTCACTTTGGCTGAGTTCCAATCATACACTGATCTGTGCTCATCAATGCAAATGGGAAAAAATAAGTCAGATCTGCATTTGAGACAAAGAAAAATATAAGGAAACACAGAGAAAAGTACCACTGAATACATTTTATTTTGGAAGATCTTTCGGAAACAGCTAAAACTGTGGTTATTATAGAGGTATAGAAGTATTGTTACCGGCTTAAGGATTTGGAGGCAGGATTTTGGAGATCATGTAAATGAGTCAATGGTCCAGGGATTTACTCTGGACATAAATCCATTATTTTATAAAGGTTGTGGCATGAGTCTCTACAGGCAGTGTGGGTGATCAGTGATTCACAGATGAGAGGTTGGATGGAAAAAGGGTGAGAAGGAAAGATAGCGGGTGTGTGGTCAAAGAACGTGCCTTTATAAACAATTCCTTAGATGTTGTTTTTCAATGTCCCATTATATTTGCCAAGAACAATAACTAGCAATAACTTTACTTAAATTTAAGCATCAGTCAGCGCTAACATGTTTGCAGAGAAAACCAGTGAATATCTCGGTGGTAAAACATATGGTTTATGGTCAGACATTAGCTGATAAAAATCAAGCATCTATGTGGGAGCAGTAAAGCTGAATGGTATATAGGGCCACTTTGCCCACTATAACACCATGGACATTTCCTTTATGACCCCAGAGCAGCTTTCCACCAGGGCCCATAAACTGTGTGAGTCTGTCCATAGATATTATCCTGTGAAAATGTCCCATTTGTCTTTCTAATGTGTTTCTACATGCCAAGCTGCTCACTGCTCCAATCAGGTAAGTAGAATTGCTATTAGCATTTTAAAACAGTACAAATGGATTGCAATAAAAAATATAAAAAAAACATCACAACGCAAATAGTAAATTAATTTTACAGCATAGTGCACAATAAAAAAATCTGACGGTGGGTACTAATATAGTTTTTTAAATTACTATGTTTTTCTCTCTATAAAATTGTACGCAACCTTTGTATTTTTAGAACTAAGTTGTTTCGTTTTTATTTGTATTTTAACAGCAAAATGCCCTGTCTGAACACCTTCCATTTGTTTGTCAACACTATACAGCCAGAACCTGAAGGACAAAGAAAGAAAATAATCTAACATTGATGAACTCATATTTTGGTAAAGTTGGAGTGACTTGTATGTGGAGATGTGAGTATTTGTATGTACAGGTGTAAGCATACATACAGGTGTGCACCCCTGTATGTATGTAAGTGTGGGTAGGGGTTTGTGTGGGGGGTAATGTATGTATGTTTGTGTGTGGAGGTGTGGGTTGTTGTATTTATATTATTGATCGTCATTATTGTTATTATTATTTTTTGTTTCTTTTAAAATAATTTCTAATTTTTCTTTTTTAAATAAATATATTCAATCAACCTGAAGGACAGCAGATTATAGGTTGTTTTCAAATCCAATATTGAACCTGCTCAGTTTTTTTTTTAATTAAAGAATGGGTCCACAACATATCTACACATCTATATCTACATGTTCTATCTGGAGTTACCTTAAGGAGCCACTAGGCCTGGAGCTGCAGCAGCTCAGAGAAACAAAGAGAGTGAACCAGCAGCACTCACAGACATAGGGGAGATCAAATGTTTACTGTTTCCGAGTTTGATCATTAGTGGTGACTGTAAATTACACTATACAAGTACTGACACCTGTAGCAGACTCTTCCATAGAATTTTACTCTGGCATCTCCATTCACTCTAATAGGCCAAGTTTTTACACAAATAGTTCCTTGGAATAGTTCTTTGAAGTTAGCCGTTCAGATTAGGCAGGCTATATAGTAAGTGTACACTTTGTGTGCAAGTGTAGCAAGTAAGATGTTTAAAGAATCAATAGTTTATATTATCTATATATTTGAATCACATACATCCCAGAAAATGCATTAATGTCTACATGAATCACATGACCATCTATTTTCTGGACGTCCGTTAGTGCAACTCTCTCTCACAATGGCTCTGTTTCACACTTTATGCCTACAATATGGTGTGAAATTGTGTAAATTCAACGGAGACATGTGTCCATATCAACATGAACAGCCACAAAGGTTTATTTTGCAGCTGTGCCGCTGCAGAACCAAACTTTTTTACTGAGCTTGTTGATGACAGTATGAGTAAGATAAGCACATCATTATGTCTTGAGTAGCGGTAGATAGATATGTTTTTCAGGAACGATACCAATACCAATTATTGGTAGTCAAGAAGGCCAATAACCAATATTTGGAGCCGATATTCATTTGCAGTAAAAGGGAAAATATTGACGCCAAAATTTTGAATAATACAAACTCTGACACTTAACTTTGTTTAAATCACGTGATGTACACTGGCCCAAAAAGACTTTTTTTTCCCATAGACTGACATTGTGAAAGAGATATCTGTAAATCTGCGGATAATTTTTATTGAGTGTAACAACAACCCCCGCGAAAAGTTTTACTAGTAGAATTTGATCCATTAGGTCTAATAACATTTCTAAAGTCTAGAAGAGCTGCACAATTGAATTGTTTGATGCCCGTTCAAGTTAGCCCGGCAGTGCTAATTCCTGCCAGACAGCGGAAGTCTCTGGTAAGCACGCTCCGGGAGGAGGGGTTAAAGGAAACGCTAGTGTGCCTGCTCTAAGAGCCAGACAATGTGGAACTGATGCGAAAGATCCGGGTATTTTTATGCCCGCCATGACACCCGAAAAATTAACTTTTTTGGCATCATGTGCCACTGAGCAACATTTGTTTTGAACGGGGCCCGCCTCCAATGCTGTATCCAGTTCGCTTCATACATCCATGTCTGAAACATATATCTGCTCTCTGGACCTTCTCCATTCAGCAAAACTCTCTCTCCTCTCCGCCGTGTGTGTGAGCACTGTGCATGCACAGCTTTCACTGCTGATTGGTTACCTGTGCCATGGCTCTGTGTGTAAGCACAGCATGTAACCAATCAAATGGTGCTGTGGGTGGGACAATGCTGGAGACAGAGTAGTGACAGCAGACAGAGAGGCACGGCTGCATCAGAGCCAAAATCACCCACTTTTAAATAGATCTCTTACCGGCCGTAGGATTTAAAAAAAAATATGCCGATATGCGTCAAAACGCCGAATATCAGCCTGGCCGATAATCGGTCTATCCATAGTCTTAAGCAGCCATCTTGTTTTATCAATAAAAGTGAACAAAAGCCTCAGTGTCATCCACCATCCACCAGATATGTTCAATATACTGTTTTTTCACATAAAAACATGGAGGACAGCTAATATTCCAGCCCCACCTATGTGATTTTGCCACCTGTCTATCTTATGCTACCTGTCCTGTATTTTTAACAGCACTTGAATCCTACAATAAAAATGAAAATAAGTTTAATCTTTTGAATAATAATAAGTTTAAACAATTGAAACGGTGCAAGATTAAATCAAAATGATGTTGTGTGTTCTGACGTGAAAGATCAGGTTTTTAAACATGCAGTTTCAGCAGAATTTATAGGAGCCCATCTGTCAATAATAGACCAGAGAGACCCCCAGAGTTTAAGCTGTGAGGTGAAGGTGAAAAGGAACCGTTATTATGTTATTAATAATAGTACACCCCTTAGTTTCTCAGAGACTTTTAACATGGGCATGCTTGGTGTCCTGAGGTATGACGGCTGAAAAAAAATCTAAATGTAAAAATATTTGTTTAAGGTGGTAAGGGATATATTTATTTAGTTTAGACTAATTTATGACAATAATTAAAAATGGCCAAACTGTAGTGAATGTCCTCAACAATGTTAAAATATCTTCAAATAATTGAGTTATGCTTAAAATGATCAATTATTTGCAAAAGGCTTTCTTTACACAAACCAAACTGGTTTTATACACATTTTTTTATTAAATATTTTTGATAATATAGTTCAAAAAGTTATGTCGCACTGCAGGACAAAAGTGATTACGCCTCCATACGTCAAGTACCCTGCTACAAAAAGCTTCCACGCATGTTCTGTGTCAATCCAGTGGCAATGTTTTAAATAGATGTTAATGGAAATATTGCTGTGATACATTATTTTATTCTGACCTTTAAATTTCCTTTCCTATTTGATGTGAATAAAACAATGTTTAGGCTTCAATTAGGCTGACCATAAAACTATATTCAACCACCCTGCAACCCACTTTTGGATCCAGACCTCCTATTTGAAAACCACTGCATTACATCATTTCATGTTTGTCCTGGAAAAAAAATAGTGCGGCATTGTAATGCATGTGAGCAGCCATTGGAATCTATACAACCATAATTTTAGCATCTCTTAAATGTAACTTGGCATGTCATCCCCAAATAAATGGCAGCCATCTCTGCAAACAATTAAGAAACCTATTGTGCTATGTACAGTAGCTCGCAAGATTTCCAGTAATAAAACTATGCTGTAAATATGTGATGTCAGCTGTACCATACTGAGCTCTAGGCAACACTTCAGGCTGGTTGTAGGCAGGAGATTGATATCAGTTGTTCACATGCAGCCTGGCAACATCTTCCTCCCCTGCACCCCAGGGAACACAGGAAATTACTCTGTTTGTCGAAAATAAACAATTATGAAAATGAGGACAGACGAGGGGGAGGACAGAGACCACAGAAGATAAAGAACGACAGGAGACAAAGGCATTTCTACTTAGTGCCTTTTAATTGAGACAGGGATCCTAAAAAGCTGTCCCAAATTCTTGTGGATTACATCTCCCCGATTGCCTCCCTCTGCAATCTAATCTCAGTCTGGTTTTAGGCTCAGGCTACCCCTCCCTTGTTCACACCCAGATTATAGGTCTGGGCAATTTTAGGTTGGCAAAAAAAAAAAAAAATCCTCCAACTTAACCATTATAATGAAAACCTATGAATGCATCTTTCTTCATCTGCTGCTCTTAAATATAGGACCCTTGAACCCTTAACACTACAAGGTCAAGTGTTGTTGGCGTCAGACGAGAATTGAAGAGGGGGCTTGTGAGGCAAAGTGACAGGAAGAGGATGAAGCTCAGGAAATGGAGGGAAACCACAATGAACATGATTTGGAAACACTTTGAGGGAATTGACCAGAATTCCAATGTCACCCTAGAAAACATTCTTCTATAACAAGCTGTTTCGTAAATTACAGACCACCCTAATACCAACATAAGCCTCGGTACATGCATTACATCCACACTGGTACACGCTGTAAGTCATGGACTATTGTTTCTCCTTCTGGTGCCAACATGTAGCCATTTTGTGCACAATATCTTTATCTTAGTGTACCCATGTTATAGGTGAACACTTACGATGTGCTGTCAAGATTAAGTGCACATGTTGCATAACCCCCATAAAGGTGCTGAAACACACGTATTGTTCTTAGTGACGACAGGTTACATAATGCAGTGGGGCAGCAACAAAAGAGGTGGCGGTGGAAGCCCTTAAAGGAAAGTAATGAGTACAAATTGGATGTCTTAAATAGGATCAATTTCTAAAAAAAAAAGTGGAAATGTTGGCAGTAAATAACTAGATAGAAAGAGTACAACTACACATAAACACACTAGAAGCATTCACAGAGTGCAGACCTTTGAATGCTTCGCAGGGGTGCACAGACCTGGACCTCAAAGGTATCCAGTTATCCTCTAGTTCATGGATAAATTATATATCTATCAAGCTTAAATTATCTGAGAATGGTAAAGAATATACTAAATACACTGTTCCTACTACAGACCCCAGCTGGCCCTATCTCACAATGGTACAGTATTATTTAAAAATTAATGCTTCACCGGCACTGTATGGCTCAGCAGTAGAGCTGTGGCACATATGCTGGGTGACTACAGCCTGCCTCGGCGTGATGGTTTAAGTCCTGATTACCTACTATACTCTGTCCTATCAATATAGCCTAAATACGGAAAAAAATAAAAATAAAAAATTAAGAAAACTTATGCATGCTTCTGAAAGTTTTCTCAAAGTCTAACCATTACTTGTTGAGTTATCTTGCTGCAAACTAACTAACACAGACCAATTCAAAGTGCTTTACAGAAGAAAAAGGCAAGTTTAAAAGTGCAAACACAAGAATCACAATTAAAACAATAAAATCAAATTTAAAAAGTATAATTAAAAATCAATTTAAAATTAAATTAAAAAAGAAGAGTGCAGATAAAACACTTTCAGTTGACATATGCACATCTAAAAAGAAAAGTTTTAAGTCTGGACTTGAACATTGTCAGAGTAGAAAAAAGCAGTCATTCAGTCAAAATGAAGTATATATTACACGCTGATAACATATTATCAATAGTAAAGACATATACTGTACTGATACTGCTGATATTCCTTCTAATCAAAAAAATGACCTGATATAAACGCCAATGCAATTCAAGACTGCTGACAACAGACATTTTTTTTTACATATATGAAAAACAAACCTTTTTTTGTAAAATGCCTTATGGCTTGCTGAAAGGAAAAGATGGAACACAATCTTGTGATTCTGGTGCAAACAGCCCTTAGCTTGTGTACAGAGGAGCCTATCAGACATTGTATGTTTGTTTTCCTTCAACGCACATTAACATTGGCCCCAGAGAATGTGAAGATAAGCACAGTTGGTATCAAGTCTAAGAAACCTGTTCTTTTTGGAAAGTTCTGGGCTGGGAAGTATTCAAAATGGTGCACAATTTTCACAAATTACAGTGGTTAAATCTGAGGTACATTGAGCAAAGGAACTTCCTGTTCCTCCATTTGTCTTATTGAGCTGGACATACCTGTATGGTCGCAGGGATTTCTATGTCCTGTTCCTGTTAATCTGTATTGCGCGTGAATGTCTAGCATTAACTTGACCATTAACTTGGCCAGCTAGTTACTTACTTGCCTAGCAAAAGGAAGGATTTTGTCTAAGGTTGACCAATCATAACCATTTATCTAAGAAAGGGTGGGTTTATGCAGCTTTGTTTCTCTCATTACAAATTGCCTTGCATGTGCTGTATTGTGCATTTTTTCTTTGTCTCCTGTCTTTCCAAATGCATTTTGTGTACATCTTTTGTTCTGCCCATTCAAATCAACAGTTAACAGACTGCAAAGTATTTCTTACGGCTGTTCCCTTCAGGGGTCATTATCAGCCATTATCACAGCGAATCATCTAGTGCTTTGCATATTTAGTCTATTATGTTTTGTTTTTTTGGGGGGTTTTTTTACAGCAGGTGGCTTTCCTGATACAAGAAACTATCCGATTATCCATTTATCCAAGCTTGGAACTGACACTGTGGCTGGAGTCTCCTCTTTGGGAATAGCACACCTTCCACATGACAACTGAGGGTACCTGCTACTTCAGTATGCAGCATAGAGTACAACATTAGGAAAGCTGGCCAGGATTAATGAAAATGACTCTGCAAATTCAGTTCAACAGTGTCCAATGGATACACAGAAGCACTGCTTTTTCAGATCTTTTAATCTAATAATGCAATCACTTTTCCGCTAGCAGTCTCCCATTGTGCTTTTACACTCATGTAATCAGGTGAGTTCCCAGATAAAAATTTAATAAAACTTTTTGGTGACATTAGCACCCACAAAGTGAAAGCAACTAGCATCTGTAAAACTGCTAGCAGGCTGACCCCTGGCTTGCTAAAATTTCTGGGAGTCAGGGAACACCAGGCAGGACTGTGTTCTGCATGTCACAGATGACAGTTCACTTATGTAGGCTCTATTCACATGGGTTGGCTTCAGAACCAAAAACCCAAGCATAGTTTTTCATTTTCCCCAGTGATTATTGTACAAATTACTGACTAATAGTGGCAACAGAATATCAAAACTCCATAGCGGCCCTCTTATTACACTGAGACACTGCTGCCTAAAAGTGCTTTTCAGAGTGTTGTCAGAGGGGCTGAAGATGACAGGTGCTTTGAGCCGTGAGGTTTAGTTTTCCCATGTCTTTGCGTACCTCAAACTCCCATGATTCCTTGCTTTCCACTTCTCTGTCTCTCGTTGTTTGTCTCCCTGCTGACTCTGTGAAAATCAATGGTCGCTCTATCTGGTGGATGCTCTGATATCTGCTAATGAAATCCTATCTCCTATGAGTCACCCTGTCTCAGAGCTGCTGGGACAGCGACTAGCACAAGGGCCAGTTCTTCTGCATCTTTTTCAATTATAACTGTTACATAACATAATTATGCTATTCAAATGTTTCCTAATATGCAAATGCTGCAAGTGTTGAATATACTTACTTCTGAACAGTAATAGAAAAAATATAACTGCAAAACTGAACATTTACTTGTAGCTCTCTGTTAGTTCAATGGTACATACAAATATTCTGAATGCTTATCTGACACTATCTAAATGATGCCCTGGATTATTGAGAATATCCACAGTCATCTTGGTCTTCACTTGTTAGACTCCCATACCAGCTAAGGGTTAAAACTCAGCATGAAGTAACTAGGAATGTACTTTGTCTGGCTCTCCAAGCAAGTCTCAACACAAACCTTGAGCCCATGTAAAGTACACATACAGTAAATCCTGGTGCTTTCGTCACACTGGTATAAGGATGTAAACATGTCACCCACAGCTGCTCAGACTCCCTCAGTACACTCCCTCAGTCCATCCCCTTTTCATGAGTCACATATCTCTGCTGCCCTCCAACCCTTCGGTCCTTCCTCTCTCCTTGTCCCAACCCGACCAGTATCAATCTAAACGCTGTTAATCTCTTCCTGTGACTCTGGCCCGGCATCACTGTGTTGGTGCATCCTCCTCTGATTCAAGCTGACATCTGTTTGCACTGCTCTGGATCACGGCCATGCAATGCAAATACATGTACCCATGGCCAGAAATGGTAGAAAGGTTATCACAGGTGTGTAGAAGGAGAAGTGCACAGTCACTTTTAAACCAAATTCTTAAGAAATGGAAAGGAAGAAGTGAAAGTAAAATGCCTCCAACTGCTACCACTAACTGCTGTGTAAAAAAAATGACATATATAGGTGCATTGCATAATGGAATATTTAGCACAGTTGTTTCAGTGTGTGACGGTTTATGACATAAAACTAACAGTACAAAGCAAAATTATTTTCACAAACTCTATTTTATACTATACTATACTCAGTGTATTTTCATGTACATTTATTTCAGAAATTTCCATACAAATCTTCATATGTACATCATTTAACAATTGTCAATTAATAGCTATAACACAGACCATATAAAGAAATTAATGTGTGAGAGTCAACACTCAACCTGGTATTTATACTTACAGTATGACTAAGACAAACAGCCAACTCTAAAATTAATTTCTTCACTTACCACAGTCAGAAACGCCAACCACAAAGCCCGTATATCTCTCAATGGTAAATAAAAGACTTGTCTTGTGACTGGTTTAAGTATCTTTTGTACTAATACAGAATCCTTTAAAAGATGGTGCTCCAAATCCACACAACATTATTTATTCTTTGGCCAATTACAGACCTTCCCTGAAAATTCTTTTAAAATCCACCCATTTCTGAGTTATTCGCTAACACAAGGATCTTCAACGTTTTCCAAGCCAAGCACCTTCAAACTGATAGTAAGATAGAGCAGGGACCCCCTACTATATAGTATAATAATCAACCAAATATTTTACGACCCCTTGCTGAACTGACCTTCTGCTGAAGACCACTGTGATCACAGACAAACAAAACAACCTTTGCTGGTGAAAACATAACCTCTTTAATACTGGTTTTGCCAAAGGACAAATCAGTGTGCATTAGTTTAGATTTCATGTTGTTTTATTAATTAAACAAGAGACATTAGAAATTAATCCAAGCACTAACAGCCATCTTGGGAATGAATGCATTATACATACACATCAATATTATATTGCTGGATCAGTCCAAGTTCCCTGAGGGTTCCCCTCCACTACATGCATCCAGACCTTCTCTGGTAATAGGGAAGATAGCGCCGAGTTAAAGGGAAAACAGCATGCTTTCCTCCTTTTTAGTGTAAGAAAGTGAAGAAAAATCCTACTCTGTCTAGTAAATCATTTATCTATAATGCTGTGGAGTTGATCAGATTCCAAAAACAACCAAGCAAAAATGTGACTCAACAAAACACAAGCTTTTTACAATGACCATGGCATCCTCTTCATTTGTTTTTTTCCAGAGCTCATGAACTGCTGCTCACAAGCATCTTCCGTGTGTTCCTATTTTAACTCTATTCACTAACGTTTCTGTTTGTCATTTGGTTTATGTGCTTCTTCCTGGCAATGTATCAAAGCTCTCTTTTTCAGCATAGTGTCCTATATGCCAATATTTTATGTAATTGCTTCCTTGGTGAAGTAAACTGTCAAAACGTACTGGTATATGCAGTATTTTACAGAGAGACCTTGTAGCAGTTGACGCTCTATAGAGTATTGGTGACCAAGCCAAGTGTGACCTAAGCATATCCTTGAAAAATGCTCTAGTAAGTGTTCACAGACACAAAAGCTGAGTCAGTAACAGGCCGCACACAAACATAGTCCAACTTCCATGTACAGTTTACATATGCTGTTTCACACAATCACAAGAGTGACAGTGATAGAACTGGTCAGGCTAACCACAAGACCTAAACCCAGACAGGGTCTAAGCTAGGACTAAATTAGGTCTAAACCAGGACTTAAAGATGAGTAAAACCAGGACTAAACAGAAAAGAATTTCAAAAAGGCTTGCACAAGGGCTAGACAGGCCTAAACCAGGCCTAAACCAGAACTATACTGGATCTAAATCAGGAATAAACTGGGCCTAAATCAGAACTAAACTGGATCTAAACCAGGAGTAAACTGGGGCTAAACCAGGACAAAATAAAAAAGAAACTCTGTTTGAAAAGGCCTGCACCAGGGCAAAGTCCAGGATTAAATGGGGCCTAAAACCAGAACAAAAGCAGGACTAAATCAGGAATAAACTAAACCTGAACCCAGCCTAAACTGGACATAAATCGAGATTAAAATGGGTCTAAACCAGGACTAAACTGAGCCCAAAACAGGCCTAAACTTCTGTTCAAAAAGGCCTGCACCAGGACTAAATCCTGGACTAAACTAAGTCCAAACCATGACTAAGCTGGGCCTAAATCAAGACTAAACTTGAACTAAACCAGTCTATAATTATCTCTTTAATAACTTTTATCTTCAAAAATTCCAGAGACTCCTGAATACTACAAGAAAAACCCTGCGTACCACCACTGTACCCAGACCACAGTTTGAGAACCACTGCTCTATTCTCTGTGTGGGAATACTTAAGCTAAAGACCAACACTACTAGTCCATAAGCCTCTACATCTTGTTTCCTCTGATCCTGTAACAACCAAACACAATTTTCAACACATTTTAATTGGTGCACACTGTAAAGCATATTTTTAATGATTGAAGTGATTACATTCCAACACATGTATATTCAACCAACCATGTACAAAAATGTTAATGGAGCAGATTTTTATCATTACAGCCCCTCAACCACGGACTTTGCAAATGCAGAGAATGAAGACTGCAGGCATCAAAACACTAGAATCTAAGAAAAATTAAATCCTACTGAAGAAATGTTTTAGAGCTTGTGCCATAATACTCAGCAAATATTATCCCAGTTTTGAGAGTAGACCATAGAAATACACTAATAGGATCTTTTTACCAAAACATATGGCGAATGTTGAATGAATGTTATGAACGAATGGCAGAAAGCCATGAAGCATGAAGCCTATTGTAACAGCTTTTAAAATGTTGCATGTTTACATGGTATCTTTGGCTTTCTCACAATGGCACTGACTTCATTCCTACTAGCATATGCTAAAAATTTCTTTCAATATCATTCAGAAGATCTGCCATTACCACACTGTTATAGAGGCTTGTTTTCTCCCAGCTGCCACTGGATTACACAAACATGTGGGTTTATCTGCCTGTGAATCTCTGGCATCATTACATAAGCCTGTATCTGTGTGAGTGGAATTTAAAGTGCCTGTTGCAAAGACGTTGCGAAGTGTCTCTGACACATCAATATGGTATAACTACAAGTGTGAAGAGACAATAGGACCAGTGGTTTTCAAACTTTGTACTCCACCAGTACCACCACAGGAAACATTTGGTTTTCCAAGCACTATCTTTAACTGAATAACACGGGCCTAAATTAGTATTAAACCAGGTCTGACACCTAGATTAGTAACTTAATCTTAAGCCTGACTACACCAGAACAAAAGAAGGACAAAACCACGACTAAACTGGGCTTACACCATGACTAAAATGAGCCCAAACCAGGACTAAAATGGGCCAAAACCAGGACTACACTGGGCCTAAACCAGAACAAAAGCAGGAATAATCCAGGACTAAACTGCTCCAAAACCAGGACTAGACAAGGACCAAACTATCCTTTTTCTATTCGAAAAGGCCTGGCCTAAATCCTAAAACTAGGCCTAAACCAGGATTAAGCCCTAAACAGGTAGAACAGGACTGAAACATTACAAAACTCAAACATCCAAAAATATCCATTTAATCATTTTTGTCTTCAAAAATTCCAGACACTCCTGAGTACTACTAGAAAGACCCGGTGTACCACCAGTGGTGCCCATACCACAGTTTGTGAACCACTGCAATATACCATATGTACTTTTCCTCTTGAAATGTGTTCATTGGTTTGCTGTGGCAAGTTTCATTCAGGCCTCTTGACAAATGTATTGGCAAGCATGTCCACAAAGCACCCATCATTTTGTGCAAAGTGTAACCAAAATCAACATCAACTTAAATACAATATATTCAAAGACACTCTTTACTGCCAGCACAGTCTAATGTCATGTCGTCTCACATCTACACACTATGATAATGCTAGGGGAAAGCAATGACTCACACTTGTCACTTTACCAGAATGTGACTTTACTTTGCACAAGCCTTGCCTCTATGCTCTGCTTCCTTTGTCTTGAGTAACTATAATAACATGGTAATAGTTCTTATTTTTGCCCAACATCATGGCAAAATGCAGTGCACTGATTCTAAAGGTACAGCTACATCTCAGGAAAGACAATCCAGTTAGTCAAAAGAGCAGACAGTCCTTGAACAACGTGTACAGAGGAAATGTATTTGAAAACTGCTAGGAGAGCCTATTTATGCAGGAATAGAAATATTGCAGTTGGGGCACTTGCCAGCTTCAGTGGTCATCTCATTACTAACACAGGCATGACTCAGGCTCACGCTTGTTACCCGGGAAACCATATGGCAGTTCAGTCCATCTGTGAGGTGAGCTAGAGAGCACACATAAGGGTTGGTTTACACTGGTTCTACATGTACAGAAAATAATGTTAAGACGTCTACCAGCTTGTTTGTCATAATGCAATATAAGCAATGGCTCAACTTAAGCTGACCTTAAACTGGTCACAAAGTGTGTACAGAAATACAGACATTCTTGGTAAAGATGCAGTGCCTAGACCTGGACACAAACTGGAAATTATCTAGTTCAGGGGTAAGTGCTTTACTTATTGTGTAACTAAACCTTTTTGTCTTGCAGTGTGCTGAATTCACAGCAAAAACTCATAACTTCTTCCTTGGCTCACAACAGACCATAAGTAGAGACTCACATTCGAGATCTTTCTTGTTGTCTGTATTGAGATCTACAGTACATTAATTTTCAGCATATCGTGGCTCAGGCCTACCCCTCCTTGTATTCCTAGTGATTTAAGACTAGATTAGAAAACAGCCAATTGGCCCACTGTACGCCATCCAAACACTGTAATCTGTAACCTATTAATTCAACCAAAGCGCAAGTACACAGAGTGTAACAGATATGTCAACCCAGTTATACTCCGAACAATGACAACCACCAAGTCTATTTGGGCACTAAGAAAGAAACATCACTGTGAAAGCATATACAGTTTCTTGATAGTAGCTGTGGTTCATTTTATTGGCACGGTTCTCCAGACTGAAATGTGAAGATTCCATACTTCACCACAAAACTACCCAAAAGCAAAGTGTGTAAATTACACCCAAAGCACTCCCATTTAATTGTCCTCTCCTGAAAATTCATATACTTTCTGTTTCAACAACTAGATACCACTGTCTAGACATAATATGGAAAACTATTATCATTAAAGATCCCCAGTTATGGGAAATTGACTTTTTTGAGCTTTTAACCATGTTATAATGTTTATAATGTTGTGTCCACCTCAAAAACATACCTGGAGTAGTATTTTGTTTCATTCACGCATGTTTGAGTAATCTTGTTTGCTGAGCCTGTCCATTTCTCAAGACTGGAAACGCTCGGTCCCACCACTCTACATAGACACGTGAAACCAGGAAGTGCTCCTGCGCATTTCTAAAGCCAATACACTGTCATAATTTCAGTGCTTAAATTGCTGTCATTACGAAGCAGTCAGCTCATTTATCTATCTGTCAGTGTCATGTTGCTAAAAGCTGCACTAAATAGCATTTTATGCTCCGTCCAGTCCCCACCGTTTCACGGGGCGGCCATGCATTCTCTGCAAATTGAAAGTAACCACTCCCAAAAATAGGACACTTTCCATACATATACATTATTTATAAGTTATAAAACATAAAATACTAATGCAAAGCCTGAAAAAAGTATATGGGACCTTTAATAACAACAACAGAGGTATAGTTCCCATCTCATAATTGTAAATATAGTCCCAAATGCTAAGACCTGGACTTGAACATGGAGTCTTCTAGTTTAGGGGTAAATTAGATAAAGCACTTATAATTAATCAGGGGTGAAGAATCCAGTTCCTTAACTGACCCCTTGATGTATGGAGTTACCAATGACACTACAGTTTGGAGCTAAAACTGGCCCTATCCTGCAATGGTACAGTAAGTTTTTAACAAGTCTTGAAGCCAGACAATGATCCGGATACACATCAAAAAAATGTCTTCCTTCTCCCTTTACTACCATTCCCTATAAATTTCATCCAAATCTGACCATTACTTTGTTATCACATTAAATGGCAAACTAATTAACTAACACAGATAATGAAGATTCTTTTATATATTTGTTAAGGACATGTGAATTTGGGTTGAAGTTAAACATCTTTCTAGTATTTTTGGTCCTGGTCTGTTGGATGTGAGAAGAGTAATTACAGCGTGTTACCAAGAAAAGACACCCACACTGTCCATGGCGTGGAGCTTTAAAAAGCAGAGCTAACAAGGATTAGAGTCCAATTTTAAAACCTGCCTGTAATCCTGGCCTCACACAGCCTGTGCTAAGCCTGTGCTAGCCATGCTAATGCAGGTGAAGCCCCCCCCCACCACCACCACCTTTACCACTTCAGCATTATCTAGTCAGACCAATGCCAAATGTCATCGACAGCAGGACCACTCATATGCAATTTAGGGAGATGTATTCTGCAAAATCTGATCCTTTCTTAATGGTTAACAATGGGGAAAAAACATGTCTACTAATTTGATGCCCTAGTAGGAAATCCATAATGAGGCATTTGGGGAGATATCAACAATGTAGTGGGACGCAGTCTGTAAAAAACGTTTTTTTCTGCATCTTCGGCATTCATCTTCATAAAATCACTGCATTGTAACTTAGGTACTCCATAACATGGAACCATGCCACAATTAAAACTTTAATTAAGAAATAAATATTTAAACGTTAAATATGCATACTAAAGCCAAGCATGTGTTATGATTGACTTGATATGTACTGTTATGTACACTCTTGTGTGAAGACAATAAGTCAGACCAGCATTTGTGACATATTCAGATGAGTCTATGGGGGTGAAATATTCTACTAGTAGTTAAAAAGTTTAAACCAGAATATTAAAATTTTTTGACTAACACATTTTGGGGATTCTTCTACAATATTTTGAAATGCAATTATTTACTGTGTGTTTCTTATCATTATATACCAGATTATACACCAAAGCAACTGAGGCTCAGAACTACCATACATGACAAAACCCCAGGTGCAGACTGTGCAAACAGGCCCCTGAGACAATCCAGCACATAACTGCAGGGTGTAAGATGCTGGGAGGGAAAGCATACATGGAGCGTCATAACCAAGTGACTGGTATAGTGTACAGGAACAGAGTACAGACTGGAAGTCCCGAGGTCAAGGTGGGAAACCCCTCCAAAGATGATAGAGAATGACCGAGCTGAGATCCTGTGGGATTTCCAAATCCAGACCAACAAAATGGTAATGGCAAGCCAATCGGACATTGTGGCGATGGACAAAGAGCAGAGGAAAGCTGTTGCGGTTGACATCGCAATACCAAGTGATTGCAACATCAGGAAAAAATAATAGGGATGCACCAATATATCGGCCCAGTATCGGTCGATATGCACGTGGTTGACTGGCATCGCCCTATCGGCAAATTTGGCTGCATGCTCCGATCCCAGTCAACTGATGTTTGCGGTCCTATTCACCACTGCCACTCTGCTGTGCTGCTGCCCCTTTGACTTGGCATGGCAACATCTGGTGCTTGCGGAGTGTGGGTGACGTAGGACATGCGCGGTTTGTTTTTAAAAAAAATATGTGAAAAAATGTCAGCGACGTGGGAATATTTTACGATCTCTGAGAAAGCAGCGGCTTCGGCAGCTGATGTGATCCACTCTGGTGAGAGCCCCGAGATGTTTTTGAGCAAAGAGACTGTCACAGATCACGTTGTTAAAACAAAGACTGCACTATTGGAGGCTGTAAACCAGCGCTTTTCTTGAATGGAGTCAGATCTTATGTTTTGTATTGCCACCACACAGGATACCTGATAAAAGGAGTGTTATTTTGACGAGGAAGTAGCACGTGCAGCAGCTTGAGCGGCCTGTTGATGCCGTGGATGCTGTTCACTCCCTGAGCAAGAGGACCTGAGCGGACAGATCGCGGTCCCCTCTCCATTAAATGTTTGTGGAGATTTTGGAGGAAAACCTGCCTCCAGACACCCGTTGGCTGCAGCAAAACTGCACTGGGATATTGGAAAATTAATCATCCCTGTGTTCCCCAACTGACATAAATGTCACGCAAATACTTTCACCAGAACTGACAGCAAGCGACTCTTCAAAGCAGCATCTCACAAATGAGAAGACAAATAGACTGAGCTCCAGTAAAGCAGAAATGTTTATTTTGGTGAAGAAAAATATGCACCTGACAAAGAGTTATGGTTAAAAACACTAGGGCATTCTTTTAAAGAAAGGGCCTCTTTGAGAGAAGTTCTGTTTTTAAAAAGGCCCATGTTTATATTTCAGTCTGATGTAGTCTATTATGTTTGTGCTTACCTGGAAATCTAAAATGTTGTGTTCTACTTGAAGAAAATAGAGGTAGACTATCAATACAGTAAAAAAAGTTTAAGTTACATTAATCATTTATTTTTTCCATTGTCATTCATTTTATTTTAACATTTTTATTTTCGTATGAGACTTATAACTATTTTTATTTATTTGGTTGCATTTTTGCAACCCAAAAGTGTTTTTTTTATTTTATTTGTATTTTTCTTTAGATTAGATCCTATTGCAACAGCAGGCTAAAATAACCTTGTGAAATACTTGAACGTGAAATCTCTTAATGTAAAACAAGGTTATGAGTTAAAGGTTCTTATAAATTAGCAAATTCAGTTTATCTTCATTTACTGATGATGTACTATAGAAATGAATACTTTAGAGTGTTCGAAGTAGAGTAGAGTATTTTAAGTAGATTTCTTTGTTCCTATCTATTTTAAAAAAAATTAGACATACAATATTTAGAACAGTGTTTAGAAAATATCGGCCTAATATCGGTTATCGGCCCAAGACTTCTGTTTAATATCGGTATCGGCTGAGGGCGAGACTACAATTTATATATATTCATTTTCTTCCACTTATTCCCGTTAGGGGTCGCGGGTGACTGGAGCCTATCCAAGTAACTTTGGGTCGTAGGCGGGGTACACCCTGGACAGGGGCCAGCTTGTCGCAATTTATATATATATATATATATAATGGGTAAAAGTTACTGATAGTACAATCAAAAACAGAACAACCACAAATCCAGACAAGCAGATAACCAGCTAATGGGATTCTTCCTTGGCAGCAGACAATCTGGCATCAAGTTTATTTCCTAAATGCTCCAGGAACAAACATCATCAAGCTTTTTCAAAATGGAAAAACAGTAAGCAACTCACAAATAAACAACTTTTAACTGCATCACAGCAGCTGAGACCTATTGATATTTACAATAAATCAAGTCATATGTTTACTGCCCTCATTGCACACGTTAGACAGCTTACATAATATACACATTTAAATCTGTGCTATTCACTCCTTCGTAATTATCAGCTGCCCTCACTGTCTTATATGTGTGTACAAAGACCTAAACTGCAAAAATGAAAGGTCAATAGAAGACACTGTAATGAAGAGAAGAAATAGTGGTTCTGTGCAGCAGCTGCAAAGCCGGAGAGATTCATCCTTCCATCACTGGCCTCCTCCTGCTGATGTCATCAATTAAAGGGACAACGACTAAACAATTGCCTCCCATGTTTTTCAATGACTTTATATGCAGGGGTGTAGGGCTCCAAGCCTTAAGCCTGAGATATTAACCCGCACACATGTAATCGATATATGAATGATGGTAGGGTGATCTAGAGTGAGCCAATACATAACAATGTCAAGTGTGTATGTGTGCCTATGTGTTTTAAAGTGCACCATACAAAGAGAATATACAAGTGAGCCAGCTGGGCACATAAGCCCTCCTGCACAATAAATCCAAATAATCCTTGGGGAAGCGGGAAAAGAAGGTGGGGGGTGTGTGTGCGGACACAGTCACAAAGGTACAGTTCAATTACCCTCGCCATTGTGGCTCTGTGGGAGACGTGAAGTGACCGGGCCCTTTTTTTCCCTCTACAACGTGCAAGTGACCAGAATGTGAGCACTCAAAATAGCATTGCGGCTTATGACAATTGAACCCCCACATATACATACAAGCTGCCATTAAATCCACCCCAGTACAGCTAGGACAAAAAGGGGATTACATTGACTTACCACAAAAAAAGAAGACATCATAATCTTACCTTCCATCATGGTTGCAGATTTGCATTCCTCTATCTCCAAGGAGCCTGGAATCAAAGCAGGATGTAGTGAGGGGTGGAAGAAAACAAGAAGCCCCCGGTTACCAAAAATGTATAGTAGAACCTATGGATATAGTAAAAGCAGCGGTGTGCATTTGTGGCTAACGCCCTGGCTAGCTGTGATCCTCTGACACCCCCAGACGTCGCCTGTCAACCAGCCCAGGAGAGATCCAGCCTGAGCTACAGACGTAGAGAGTGAGAGAGAGAGACAGGAGGGAGAGGAGAAGGGGGGTAGAGTCCTGTCCCGGGCTGTAGCCTCCGATCCGAGCTGAGGGCTTTAAGCCATAGATGCTGCTACTGCGGCTCCGAGAGTCCACATTCAGCCGAGGATGCTGAGAGGTGGAGGGGGGGAGCTAAGAGGAGAGGAAATAAATAAATAAAAAAGGCACGGCAGAGAGAGGCAAGAGGATGGGGAGGGAGGAAAGAGAGGAGGGGGAGGTCATGAGCTGGAGAGGGGAAGGGGGTGGAGGCTGCCTGATGAGGTCACAGGGGGGCTTAGCCAATCAAAGCAGTGCTGGGTAGAGTCACATGGCTTACAGCTTGAATCTCCTGACACCATTGCCTGGGAGGACGCCACATTAGAAAGCACGCTTGGTTAGCAAATATTTGTGCACACAGATCTACTAGACATTAGACAAGTTCAAACACTCAGACAGAAAGGTTAAGAACATGCAAAAGCAAATGCACAAACATAGCATAGCCTTCTGACCTACCTTATGTCAGCACAGAGCCAGCCCAGCAGTGAATGACATTAATAACCTGCTGGTAGAAGGAATAGCATGCCGTAGTGCAGGAAGTGACAAGCCATTTTGAGCGCACAGACACTGTACAGGCGTGTTTGTGCTCTCTACTCCACAGAGACTATTTCTGTAGTGGCTGCTGCTGCCTCTGTGAGCCTGCCTCTATCCAAGTCCCGCCTCCGCTGCCCCGTTCCCTCCCACCTCTCCTCCTCTGCCACTCTGCTCTATGTGTTTTCTCACCGCACCGACACGCCAATGGACCGGCGTGACGTCACGGCAACACGGGCTACAGCTGCAACCAGCGTGCGGGACGGAGGCGATGACAGGCCAGCCCAATGTGAGAGTGTGCTGATTAGTTTGCAATGAGAGGCTGGGCTGGGAGAGAGCAGTGGGTGAAAATGTATGTGGGCAAAACAAAGAGCTGAGAGGAATATTCATGAGGCAGAGGTACCAAAACAAAATAAATGAGGAGAAAGATGTGGAAATATAAAAATACCATTCCTAAAAGAACATAAAATTAGTACCTTATTGCTTTGTATGAATACAGAGGACCTTATTATCATATAATGGTGTTTTCCCACTCTAGAATTGCTCTCTGCAATGATAATGAGTTTTGTTTTAGACTTCCAAATGTGTTACTGAAAATAGGTTAATCTATCGTCTGAAAAAAACACACAATAAAAATTAGGGCTGGGAATCTCTGGATACCTCATGATACAAGGCGCTATACATGGTTCACAATTCCAATATCATAATATTGCAATTATCAATATATTGCACAAGATAACCTACAATATATTACGATAATTAAAAAAAAAAGAAGAGCCACTGTTTTTTCTTGTTTGTATTGATTGAGTTTTTGTGAATTATAAAGGGATATAATAATATACATGTTACATATTATGGCAAATTTATGCCACAGCAGAACACTTTTAGATTGGTAGCAATAAAAGAATTAAATGAATCAATATCAACACTGGTATCAGTTTACACATCACTAATTTATAGACTTAAATAAACAATAAACCACAAATCCTGTTTCCAAAAGAAATAAATTAACCATCTGTTAGTCTGACATTAAATTATTTAGCATTGAGAAATACTTTGTGTTGCACGCCTCTACAGTCCTGACAGAATTCTTGAGCAATTTTAGTCCACATTTGACTGTAAAAGCAGCACAGCACTGTATCACCATTATTTTACATGATGTCACAAAAATATCAAAATACCGCAATACTTTTTTTCCCACCCCTAAGAAAAATATGGTGTAATTAGCAATACTAGAAACAATTACAGAGCTCAGGCCTCTGCCAAGGCAGGGCCAACAACAGTTCCTCTCTTCTTTTGATAATGATCCAGATCCAGACCAAAAGCTACAGCTGTAAACATTTGTTCCTTCCCCCATTTTTGACATTTTCTTAAAGCTTCCAAAATCCATCAGTTACATTTATAGTTATCTCTCCAACAGGCATTTTTAATTATGCTGCTAACAAACAAAACTAGCCATGTCTCACAATGGTAAATAATCCTTCTAAAAATACAGGATTCAGACAGGATGAGAACAGGAGACAACAATGGACTTTCTGTACTGGCCTATGGTCTTTAACATACTGTGGGAAAAGTGTTTTCTTAAATGTCTTTTTCATGCTTTAACCCCACACAGTTGTATGTCCTTGGTGCCCTATTAATCCTTTAGATTCCTGTTAAACTCCATGCAGTGGTGACTCCCCCTCTAAATGATTTCTTCATTTATCACCTCATCCTTTGCTTTAGCTGTACTGCAGTGTTTTTGTTGTTCAGTCTCCATGTGGCTGGTTCTGTCACTGGCCTCCTCCCTCTTTTCATGCTTATGTCGTTCCAACTCCTACTCTTACACTGAGCAGATGCTCCCAAAGAGAGGGTCTCCGCCACCACCCCCACCCATGTGACTGCCCTCCCCCCGTCCTGCCTTCTTTGTGACTTTACAGGCCTTCACTGTTTTTCCTCATGCCAGCCCTCTTTAATCTCATGCTAAACCATGTGCTACACCTGCTTACTGCTTCTATAACCCAGCTCTTATCTAACTGCTGCCAACTTCCTCTGGCTGCTGTACAAATCCAATCTTCTCCTGCACTGCCCTCTAGTGTCTCCTGCTGGTATGTAATAAACTGTACCCATCAGGTTACAGCTTGAGTACTGGAAACGTTGCTATAGTACATAGTAAAAAGCAAGCAAGGATACATTATTTTGCCTTTGTACAATTGTATTTTACAGTGTAGATAACTTCAGATTTTCTTCTTTCTGCTCCTTTTCGATTATGTAACAAATGGATGGAAAATTGTTTGTCTTGAAACATAGCTACAAACAATTGTGAACATGATCGAAACAAATAATAATAATAATAATAAAAGAGTTTGCTTAATAATGCCAAATACTTTGTAAAGAAAATTCTTACATTCAAATAAATTAACTAGTTGATTTGTTGGCTTAATAAGAAAGCTATGCTACATCAGTCAAGCTAATGCATGAAAAGTAATAAGGAGCAGTCTGTTTTCAAACAGACTTTGTATTATTATAGTGTTGGGTTGGTGCATGGGTATGTGGGTATTCCAGTCCCTCTGCTTTACAACAAAGCTATACAGTTTTAGTATGTCCTTCATTTTTATCTAATCAAAAATAGGAATTTAACAACAATAGCAGACCAGACAGAAACTAGTTCCAGGTAAGCTTCATTTTGCCATCACATACCAGGAACTAAACAAATCACTGAGTCACCTACCTCCTACCACCTACCTACCACCTAGTATGGTAGCATCAAAAGTGGATGAAGATGATTTCATTGTTTTGTGATTCAGGGTTGAAGACTAAACAACATTTACATTATCTCTACAGAAAGATTACATACCTGCAACAATGCGAAACCATCCAGTAAGCAGCTCCTCAGCCATGTACAGCTCTGTCCATGAAGAAAGCCTTTACCAGTGCAAGTCTTCGCCAAAGCAAGATGAGAACATGAGAGGACAGTGACAGCGATGGTCTGCAAGAGAAAAGACCATAACGGAGACAAGGATGAGGGGGAGTAACCAATGAGGAAGGGTTCCTTTTCCACAGCAGGCGACACATTAACAGCAGCGTGTGTGCAGACAAGGGCATAACACAACCTGTGGAGAATAGTAATGTGGAAGAGTGTCCTGGGTGAACTGAAGGTCAGCACGTCCTTTGACGCAATACAGACACAAATTACATTACATAATATTCATAAATGTACCACAAATGACAATGATTAACCTAGTATTTGGGCATTTTAAGATTAAACGTACAGTAGTTAATGTTTTGTGCAAAGCATTGATTAATCATTCAGTGGATGCTTAATAATTAGCATATGTCACTGTAAGGAAGTCTGTTGTCCAAGTGTCTTAATTAAGCTCTTTCATGAAAAGTTATAATTTTATAATTTAATAGAAACATGAAATTACCTGGACTGAAAAAAAAGAAAGAAATCCTTTTGTACTATATTTCATTTTAATTAATTGATAAATGATTTTAATTAAATCCCAGATACTGCACAGAATTGCACTGTTCAGTATCTGCAGAATAGATTTATCAGGGCTCCAACGATGATCTAGGGAACACAAATAAATGCACATGATGTTGGCGCCATCTACTGTTGATTCTTGTTTAGTGAATATAGTCTACAGTATAACAACATGGTTTCTCTATTTAATTACTTAATTTGAGTACTTGACAATAGAAGGTGCTTTGTCCTGTGGTGTGACATATGGTAATAATAAATAACAGGCTAAATGTAAATCAGTTGTGTTAAAATAATAATAAAATAAATGTACAATTGTACCAACAACCTTATAAACATTTAGAATTCTAGCATTTCTTTCCTTTTGGCACTTCCTATCCAGGGTCACAGCAAAGCACCTGTCTCTCAATGTGAAGTGATAACTCATATTGATTAGGTATAATTTTTACACTGAATACCCTACCTGATGTAAGCATTTCCATTTATTTGGGCTTGCAACTGGTATTTGACCCCCTGTGGATGGATTATAAAGTTTTATATAGAGACTAGGCTAGTGGACTTCTATTTCTAAATGTTTGTCTTTGGTAATGACAATATTTACCCTATTGTATACTGCTGATATAATTTTAGAGGAAGAAACATAAATGAATAAATAAGCACAATAATTTGGATTCTATACCATTGCAAGATAGGGCCAAAGGTCAAATACCAGCTACCAGGGGATGGTAAAGGAACAAAATGACAAGTTTTAATGGATTCTCTACCATTGAGATATAAGGGCTTTGTGGCTCAACAGATAGTTTATTTACCACTAAACTAGAAGATCCCTAGTTCAGGTTTGGCCATCTTTACCATAGCGAGATAGGGACAATGTCTTTACAGTCTCTGAGACACTTTATTTTTATATGCTAATTATCAGTAATGTATGTCATCACTTGTCTTACATGTGCCACTACATGCGTGCGTCTCACTTTATAAACTTCACTGCTGCCACAAATTTGATACATATTTTTAATTGATTACGAAAAAAAAAAAAAAAAAAAAAACGGACATTAAGTTGAGTACACACAATGGAGTAACAATGCAATCCCTCCACCTCTTTCACCTGCTCTGTCTGACCTACATTCCCCGTGCTCTCCTGCAGGTGGCAGTCTTGCTCTGACATCAACACATGCAGTGCTGCCTTCCCTAACTATCTGCATGCCAAAACCAGATATATTAAACTGGGGCAGCCTTCAGTTTTTACACAAATACGGGTATGTGGCAGAATGCCGCATTCATCTGCAAGGTGCCTTTATGCGCTGGCAGGTATGGAGCCACTGGGAGCACAGGATGAGCTATGGAGATGCCACTTCAGGGCCCTGAATTACTGAACATTTATCAAATGTGTTCTAGTTCCATCCTCTCTTCCTCTAACACAAAAATAGCTAGGTTGCACAAATGTGTTTGCTAGGGCACTAGATATGGTTAGGGTACAAAACAGATATTTCCAGACAAACGTGTTTTCTCTGCTAAGTGACAGTCTTGGTTAGAGGATTCTGAATCATATCGAGATTCTTTTCCTTGACTTGAATAAAATTGATTCAAAATGTTCAAAAATGTACTTTTAAATTAAATTAATTTAGCTGTCTTTTACTGTTCTTAACCAGCCAATTTAATTATCTATATTGAATTTTATTTTTGTAGCAATAATATTAAAAAAATTTGGTACAATAACTAGATGTTTAGAATAAATCTTATCTTTTGTTTACATTGTGTTCATGTGTTTATAACATAATCATAAACTCACTTCACTTTCCCAAATTTACAAGACCAACATCCCCCTGAATCACATCAAATAATGAGTCTAAATCAAAAAATCATTTTAAATCAAAAATCACTTTAATTCAAAAATCAATTCTGAATTAAATCATGACACCAAGAATCTGAAAATTTCACACCCCTAGTTTCCATACACATTAGAATTTTATTCAATATTACCACAAAGGGGTTATGTTTTTGTTTACATTGGTTTAGGGATGCTCTGTTAGCAGGGGGGCAAAGTGTGGATCAGGAACACTGTATGGACCCAAATTTTCCCCGCATTCTTTAACATCTAGGACCAATTTTGTCAACCTAACTTAAAATCTTAGTTTCAGGAAAGGTTTACAAATGGTTTGTTTAGGTGTTGGCCCAGAACACTGTCTGGCTGGATCCCAACATTTTTTACCAACGGTAATGCCTTTGTAGAGGTCTCTTAGTGATTGTAGTAATAAGTAATATGAAGATACCTTTAGATCTCATTGTAATGCATTGTCCCCTGCAAGACACTACTGGCATGGTGCCTACAGTACAGTATGTTGAAGTTGTACATTATCTAGAAAAAATATTAACATGGACTACGTGTAACATTGGTCGTGCACTAGTTCTATCTAGTGGGAGAATGATTTTCATTTTATTTTTTAAAGAAACATAAAATATCAGTTCCACCTCCCTTAGCCTCTAACAGGAATAAGGAGAAGGAATGAATGATGAAATGGCCATATATTCCTCATATTTATGAAATGCATGTATTTTGAGAAGCCATGATTATACCCAAAAATGCACAACAGTTGCTAGTAGTCGACTGAGTTTTAGTACTCAACTTTTACACAAAAAAATATTTGTATAGGAACAGAATTGCCTCATGTGTATTATATTTGTGCTCTCACTAAAGTGGCGGTACTGAGCAACCCAAGTGTTTTCTGAAGAGGTACACAGTGTACACAGACTAAGCAGCAAAAACAACATTAAGAAAAAGGAGAACACAATTTATTTAGTGTGTCTGGAAGCAGAGCAGCACCAGTTTTATAGTTTGAAAAATGTACGCAGTATGGTTCTTCCATTTACACAGACAGGAATTTAGGGCAGAAAGAAGTAAGGGAAGCCTAGCACCATGTGAGATGCAAACTTATCATTACATACAGTACATCCCAACAAGTGTACTCAAATTGAGGCACGAGGTATTTGAAATATAGCACACTTACGTCATTGTATTTTTTACCTCCACCAAAGAGGTTGTTTTCACTGGCGTTGGTTTGTTTGTCTAGCAAGATAACTCAACAACTAATGGTCAGAATTAGATAAATTACTTTTGGGAAGGTCAGTAAATGGACCAAGGAGAAAATTATGACTTTTTGGCAAGGATATTTCCTTTTTTTAAAGAATTTATACCATTGCGAGATAGGGCCAAATAGGCAATTTCATTCTCATTCATTGTGAAACATGAGGGTTTTGTGAAGATCCCTGGTAGTTCAGGTTTATATCTATATATCTTTACCATAGCGAGAGAGGGTCCATGCCTTGGCAGAGGTCAGCGCACTTTTGTGTTATGTACGTCATCCTTTGACTTGCATGTGCCACTCCACACGTCTCACTTTATCATTTTTGCCACTACTGCCATTAAGCTTAAGTTATGTCAACACGGTCCAAGGCTTTTGTACTCTGAGTGTCTGGGTAAATGTCATCTCTATAACGGGATGTCTACTGTCCTGCTTCGTCCTGCAACAGCAAAATGCCCTCCCTCCCTCCGTCCTTCCTTAACCCCCACCCCCAGTGCGTCCTGATGAGGGATGACGATTAGGCAGCCATTACCTGTACAATCACAAACATCCACCCACCGATTAGGCGGTACAGAGAGCAGGCAAACCAAAACAACATTCCTCCAGCGCGATGAAGAAGGCATGCAGGGCAAAAGGCGGGACTATGGCCGAGTGCCAGGTTCAGTGCCTACGTGCCACTCAGCCACTCGTGATGCTCTGTCTTAAAGCAAAGTCCCGACAGACACTGTGTGCTCAGTCATCACCCAAGGGACTGCCTGACCCCAAGGGGGCAGACTCCTATAGAAAGGAACACACAGTATACAGCAGCTGTCAGTATAATTAGCTCCCACTTCCTAATTACTTAATGTAATGGGGGAGGCTGCCCCAAGTGGATGCACTGAGTTCATACAGTATTGTGTTGATATTGACAGATATTGTTTAGGAAGCTTGTCGTTAATGATGTAAGAAAATAATGGTACTTTTGATAGAATTAAGGCTAAGATCTATTTAAAGGGCCCATATTAGGCTTTTTTCCCCAAGCAGCTTGAAATAAATTTGGACATATTTGCATTAAAAAAATCATGCTGTATAACTTAAAATATTGTATATGTAATAAAAAATGTCTTCTTTTGTATGTCTTTCTTTTTTCTTTTACTTTCACTTGTAGAAAACATTTGAATTAGGTGGCTGTCGCTTTTAGGCCCTGCTGGTCCAGCCCCCTTCTCTCTATCAGCTCACAATGTTTGCAAACAGTTTTTATGACTTGTAGTGTATGGCTATAGTGAAGGTCTGTAGGCCAGGGCTGAGGCATCTCCTCCAAAAGCCCTCTAAAGATACTACTACCTCTGGATTGGGAGGATGTAAGTTCAGACATGAGGAGAATCTCAGAGTGCTTGCACTGAAAAGTAAGGGATAGACAGAGCATGATACAATTAGCTAATTAGCTAATTAGCAACATATCAATAAATAAGCTGACTGCCTAGTAGTAGTAGTAGTGGCTGCGGTTTAAACACTGGATATTATCCGAATGAGTCTGGTGATGTAATATGTGCTTTAGAAACGCATAGAAGTCTATGATGAGGCGTGAAATTCAGTGTTTTCAGCTCTTGGGAAGGGCGGTGCCTCAGCATACAGGATTCCTCATGCATGAATGAAACAAAATACAACTCAGGGTATGTTTTGGCGTAGGAAACAACATTATAACATGCTCAAAAGCTGAGAAAAATGTATTTAGCATAATAGGGGACCTTTAAATAAACTGCTCAGAATTTATTTATGAAATATAACTTGGTGTGCATTTATTCGGGTTTGGGATTAAGACAAAAGTAACCTTGTGGCTGGAATTTTGGCCTTCTGGGTATCAGACCCCAATCCCCCATGCGACAGGTGCACAGGTGCAAGTGAACACCACTTCACTAGCACCAGGCCCTATGTGAGGCTAGAAAATTTGTTAAATGTAAATTAATAAGAATTATAATAGATTACACATTTGTAAGGCCAGAGTACCAAAATGTAACAAAGGTTTTCTCATGTAGGCCAAGATCAGTGTATGATTTATTGGAAGAGATCCCACGAGACAGTTTGAAAATCCAAACAAGTCCAGTTTCAGTCCACACTCCCAAAGGGGTTTGCGTCAGAAAGAGTTTTCAAACTAAAATAAAATTATATGTATTTTAAATCACAAGAATGACAGAAAAAAATAAACCAGCAGTAGTCTTGGTCTTAGTCTTAATTTAAAATTCTGAGACCCAGAGAAGGCCAAGACTTGAGTATTATAATGCAACTTTTAAATACAATATTTATTAGTTAAGTAACAAGACTGTTTAGTGGTCCCTTAAGCAAACCCAGAGTCACTAAATGTTTGAACCCATCATACCCTCTAGCTCTGGAGCACAGAACGGAAAATATGAGCTCTTCCCTCAGATACTGCCCTGTTCTGACTGTGGTCTCCCTAATGGTCTTCAAGATGTCAACACCAGTCCAATGTGTCCCTCTTACTCACACAATTACCATTTCCACACAAGGCACAGGCCTAAATAAACAGTCCCAAAGTTGCTATACAGCTATCGGCTTATATCTATAAACAGTGAGGCAGTTTAAATTAGGCCACTCCCAGGAGTACCGGTCGTTGCTCGGACAGCCAGGCCGAGATGACAGAATGGAGCCAGATGAAGTCATTGCAGGGACTTTCAAAGGAGTACTTTAAAGACACCAGAAATAGCACATGCATATGTCTCTATAGGCTGATTGTTTCTTGAGATAACTTGAACAAAGATGTCAAGACGAATTATAAATATTTGTTTATTTGAAAATGTATGTCTAACATCAGCAAAGCCAACACTGCATTGTTCCTTTTCTGTCGTACAGTGGACATTTGGTCAAAATTCAGTTAAAACTGAAAATCGATTTATATAATGTGTTCTTTTAGCGACAAAGTTTTCTGGCCCAATTATGCCCCAATTCTGAAAAATCTTGCTAAATTTTAAGTACCTAAAATTCACAAAATGTGCACTAACTGTAGTGCAGAATGTTCTAACTGACAATTAAGAACTGGAACAAGTCTGACTAAGAGAGGCTGAAGATACTCTGGACGTCTTACACAGAAAAACTTTATTTTTTAGTATCAATAGGTTGTGTTCATGTAACAACATTCTAAAAGGCCTATAGTGTGAGATTGAAGTAGAAGGCAGAGAATTTACTTCTAAAAAATCAAACTGCAGATGTCCTGGCCTTGTTTATGGGTAATATCTCTGTAATTACTGGGCCTATCAACATGAAACAAAAACTGTCACAAAGTTTAAAGTTAGCACAAATTACCTGAGGTGAAATAATTTTTTTTATACAGCGTCAAAAAGTAGTGATATCACACAGGTGTGATTGTTGTCAGTAGATAAGGGCTTAAGCCACAAGTTTAATATTTATGGATACAATTAAGTGTCTAATCTATAGAGTAATATTGCCCCCTGCCCTCCATATAAGTTTTTAACATAATTAAATTTTAATCAAATTTTAGAGCAGGAGTGCAAACTACAGAGTACGCAGAGAACACTCAATGCTGTGAGAAAATAAAATTTTCAACTTTTCTAATTTTCATTTTCATGTTTCAAGTATCTATCTGTGGAAACATGAAAATAAAAATGTGAAAATAAGTGCTGTAACAATGCATTGTGAATCAGTCAAACAATAAAGTCCAGAGGGTTAATTTAAATTGTCAGAGAAAAACATGAATCATGGTGCAATTTTATGGTATGGAATATGGCTCACTCGTTTGGCACAAGGGCATTGATTTTCTTTAAAGGGAAAATTTTATGCTTCTTTGAGGTGTTCCTTAGACTTTGCAGAGAATGATTGGATGATGACCTGACAACCCCTGTTGGCGAGGGTGGGGAATGGACAGAGCATAAAATGACTATTTGGCACAGCTATCAGCAACATGACATTAACGGATACATACAAATTTGCTTTGGCAATTTAAGTGCTGAATTGATCAGACTCCAGTGACAGCGTATGAGATTTAGAAACACGCAGGAGTACTTCCTGGTTTCAGATGTCTGCGTAGAATGGTGAGATGGAGCGTTTTATGCTCTAGAGAAAGAGACGGCATCAACATACAGGATTAGTTAAACATGCATGAATGACACAAAATACTACTCAAGGTATGTTTTTGAGGGGCAAACAACAAAAAGCATTTAAAATTGTGAAATGTATCAAATTGTGACTTGTGAGTGCATTGCTATATCCCCAGTTACTATCAATGCAAAGCCAGATATTTACCCATAGCTTTAAGGAGAGTTATCCATGCCATGTCTGTCTATGATCAACTGGGCCAAACCAGGGGTCAGATGGGTTAAAAGTGAGGAACACTGTGCAAAGAATAATTGTGGAACTTCAGCTAGTCTTAGCTGCAAGCAATTTCACTTCAGAGACAGTCAGGGGAAAACAGGAAACATAACACATGTACCTGACAACTTGATATCTAGGCCATAAGTGATGATAAATGGCAAAACATGAGGAAAAAAGACTACTAAAGACTTTGGGTCAAAGGTCAAATTGTGGTACAGGTTGTGATCTTGTAATCTTATTCTGACCAAGTATGACATTAATTCACTACCATTACTGTACCTGTCACATACTTGGAGGGATCACATAACTATTTAGGGCCATTTTTCTCATCTCATTGATACCACAGATATTGCTTTCTGCTTTTCTAGGCCCAATCTGTCAAAAAACACCACTCTACAAATGGTACCGACATCGCCCAAACTTGAGTTTGCCCACGTCTGCTGACTTGCTCACTTCAGTAGCCGGACACCCACGAGATTGTTGCTAATATAGGTTATGTGTGTGAGCGCTGTGACGTGCCGGTGGGAGCACGGAAAGTCCTCCCTATGACGCATTTTAATACTAGACCCATAATTCATGAGAAATCCCAAAAATAGGAGTGAGGATTTTTTTGTTTGGGGCTCGAGCTGACAGCACTTTGGAGTAGTCAGAACAATAAAATACTACAGTGCATAAGCCATGAATCAAGCATATGACCAAGTGAGAGTATGACAGGAAGTGAAGTGGACAGTGAGTGAAACATGTTACATTAGAGTGTGACTGTGATCGAATGCCAGTAAGAAGTGGTTGTTCTGTCCCCCCACTCACTTCTTTTCAAATGTATGCTGTAGTTGTACGAGCTTAGCATTCTAGGCAGGGTTACTCACTAATACAGCTGTATGAAGAGGATGAGTATTTCTGCCTGTAAACAGAATCATATCCGGAACAAACTGAAACTGAACTGGAGTGACCAGGTTTTTAGGATACAAATTTGAAATTTAGGTGCTTTCATGTCAGTTTAAGTATAGTTTTCTATTTTCTTAAGTATCCCAACATACTTTGATATATACAGTACTATGGCTGGTCTGTTACCAACAAATATGGATGTAGCTTTTCTTCTGTTCAGAGTTGCATATTTTAACTTGGCCTTCCCCTGCTCTGCTCTTCTGACCTGCTACATTCTTCATTCATCTGCTTGGACAGTCATAGGCACAAGACTAATGAGAATCTGACTGCATTTTAACCTTGAGCAAATCTCTACATATCACTGTTTTAACTCCTAAAACACATTTTTAGACAAGACAAATGAGTTTATGTTTAGGGGCGCACAATATATCTCAAAAGTATTCTACAGCTATAATCTACATTTCCATATCAGAATAGAGGTCGACCGATATGGGTTTTTCTATGGCCAGTGCCAATGGCAATTTTTTTAATTCAGAGCAGCTGATGGCTGATAAACCCTGGCGATTTTTCGGACCGATATGTAGGGCAGATTTTCTTAATTAAGGTTTCTTAAGGTTTTAATACTATATAGTAATTTGTCTTAGTAATACTTATTAAAACGCAAACAAATGTGTTAGAATTGGACAGTGAAAACAGTTAAAGTGTGACTAAACCCCTAAACCCCTTTTTTTGTTGATTAACTGTCTGAATGGGGCTCTAACAGTGCTGTGTTTTTGTAACTGTGCAATTTTTGGCATTTTCATGTTAATTCAATAATCTTTGGTCTAAAACCAAAGTAAATAAAATCTTAGTGCTGCCCTCTTGTGGTTGAAGAGTGGCTACTGCAGTTGAATTTTCCTATTGGCCTAAGGCGGTACATCTTGGTTTTTGCCTACATCACAGGCCGTGGCTCTGGTATAAAACCATCTCACAGACACACGCCCCTGTGGCGAGTCAGTTGAAAATTTCTCTCGGGGTGGGGTTAGCCTCTTACAGCGGAGTTAGCTCCACTTTAAAGAGGTTTTTGAGGAAAACCAAAAATCAAACTTGCTGTGCGGGTAGAGCTTGGGGAGAGCTACAAAATGCTTTTTTCATTTTTTCTTCTATGAGGTTCTATGCCTACAGAGCCACTAAGGGGACATGAGTGAATAAAAAAATTGAAAGACTTTCTCATGCTCCAGAGAAAGTAACTCGCGCACACTGAGAAAATAACTCACACTCCTGAGAAAGTAAGTCATGCTTGCCAGAAAGTAACTCAAGCGCACGAGAAAGTAAGTTGCACTCACGAGAAAGTAACTTGTGCACACAAGAAAGTAACTCGTGCTCCTGAGATAGGACCCTGGGATCCTCAGAAAGTGCGACATGCGTGTGCGGCATCCTACAGTATGTTGGACGTTAGATCTTGTTAATGATCCTCGGTCTACATGAGGCAGAGTCAGAATGAAGAGGAGGTGTTCACGCGTTTTCAAAATGTCACAATACCAGCACTTTATTATCCCTATCCTAAATATATATATACACATTTATTTATTAGGGCTGTGCGGTATATGCGGTAGACAGTAGAAATGATATAAATTTGGCCTACGGTAGAGATTTGCGCTCTACCCTCCTATCATCGATGACGTAATCGCACCTGCCTCAACACGGCTGCAAGCACAGAGACAGCTGAGCATAGGGCTGTGCCAAAAATTGAATTTAAAACTGAAATTGGATAAAGAATAGGGTCGATCTCAGTGATAAGCTTAGAGCACTTTTATTTGATCTGAACAAGTCTCCAGACAGTGCAGACGTAGATTACGGAGCAGCTGAGGGGCGCACACTGCCCACCTGTTACAGCGTGAGCAACAGAGAACAAGAGTGGAGTTTAGAGGAATAACCATCTAAAAGGTACTACGCATTTAAATGCAAAAAAAAAAGCATTTAAACCATGCAACGACAGCAACAACTGCAGCAACAGTGCTAAAAGAGGTGCTAAGCTAATATTAGCATTTGCTGTGCTGCACAAAAACGGCAGTCCATCCAATCATTTTACAGCGCAATTAAACCATAGGACAAACAAACAAAACTATTCATATATATTTCACCCATCCTTACCCCACGGAAATGCCGCCAGAGCTCTGGAAACAGGGCGCGCATGCTGTGTTTTGCAGTAAAGCCAAAGGAGCACACAGCTGCGGTGCATCACATGACGCACTTCAGTGCTGTCTTGTCACTTGAAAAATCTTCATGATCAGCGCGGAGTTTAAAACAGGAGAGTTTACTGTTAATAGTTTGACAAAATGAGAGAACTAGGTCCAGGCTGTGTGAGGAGAGACAGGTCAGCTCTGTAGAAACAGGCAGGAGTTTTTCCTGCTCTCATCACTGGAGCTGCAGTGAACTGGACATTTTCAGTTGTTTAAAACTTAGAACAAATTAGCAGCTTGCCTCTTTTATTTGTTTAAATTATTACAGTTATTTTGTATAAAAAAATTAAATGAAATGCAATGAAAGATTTTACATTAAATCCCTCACTGTCTTATTACATTAAAATCTAAATCTAAGGATGAATCACAGCCATGATTATCAGTTTTTAATTGTAAACACAAAATTGAATAAAAAAATCGAGATCGACCAATATGGGAAAAAAAGTGTTAACATTTTTTGCTATATTGCCCAGCCCTAGCTTTTTATTATAATTTTAAACCTTAAATTTATACCACAATATATACCGTTACCATGAAGGGATTCAGTTTATACCGTACTTATACAATTCTGTCCCCATGTGTTTGCAGTTCCACTATGAACCAGTTTATCTATTCTAGGGGCTTGATTCCCTCCTTTTCCCTCACTGCACACTGCTGCCACAGCCTGATTTGAGACAGTGTGTGGTCCACCTGTTTGGAAATTAATAAACTCTTCAATTAATTTTGTATTTGTGCGTTTGCCGTTTAGTGGCCTGCTCTGCTGCTGTGTGCCTCTGGGTCATGTGACAGCACGGCAACGGAGGAGCGCTGCTTCAGTGGCTTGTTTCTCTGAACAGAGCAGAAGTGGGGCTGGTGTGTGCAGGGACAGCAGGGAATCATCTCACACTCAGCCAGGACACTACTGCAGACTTATAATGTTGTTAGGGTCTCCCAATGATTCGCAACACTGCTTCCACTGTGGCCACTCTGCTGTAGGCTATGTAGCAGTAGTAGACCTAGACGTTGCGTGCGCACATAGAATATCTTGTGGGCGCGAGTTTCTTTCACGGGAGCACGATTTAGTTTCTCATGCGCATGAGTTACTTTCTCATTTTTTATTGTCGTTTTGAGCTTTTCAAGCTGAGATAAAGCAATTTTGGATGTTTCCTATGAACTGCAGTGTAAGATTTCTAAACTGCTAAAAGATGGTTTGGGGACACTCTTGAGCTGGCTTCTCAGGACTTCACAAAGCATCTTAAGGACAAATATCACAGATCTGTCGCAGGGCTGCCATGAATGGCCTCTAATGAATTGGACAGTGAGAACAGATAAAGATGAGATTTTTGTTAAAACCAATAAGGCAATCTCAGTCTCTGGGGAGAGCTACAAAATGCTTTTTAAATTTTTGTTCTATGAGTTTCTATGCCAGAGATATGAGCAAAATCTTTTCATTGCTGTTTTAAGCTTTCAGGCTGAGAAAAAGAGTTTTTGGAGGTTTAAAATGAACTGCAGAGTAAGAGCCCAGACTGCTACAAGATGGGTAGGGAGGCTGGGGTCCTTCATTCACATGGTTGCCCGAAGATGTGCCTGAGCAAAAATCGGCATTAAAGGGTAAGAATCGGACGATTGCCAAATGACTAAAAACAGGGTAAAAATCAGCCAATAGGTCGATCTCTATATCAGAACATACTGCTTAAATCACAGTATTCTATGTTTCCAACCTTGCATGCCAGGTGCCACTATAACTGGCAAATCAGAGCCTTGAATTGCATAGGACTGGATCAGTCCTCTTCTGTAGTGTTAAAGGAAAACCTCAAATCAAACATAATAGGCTACCTTTAAGGGGATCTTTAAGATTATACTGTATTTCTGAATGAATTCCATTAATTTCATAATATTCGTGGCTTTTCTCCTAATGGTCTTTGAATAAAGTAAAGCTCATCTTGTATTATATATGTATGTAATATTTTGTCTCAGATTTGCTGTGGAAAGGAAATGACTTGGTGACTTGATTCTCACCAGCTCCTGAGCGAAAATATTAAATTATAAGTTTTTCTTTTTTCCCCTTACAGCAAGTCTCCGCTCACCCACGCAGACGCAGCTCATCTGAATCCCTCACACCCACTTCCGGTAAACTCCGAATCTGAAAAGAGCATAAAGCGAACACAGCAGCGGCATCATAAGATTATAAGGGCATGAACAAACTCATTTTCATTTATGCTTACCTCAATTCACCTGGCAATATAAAAGGGACTTTTTTCTGCTATATCATTTGTAATCTGCAATGCAAAAGAAAATTAATATGTGGAATTAGCAAAACTGTGTGATGAAATGGTTGGAAAAATCATTAGAAAAAGATGGACAGGCTGAGAGGTGGGTGTGTGTTTGGTGTTTTCTCCTACCTCACGCAGACAGGAAACTCTCCGCTCCTCCGCACACACTCATGCGGCTTCCCCTGTGTACAATATATGCAATGAGTGAGTCACTGGCCTTCCCAGCAACAGCAACACTTTATGTATTCGACCATGCAAGTCCACAGCAGACCATTTTTAGCTCCTCTACATGTTTTTTTTTTTTTTTTTTTTTTTTTTTTTTTTTTTAACTTTATTCCCAAACACCTACGGGCCATTCCGGGCAGGAGAAATAAGTATGACACCCAAAGACGTACAAAGTTTTCACTAATTACCTGCCTTACCTGCCCTCCTCAGCCTTCATCACACTGCTAATAGAGATATTTTTCTATGACTTTTCATGTTAGGAAGCAGCGACCAAATTCTTTTCCCATGTTGAATTCTCAGGCAAGGCCACCCAAAAACCACATCCATTTATCATGCTCATTTTTGGCAAACCACCCTCCTTCCCTAAGCGTTTCCCATATACATGTAATGTGAACTTCCCACCAAGTTTAAACCCTCCGAGATATAGGTAGCCTGAAATTATGCCCGCAGTAACAAACTACAGGCTGGGCAGTGGTTCTCAAACTTTTCACACCAAGTACCACCTCAGAAAAGATAGTACCAGCTTTAATGGACCAAAATGAGTCTCAGTCTTGACAAACTGACATTTAAACTGAGGGATAAAACAGGGATTAAGACAGAAAAGTGCAATACTAAGTAATGACAAAACAGGGACTATGCCAGCTCTAAACCAGGATTAATACATGAAAAAAAAAAAAATCAGGGTTGAACTAGGACTAAAACCATGACTATTTCCAGGAACAACCTAGGACTAAAAGATGAATTAATCAAGACTAAACCAAAACTTAAAGCCAGAACTACACCAGAATTAATCCAGAGCTAAACCAGGAATAATCCAGGAAAATACAGGACTAAACTAGGATTAAAAACCAGGACTATACCAGGAATAAACTAGGACTAAACACACACCAAAAGATAAATTAATCAGGACTAAACCAGGAATAAACTGCACCTAAACTGGAACTAAGTGGTTTAAACTTTGAATTTAAGAATCAAGCAGAGAAACAAGAATAAAACGGGCATTTGTGAAAGTACCTAAAATTTCACTAATGTGGCAAGTCCTATATTATTGTTTTTTTAGTTTTTTTGTTTTTTTTTTTATAATTTTTGACACCTTTGCATTAGTATTTCATGTTTCTAACTTAAAATAATGTATATGTAGGGAAAATGTGTTCTTTTGGGGAGCTTGTACTTCAATTTACTGAGAACGCTTGGATTAGGTGTCTGTCGCGCCCTGCAGACAACGTTGGGGACTGGACAGAGCATAAAATTGGCTATTAAGCATGGCTATTAGCAACATGATAGATAGATAAATGAGCTTCGAAGTGAAGGCAATTTAGGTGCTGAAATTATCAGAATGAGTCTGGTAACAATATATGGGTTTTAGAAATGCCAAAGAACACTTCCTGGTTTCTCGTGTCTATGCAGAGTGGTGAGACAGAGTGTTTTCAGCACTTGAAAATGGGACAGGCCTCAGCAAACAGGTACACTCAAACAAGCTGGCTAAAACAAAATACTACTCCAGGTATGTTTTTGAGGTGCAAACAACATAATCACATGGTTACAAGCATAAAGAAAAAAAGCAATTTAGCGTAATAGGAGACTTTTAAATAACTCACAAAACAAGAAATAATCCCAAAATCCAAGTGTTCAAGTATGGCTTGAAGCTTGAATGAATAACTTAAGTCTGAAGTTAAGGCACAGACTTAGGGAAAGTAATAAAATAACACGTTTTCAGTTTGTTTTTCACTTGGAGAAAATTACAGTTTCACACCAGACTTCTTATGTAACCACTTGGTGTAATTAATCAAAAGGCTTTCAGAAACCTCGTAAAATATTACATTCCGTTTAATGAAGGTTATATAATGATGAAACAATGGACTTGAGAGCACAATGCAAAATCAGATTATTCCCAATGAGATGCTCAAACACTGCTGTTATCATTTTAGACTAATTAATGTCCATTTTCCTTCTACTTCTATGACACACTTATTTTTAAGCTTCCCTGCTACCATACGAGCTTTTTCTAGTTCAAGTGTTAAAAAGTGTCTGAGTTGTGTGTTGTTGGCATAGGGGAAGTTTGATTTCTCGGATGCACCCTCTTCCTGCTCGCGTCTCCATGGTAACGGGAACATTGGTAAATTCCAAAAATAGGCGAGACAGCTCCTAAAATAACCGGTTTACAATAAATAAAGCATGATACGTGGCGAATGTTTTGTAGCATGGTATATAAAAAGCCATTTGTTCGTCACAGCAAACTTAAATGTGGTTCAGAAGAGTGTATAATTATTAAAAAGTTAAATTCGACCTACCTTGGCCTGGAGGGAGCATTAGGCTTCGGGTCAGTGACGCTAACAAATGACAAATGTGAACTTCTAAAGTTAGCTAAATAAGCTAACGTTAGCGCGAGGCATCAGCAATTTGGCATAACCAGAGAAACGTGGCTGTTTTTAATTTAGCTAGCGTTATTTGTCACAACTTACCTGTATGTTATTGAAAACTTTTACTAGCCCCAACTGCCCTTAGAAAGATTTACTGTGTCAACTGACTGAATAACACGAAAATAGGTCTTCACGTGACTAATTCTTTTTTGGAGAAATGGGAATAAATGTTGATACCGGAAGTGACATAATCAAACTAAAAATGAAAACCCGTTTAGGTATTTTGTTAAAGATACTTTAATAAATAATGTTATAATCTTATTAGGAAAATTTCACATTCACAAATCAAAAATACAAGTATATAAATCCTGCTTTAAGTCTTTATTGTATGAATATTTTACTACATTGACACTGCAATACTGTTTTTTGTCTGCAATTAAATATGCATAAAATGTCGACTGTTTGAAATATCCAATAAAAGGCGATAAGACGTAAAAATAATAATGCCAATATCTGTGTTCCAGTGTTTTTGGTAATTATTGTATAATTGTTATGATTGTTGCACAATAAAAAAAATGCTATTGGTTTTTTAACTGTGAAGCAATTTATTAAAAAAAATATATTCAACTTAATTTTCATATTCACAATAGCTAGCAGTACTAAATGAGTTCAATAATTTTGGGAGAATGACTATTGAAGGCGATTCACTGTTCATACACCAAGTACTACTTAAAACTGTGAATAATAATTAGTCAGATTTCTCTTTCGTTTTTCATTTAGAAGAGCAAGGTCAGCCTACACATGTACAGTAGAGGTCACTGTGATATTGACCTCAATATTTTTTTTCCAAAGCTATTTGTAAAACAATGTCAGTTTATAGGGCAAGGAAAATGCCACTGTTTTTAAGTCTCCATGGGGTATACTTATCACTGGAATTAACTTCACTATAGGCTTTAGTTTTAGTGCATTGTGTTATCTGACTGCGTTTTTTTTTTTTATTATTATTTAAATATAATAAATTATTTTGAGTGATTTCTAAGGACCTCAGTCATTTCCAGATGCGTGTGGCCCACATCACGTATTGTGCTTCTCTACCAGCATAGAGAAGTTGTTTAGGCTACACCTGTGCTGGTTACTGTTGTGGGCAACAGGCATAGCATGCATTTAAGCATGTAGCACTTTGTGCGTGTAATTGTGTCAGGTAAACCTTAATCATTAGTTTTTACTTCTATTATGCACTAAGCTTTGAAACAGCAACCTAACATTTTTGACTAACATGGCTTTAACTGTTTTATTATTAAGTTTCTATTGTTTTCTTGCAGTTATTTTCTGGCAAGCTTATGTTACACTGTCCTTACAAGTAAGTTAACTTGCACGTGTTATTTTCTTTACAGTTTGCCCCTGTTGATACCCGCTGTGTGAGCTGTACCTGCATGTCAGTTAAGATGTTACACAGTACCGAGAAATGTCTCAAGAACGTGTCTCAACCCTGACACAGTTGCCAGGGAAACCTTATCGACAGAGGACTTGGTGGTTCCAGTCATGCCATGTGAGAGAAAACCCAGTCGAAACTCCTAATTTGCCATGTTTCTTGTATCCGTGCTCCCTATACTTCTGCACGTGTAGTCCCTCACACGCTCACATGCACATGCTCCAAGTCACATCACTTTGTTCAAAGAAGTTCCACCTGAGCGGCTAATTGCATTAAGGGAGTTCAATATCTTCAAGAAAACAGGTCCATTTGGTTTAGTGTTCTTCTAAAGCATACGTTTGACTGTATTTGGGAAATCTGGACGTATAAGAGGGGTTTTATACTACAGTTGATAGGAGGGAGTCTGTCATCAAGCATAAATGCCTCGAGATGGAGATTACTGGAAGGGCAGATGAGGAACAATAAGTAACAGAACACATGTCATCTCTGACTGGAACATGATTGCTCCCACGTGTTACAGACCTTGGTGCGTGAGAGGAACACACTGTGTACAGTAAGATGTCCTCAGTGAATACAACACAGAACCACAAAAAGACCCAAAGAAATATGATCACATTATAATCATGAACAGTGTGTAGCCCGTTGCAGTTAGTACATTGAAACACATGAGAGACATAGTTTAATTTAAAATTTTACATTGAAATTCAGTCACAAGAGGTTGCAAGTCAGTGTAATCTTTGGTGCTGGTTCCTCTCCAGTACATGGAGATGGGTGCATTAGGGAGGGCATCTGGTGTAAAACCTATGCTAAATGAATGTGCAAACCACTGCACGCTAGGAGGCAGTGATGATGGAGGAAGTACTCAATCTCTTGTTTTAAAGTAAAAAAGTAAGTATTTCACACAGATTTAACAACTGTATTTATTGTGGTAAATGAGAGATTGTGATTTAGAGTTGTGCTGATTATAAACATATTTTGTATCATGAGGGCACAGAAAAAATAATTTCAAACTAAAAATGAAAGTACTTTCTAATTTCAAACCAATGCAACCCTAGAAGAGAAAGGCTGAAAGGAAAGACAACTTAAAGAGGCTATAATATGCAAAATCTACTTTTCTGAGCTTTCTACCATATATTGTTGTTTTCCTCATCAAAAACATACCTGAAGTTTTGTTTTGTTTCATTCACACCAGTTAAAGTAATCCTGTATTGTCTGGCAGGGCCTTTCCGAGGCCTCAGAATGCTCAAAGTCGCTCCTACTTCAGGAAGCATTGACCAATCAACAAGCCCTCTACAACCAGTCTAGAGGTTTAAAAATATGAATAAAAACATATTATATCCCCTTTAAATACTTTAAACATTATTGATTAGTTTTATTATTTTGAGTTACCATGCTAGTCATCACCAATGGCCCAAATGTGGTATTCTGGAAAATTTGAAATGGCTGCCAATGACAAACTCATGCCTTTATACCTACTTCATACACAGACTCAAAACCAATTTAATACAATGTTAGATGCATTTGCTCTCCCATCTTGTGGATATACAGTACTCAAAGTGATTGCTTGTTGTGTCTGCTGGCTCCTCCACCACTTTATGAATGGCTCATGCGAACAGGCTGTGCTTGGCTTTTCATACACCCTCAGCCACTTCATTATCTTTCGTTTAATTGGCTCGGCGGATATAAATAGCCACACATATCCATCACGGGACTGATTTACTTGCCTCAGTTACAAGGTTAATGCATCCACAGGGGACCACAGGGGAAGGCATCACGTTCCCTCACTCTCTGGGCAGAAATGACAAGTGGACAGGCGCTTTTTCAATATATTTTATTTTTATTTTTTTGCTTGAATGACAGAAAGTCTAAGATTGATTGTGTAAGACAGGCCATTTAGTGCCTCTAAATGTGCAAGTAAAAAGCAAGTCCCTGAGCTCGTCATTTTCTGTCACCGGTGCTTCCCCTGAGAATGGCTGATGTGCATGATGTGACCTGGGAGACTTTAGAGCAGCCATAAAACCACACTGACGCAAACAAAAGGCCTCAAAATTAACATTAATTGAGGAAATTTAACCCTCTGTGGTGGAATTATTGGAAACTAAAATTAGGTTGTCAATAGAAGCCTGGTTAAATGGTAACTGGTTGTAAACAAGGAAATTAAGTAAACAGTTGGAGCACGTACACCTCCTCCAAGGGATTACACTTCCACTGGGAAAGTGATCCAGATCTGCAGACATACAAAAACAAATAATTTATTCTTTTCCCCATTCACACACGCACGCACACACACACACACGCACACACACACAGACTAAAATTGCCCCTCGCAATACAGAACCCTTACAAACATCCCCAGATCCAGATGGCATTCAGGATTCATCATTTTTATAACTGACCTTAAAAAAAAATAAATATATTATATGTATTATAAATATATTATCTGAGGAATTATCCCATTTTGTTGCAGGAACTGGGGACTGGGACCACAGTTCCTATAAACGTTTTAACTCCTTAAAGCTTACTTCAGAGCAAGGGACTTTCCAGCCAGCAAAGGAACTATCTGGTGATGTTGTTAGAGACATAGTAGTATGGGTACATTAGCATTATTTGTCAGAAATATTTACTTGTAATACACCCCTAGACTGCTAATTTTAAAGCTACTTTGACTCACCCCTTGTATCTTTTGTCTGTGGCACTCCGCTTTCCTTTTTTCAGTCATAAAATGACTGATGACAAAATGACAACTAACACTGGATCCTATCTGTAGTGTGAATGTGAGCTGACAAAAGGTTCCTAGGGCTTGGGAGTTCACAGAACCAGGTTCTTGACAGTGACTTTTGTGGCAGCTGGGACTTCAACATAGGACCTTCTTGCTCAACCAACTGAGATTTACATTGGCAACAGACAAACTCGCAAGGGAACAGAATTATTTAAAACAGCCCTGGATACAGACCTCTACACATTTCTTAAATGCCCTATTACTGACCTTTCCTGAAAATGCTGCCAGCAAAACCTTCTTGGGAGGAAATAAACAAAACTGTATATTCCTGTTATCTTACTAACAAGTTACGTCTTATGTAATATTAGACTTTTTACCATCTGGGAAAAATGAAGACTGAGTTACTGCTGACGCAAAAGTCTTATGTAACAAAGGTTGACACCCAAAGTTTGATTTCAGCGACTCGGCTTGGATTGCAATAAACACATAACAGCAGCAAGACTGCAGTGTGGCCATTCTATGACTTAACAACTTAAGACTGTGTCGATTAAGACACAGAAAATTCCAAGAATCTGAGAATCTGTCAAAGCAGCACTGTGAAATAAGGTGTGGGCTGGAGATCCTTAAATTAAATTACTCGACATCTTGTTGAGCTTTTGGCCTATTCAGCTCTATTCAGGCAGTTAGATCAGCTGCTCCCCTTTGTCTCTCTTCTCTCATAAAGCTTCATAAAGCACAGCCCACTTCACTGGATTCTGTCGAAAACAATTTAAAAGAAACCAAGCCTTATTAATTCGATGGTTCAGTAAGCAATGAATTTTTCTTAGAATCATTTTGAAAGCAATGGACACAATAGGTCATTTTAGCTTTTAGCCAGTTCCCAGTGATTTCCTAACTGGAAGCTGTGTCTTTGTTCAGCACAGGAGGTGATGGTAAGTGGTGTCATCTAATTTGACTGGTGGGAAATGCTCCACTCTTTTTAGCTTTATTAGGTAACTTCTGGTCTCCTGTGTCTTTGAAAAAAAATGTGGCAGGGGAGTGTTACCGTCCTTAATCCAAGTCTCTCAGTATCTGTTTCTTCATTCTCGCCGGGCTGTCTTTCGTCATTGTTTCATCAAATCTCTGGCCTGTAATAGGTCGTGTCAGAGGCATGGATAGAGGAGACTTCCGCTGAAGGGAATATGAGAGCAGAAAGGAAACAGTCTGTTAGTTGAGAAGGATGAATAGAAGAACTCAAGGATATGTGGAGGTCAGCCTTTATGAAACACTTGTGTAAAGTAGCTATGAACTGAGCAGAGATAAGATGTAGAGGGCAGAATAAAACCATATGTAGGAGTAAAAAGTAGTGATCTAAATAGTACTAGTATATAGTTATATTAATACCAACATGCAATATCTGCTTGCTTTGGTTTGTTGGTTGGTTTGTCTGTTGGCATGGTAACCCCAGAACTGGCCCATGAGGATTTTTTGAGAGGATTCTGCACCATTGTGAAAAAGAGCCAATGTTGGACCAGTACAGTTTGACCAGCTCAGCTGGTAGAGACAATAAGTATTCAAGTCCCAGCTGCCACAAAGATTCTAACACTGCTGCCATAAAAATGGGGTCAAGGTGGCAAAGTGGTTTGCACTGTTGCCTCACAACAAGAAGGTCCCAGGTTTGATTCCTGGACTATGTTGGGCCTTTCTGTGTAGACTTTGAATGTTGTCCCCATGTCTGGGTGGGTTTCCTCCATCAACCTAAATCATGTAGGCCAATCCTCCAGCTTGCTACTCCTGACCAGGATCTTGGCTCAAGATTAGGAGAAGGGTCCAGGGTGTTGCACTGTGGTCATCCACCCCTTGCCCCAGCAGCATTAGAGAGCAACATTTACCAACAGCCACATCAAAGTATACCTTTAACTTACAAGATGTGAACTCACAAGGGGTCAGTACCTTACCAAGTGTAACACTGAGTTTGTTTTTGTTTTGTTTTTTTAATATAAGGCCTCATTGTTAGAGACTTGCATTTGTCATTTTTTCTTCTTCTAAAAAGACAGGTAGAATTTATTTGAATTTTTACCTTAGTAGAATTAGTACCTTACCAACCTGGCTAATGTAACAACAAGCTTGTTTTTGTTTGTTTGTTTTATTGTTTTTTCTTTTCAGTATTAGGCCTTATTGTTAAAGACTTGCACTTGCACTAAAATATACACAAAAACAAACAAACAAACAAATAAATAAATAAATTAATAAGCAGGATTTATTTGACCTAAAGATGCACTACCCAACAAGTCATCTCTTTAAAAAATAAGACTCTGAGACCTCATCTGTGCTTTATTATAAAGCATTTTTGACAGAGGGAGAAATAGAGCAGGGACTAAATTTTTTGACCAACCACACGCTTAGAACAAAGGTGGACACACTTTCCCACACTTTCATTGGTTGAATCCAAGCTCATTGGCCTCAACTTCTTAAACTACAAAACAGCAAAAAAAAAAAAAAAAAAAAAAAAAAAAAAAGCAAAGCTCAACTCTGGAATTCTACATCAGAGGAGAGCTTTGTGTTAAATGTAAACTTTTTTTCCGCAATTTGAAAAAAATCTTTTTCTGTTGTCCAATTTTAAAGTTGCAATATTATAGTTTTTGGCATTACCTGTTGGCTGTTTTGCAGATACCTCTTACACACTTATATACTATGGCAGCCCTGCAGGGTGTAAACAAACACTAAAAACATGTCAGAGGATATGCCTAAAAATAAACCCAATTTGTGCGCTTTGGACTCATTTTGTGCACCATTTTCGCGTCTTATGGGAAACGGGACAGGAAGTTTTTAAGTAATAAAACTAATGACTCCTTCCACTGGGACCCATAGAGTTTTAAATGTCTGTTTTCTAGGAAAAATAAAGTTATTTATAATATAACTGTACACTTGTGAAAACATACAAATTAGTTTTTCTTTATTCAACCATGATGTTCTGAACTGGGAAACGTTTTTACCCCCCATGCTAGTGTTAAAAATGAAAACTGCTAAAAGCACGAGGAGGAGGACGACAGTCCCTCGTGATATAATTCTCTCCTGTTTCTCTTTTAAAGCAAGATTGAAGTGGGTACAAGGGCAGACAGCCGCAGAGCCTCTTATCACGGGTCAGAATGAAATTAGATAATGAAAGGTCACGGATAGAAATTACACAAGGCTCTTACTTGTGTTATTTTGGGTGGAGAATAAAAAAAAAAAATCTTAGCATTATTGGTGTGTGGGCATTATTTTGGTGGGGTCACTTTCACACAGTGGATCTGACATAATTCTGTTCTGACTCCTCCCTCTTTCTGCTTGTAACACCTGTGATCCATTTGCAGACTTTTTTTTTATTATGTTTTTGTCAAGGTTGTTGTAAATGTAGTAAAAAAAAAAAAAAAAAAAAAAGCCATTTGCCTTTAGCACACTTCCTTAAATTTTGTGGAGGTTTTCCATAGGCCCCCAGTCTGAGCATTTTGTGGTCAATGGTCTAATAAGAAAATTCCTGAGAACTTCATTAGGCATTTGTTCCTTCTCACCCCGGCTGTGAGGTGTCCCACAAGTTTAATAAAACCAAGTTAATAATGCTCCAATAAAAGGCCTAGGAGCGCAGCAGCTGCATCTGCTGTAGTTAGGGATACTGAGAAATCACTGCAGGAGGTGTAACAGGCAAAAACATTCACAACAGTGGATACCTAGAGTGAGACTGCTTTTATTAGTCATATCAGCTAGAGTTATCAAGACCAAATTAACAAAATCCCAGCCATGACGAAACATTGACTTGATCAAATGCAGCTGGTTACTTTTTAACTTATGATACTAGAAACAGCTGAGGGACAGGAAAGTAAAAAGAAATACAGGGAAAGGACATTACTATTTGGAACAGGACTTGATGAGGTGCTGATGACGTGGATCACTCTGGAGTGGTCCAGCCGCGATGTTTCCTGGCAAATAAGAAACATCCAGGGACTAAATGCACTTGGAGAAGACTCAGGTGAAACACATTAGGGCGGGGCAGATAATCATACAGGCAGGAAACACAGGAGGACAGGGAGCAGAAACAGAAAACACCAGAGTTTGCTAACATGTCAAAATAAAACACAAGGGTATGGAAAACAAGGACAAGAATAGGTGAGGTACCAGGAGAGCCACCGAGGCCCCCTGCAATTGGACATTTAACTAGAAAACAAAAGTACTAACAAAAGCAGCATAAGTTTACCTCACAAAGAAAGTGAATGGGTCTGGTTTGCTCACACTGTTCTCTGTAAACAGTCCATTCGCACCTATGGTAGCCCTGCGGGGACATGCTTCTCTATATAAACAGAGTCAGGTAACCCTAAAAACAAAACCAGTTAGTGCATTAAGTCTACTCTGGGCACAACTGTACATTTTTTAATAATGAAACTACCGTAATTTCCAGACGATAAGCCGCAACTTTTTTCTGCCAAGCTTGGTATGATTGGCATCAATGAATCGATGGTGAGACGTTGGAGAGGACAGATTGAAGAACTGACTCAATGCAAAAAGATGAGAAAAGCTTTCAGAGCAGATGGCCCGAACTTGAAAATGTTCTTGAAGACTGGGTGAACACACAGAGAGCAGAGGTGTCTCATGTTACAACGTGGACACCTACAGCTAATAGACAAGTGCAACCTTGGTATGTATATGTTTTTGTTTTGTTTTTTAGTTGGTGCAGCTTATATTCAGGTTATATTATATTCAAGATCTATGGATTGTTGAGTAGGATTGTTTGAAAGGCAGGGTCATGACTAAAAGGAGAAGATCTCAGATACAAGCGGCCAAAATGAGTTTTCTCCTCAGGGTGGCGAAGCACTCCCTTACACATAGGGTGAGGAGCTTGGTCCCCAGGAGGAACTTGGAGTAGAGTTGCTGGTCCTCCATTGAGAGGAGCCAGCTGAGATGGCTCGGGCATCTCTTTGGGATGCCTCCTGATCACCTCCCTGGGGAGAGCATGTGGGCAGAGACCCCGGAAAAGACCCAGGACATGATGGAGGGACGATGTCTCTTGGCTGACCTGGGAACGTCTTGGGCTTCCCTCAGTAGAGCTGGAGGAAGCGACTGGGGTGAGGGAAGCTTAGAATGCTGCCTCCACCTGGTCTCTGATAAGCAGTAGAAGCAGGATGGGTGAGATAACATTTATTCCAGTTAAAAAAATTCAAGTCTAACATCACAGCAGTGTTGATGGCTGATCTTGACTCAGGGTTTTATACATCTTCATTGTGTAAGTAATATTATCTCCTGTACATGCGAAGGGGAGCCCTGCCATGACATGTCTGGTGTGGAGTGTCTGTATATTATAACAGCCAAGTGCTGTTGTGTGAAGGGCCTATGTCACGTTGGGACAGTCCTGTCAGATTGTGTGTGGGCTGCAGTGCTGAGCCTGTGTCACACCGTGTTCCCATCTCAGCACATTAGGGCCCAAGCTGTGATGATGCAGCACTGTCAGCCACCATGCAATTATGGGAAAAAGTGCTCAGATAGTACAATACATTCATCTGATTCATCCATCTGATAGAGGCCAGCTGCGGTTCAATGGACAAGTGACAGTCTGGTGCTTCTTGTTTCTTTATTCATCCATCTTTAACTGCAAATCCTGAGCCTATCCCAGCTACTTTGGGTATGCAGCAGGGCACACCGTGAACAACCAGATAATTGCAAAACCAATGCACAGACACAATTCTCAAATTCATTCATTATGGACTATTAAAATTGACCAGTTCAGATATGAATGCATGTGTTTAGGTTGGAGAAGGTTGGAGGAATGTAAGTTAGCTAGATTTCCAATCGTAATACCAAACAATTCTGAATTTTATTACATTTAGCCTATTAACACTGCACAGGTTAACTATTTTTAAATGACCCTATAGACAGACCGACATAATGTTCCTAAACAATCTGTCAACATTCAAAAGATTAGTGTCATAATCCAAGCTGGGAATTAGCATCAGCAACAAATATTTTAAATTGTGAATAATTAACATGATTTGGGCAACTGACAATCAGTCGACAGCATGTGTGCACAAATGCCATGCCTGGCTAAATGTCTAGCCATAAGCAATAAGCAAACAAACTAATTATTGTAGATGTTTTAAGTGTTGGTAAACAAAACAGTTGCTTTGTAATCAAAACAACTGCATTTCAAAAAAATTGGGCTGCCACAAACAAAAAAGATTTGTTGTGTCAACTCATAAATGAGTGTGTCAGTGTTTTATATAACATAGCAATTAGCGTCTACAAATAGCATATAAGCGCAAGGCTACGTAAAATACGTTTGTTCATTTTAAAGTTATGTTGGACAAGAATTTACAGAAATGTGCCAGGTCACAATAGTTTGTCTTTGTATGCTCCAATTAAATCCATTAAGTTAACTTTAGTACATTAATAGTAACCTAAATTATTGATTCTAAGTCAATTTTGATAAAAAAATAAAGAGCAACCATTGGTTTCGGCCATGGAAAAATGACAAATTTAATGTTTTTAATTTCATCCCTTTTAAAAATGAATGGGAATGAATGGCTTCTTGTCTCCAAACTCCGAGCACAATTTATGTGAACACATGACTTGTGGTAGAGTCTAATGGTTTCTGAATTTTATTTATATACAGTATATATCAACAATTACCAACCACAGCTTATTAAATGTCTTGCTAAAGAACAGGAGAACCATTACTCCTGTCAACAATCGGCATGATGATGTCACTCCACTGGCGCCAACCCACAAACACAGTCCCTCGTGATCAATATTACCACGACTACAGTAAAACTAACCAGGGTCGCAACTGACTAATGAGCACTGTTGCCAAGGTAAAGGCCATTTAACTAACCAGTGTTTGGGGTGTAATTATAGATTGATTGAGAAGAAGTGGATTGATTGATCTAAACAGAGTCTCCAGTGTCCTTTTGTATATTGCTGAATCACTGTGGAAAATACTAATAGGACACTGGTTAGCGTTTTGTCTACATGCTAGGAAATCTTTGGGTTTGTTCAATCCCCACAAGGCCCATTTATCTTTTTCCATGATCACATTTAAACACCTTGCGCTGATGTCATGGGCCTATTCATGCAAATACATTGGCATTTTGAAGAAAAGAATAGTACTTTATGGTCTCCCATTTGTAAGAAAAGTCAGAAATTAGTCTTTGTGTTATTGGGTGTGCACATTTCTATGGCCATAGTGAAGTTCCATTTGTAGACTGATAAAGCCACAACCTCTATTGGTCGATGGGGTTCTACAGGGCTCAGGTCTTGGAGCCATAATGTTTATCTTATGTATACTTCTGACAGACTAGAAAAACACAGTATTAACTATCACTGATGATACAATGATACCTAATCATTCAGACAGGATAGCCAAACCCCAAGCCTATCTTGAAGATAGACGATATTAACCTTGGTCCTAACAATGTCAAAAATGTACATGTATCAGACTTTAGTACTGTTTACTAGTAGTGAGGTGTAAAAAATATGATTAAAAATTGCTCAGGTAAAAGTATATTTTAGAAAATGTACTTAAAACATACTTACTTCAGTAAATAATTTGTGTAATCCTATCCAGTAAGTTCCACTTCAGGACCATAGTATTTTTTGTTATAGCTTTTCTAATATTCATTAAAATACATTCAGAACTCATACTGGGCTGCTGAGCAGAGTGAGCAGAAGTACTAAAACTGCTCAATACAGAGCAGTTTGTGAGGAAATGAAAGACCACAGGAGTATATATTCATGCTTTGCTTTTAATCACTTCATAGAAAAAGTATTTCAGATTTATTTTTGAACACAATATACAATATAATACCATACATTGTGTGAAACATTTAATAACCCACCTGGAACAACTGGCGGACTTGAACATATTATTGACAATAAAAAACCCATCTTTCATGCAGATAGTGCTAAATCTGGCTAACCATTTGGACACAACTAGGACCGAAAAAAGCTTAAACATAGATAAACAATGTTAATACTGACAAATTTGAATTTCAAAACTGCTAACAAGTTTGGTCAGAGATAGTTCACACATTAGCACAATCAGATACAGAAGATTTTGTCGTTTATTCACGTCAGTGCTGGGCGTATTGTAGCATGCTTCCAACACGCCGCTGTGTTATCTACGTTTACATGAAGTGCCTTAAGTGAAGTACGTGTTCTGTCAAACTGTGTCTGGCCTCATATATCAGCAATCTGCAATCAAACTGTTGGATGAAAAAGCTTAGGTCAAGACAAAATAAACTATTGGTGTAAGTTTGATACTAAGCATTAAGCCTTTATGTAACTCGTATGTGTTCTATATCCAAGTCTACGCAGTTTAACATGTCCTCTATGTTGCCTCTGGGTTACCGAGCTGCTGCTGTCACATCAACACTCTGGAGCTCCAAAATAAGAATTGGTCCATTCATACAAGTAAAAGTACACTGCAACACTTTGGCAATTAGCTAAAATAGTAATATAATTTGGAGCATTGCCCAAAATGTCCATAAACCATGTATTATGTAATATTAAGATTTTTGGTTTCAATATTTTAGGCATTGAGGCAACTGTATAAATGAAAGACAATAGTAACTTTAATGATGTTTTTGGAGCTACAGAGTTTCCATGTAACAGCAGCACAGTGTTGTTTTAGCTGCTGCTCTGCTGGGCACTCAAAACATTGTGCGAATATATACTTAGAATTATATATATTTATATATATAAAAACAATATATAATACATATATAAAAAGACTCTCATTCAGAGTCTTCTACACATTAGACACCACCACTTCCAGGTAATGCAAGTGCATATAAATTAAAATAGATCTTACACTGAACCAGTATTTCTTATTTACAACCTTAAAGTATAGAATAAATACACACTGTTATAAACAGCAAAAAGGACCAACTTGAGCTCCTAGCGACAAACAGTAGAGACAAGAAGTGGAGTGATGGGTAAGGCTAAGACATCAGACATACTTAACAAACTTAAGTCATTCACATAGCATCTATAGGACTGAAGCATGCTGCAGTGAATGTATGGAGTACCTTAGAGTTTACCAGTAAACCAACATGAACATAGACCAACTGTAAGGTCTGCAAACCATTTCAAACATTTCCCTTTTCATTGTTGAAGAAATTCTGGGTTAAATTAGTGCAACATTTTTTTCTAATTTCTTGAACAAAGTGTTCTATGCTGAATGCAGCATACTGTATTATACAGTACTTTTGAGCCAAATCCCAATAACCCAACTGTCCTGGAAACCTGATACTGATGAACGGGGGAGGAGGAAATTCAATTGACGTCAATGAGCAGAAGCAGCACTTGAGGGATTTTTCTGGTGTGGAAGAAATAGCCGTCCTGATTGTCTTGGGGTCGTGTCCACGGGGCCTGGTTGGGTTTGTAAACCATGTGAATGTTGGCGCTGATGAGGGTCTGAACGCCATTCACACAGCAGCTGGAAGAGCAGCTCTAATCATGTGGCCCAGTCTGATTACAGAGGGGCACAGAGGCCTTACATCAGCGGGCCGCTCCACCTAACAGGATTATTAAAAGTGCAGCATACCTGTGGGCTAAAAATACACTCACTGATCTTGTGCATTTGACCTTCCCAGGTTTCAATGGTGATTTGGGTTTTAGCTTGGATGCTCTTCACAGCTTCTTGCACTAATCTTTTTAGTTTAAGAACTACATTTAATTTGGGCCGTAAATGTTTGAAGTGGTGTCTCCTCCTATTCACACCGAAACAGAACAAAATCTTTCACTTATGGTTTGTTCAGTGACAATGCAGCAGATATACATATACATGGACTTGAAGTTATGGATTATTACTTTACTCTGAAGTTTGCATCAAAGATTGAGTTTTGGTGTGAAAAGGTTGGAAGCACTGATGGTATGCAGACCTTCTAAAGTAAGAGAAAACAAAGTGTATCTGAAAATGACCAATATGACTGTGCAGATAATCTACCACAATAGGTAACATTGTGCTCTTACATGATGAACATGTTCATGGTTTTTCTGTTCAATGAATTTGTCCTAAAGTTGTCAACACTTGTTTGGATTTCTCTATTGCCCAATACATGGAAGACTGGTATTTAACATACAAAAAGGATTTTGCTCTTTCGGATAAGAAAAGAAAACATTTCACAGACATACTAGAGTGTTCAATAAATAAAAAACTATTATAAAGACAATAGTAAAAAAGGCACACAAAAGTCCTTTGACAAATGGTACAGGAAAAAAGTAAACACTTTCTCTTGCTGTACAAACGTCTCCATCAGTAGATCTTACTATATGCTACTTCTAGATCATATCATGTCCGTAAAAAAGTCTTAAGGTACAAAACATCTCTCAGTAGTGTCATTGTCCATTAATGCCAGTCCAGAAAAGAAAAATAACCATTCCCAAAACTGGCCAAAATCCTTCAAGTTCACCATCAGTCTCGTGTCCACCAAGACTAAAATGTTTGCAGTAAGTATTTCCTGAGAACTCTGAAGCCGCCTCACTACAACAGTCCGTCCCAATCCGGCTTCAAACACCCAAGTGCAAGACGACCACATGTGGGCTAAAACTAAGGCCTTGCCTTGTGGGCTTATTAAAAAGCTCAGCCGCAAGAGGATCCACCCTCTTTTTCAAAAACCTTTCAGAACCACAGCGTAGGCCAGTGGGGCCTTATGTGTCGGTGGGAGAAGCATCGTGTGTCACGATCTCTATTGCCGTGGTGGGCTCCATGATGCCCTCCTCCTGGTCCTGACTGTCCAAATAGTCCAGTGGAGGTGAGCGGGAATCCCCCAGACTATCTTCCTCCTCCTCCAGCTCTTCCTCCTCCTCCTCTGCCTCTCCATCTTTATCAATCCCATCCAAGTCCTCTTCCTCCAAGGTCAGCTCAAACTGAAATTTCTCTCCGCCCCCCTGGCCTCCCTGGCCCCCGCTCAGTCCGTGTGAGCCCTGGTCGTAGAAGGGCGGTGAGGGGCTCTGGGGGATCATGCTTTGGTACCAGTTCCTGTTGTCCTCCAGTGTGTCCAGGATGTCCTGGGCATCGGGGTGCACCAGATCGGCCCACGTCTCCCACAGCGGGTGCACAATGTAGTCGATGAAGCCCACCTGAAATAGAACAAGGTCACAAAAATGTGTTAGCTGTTTTTAGTCATGTACCATGTGTGCAGTATATTTGGCCATGTCATCCATCTCTGTATGTGTGAGCTAAAAGGGGCTTTCTGCATACCTGGCTCTTTTCTACCGAGGCTGTGTGCTTGTCACACATGGGGCTGATCTCCATGCCCCGCTCCCGCTCTCGGTCTCCCTGATGGAAGAACTCCTCCATAATCCGGTCGGTCCACTGTCGGTACAGCTCCAAGGACTTAGTGGGGTTGCTAAGATCTGCGCAGTGCACCATGTTTCGCAGCACCTACAAAAACAAACATGTCCTTAGATGTGGCTAATGTTGCTAACCATAAATGCTAAAGACATAAGTGGACTGAAGACAGTATTTAGGGCTCTCTGTGGCCAGTGGACAATATGACAATCCATGGTGTTAATTTGTGCATGGATTATTACAGTTAAATAGCTAATTCAAATTTTTCAAAAATTTTACTCGTCCATTATAGACCTTATTAAACAATGGCTAACTGAGAAGAAATTCCCAAAGGCCATTAGAGGGGGAAACGTGGGCTGAAGCACGTACAGGTTGAAAGGTGATGGATGAGGCGAGAGAAATAGTGACAGGAGAGCAGAGGTCATTCATGTAGGAGGCAGGCTAATGACCTTTGGCCGCGGAGCCATCAACGGTGTGTATTGATTAGTTCAGCAAACACAGTTGAAAAAGCTAAAGAGCTAAGGGGCTTGCTTTATGCATTGCCTAACACACACTACACAGCACATACCTGTATCCTGTCTGTGTAGTTGTCCAGCAGCAGCACTCCCGAACTCGTCACCTTCTTAGTCTCCACCATAGTCTTCAGATCGGCCAGAAGACTCATGTGTTTGGACATGTCAGTGGCTAAAACCTGAAGAAAAAAATCAGGTAACGTTAATTAAAAAACGCAAAATAAAAATTAGAATAATATTAATTCAGTGATAGATTTTGATATCTTACCATGTCGATGACCATTTTTCTCAGAGACTGCCTTTGTTTTTTGGTGAGGTTCTGGAAGATATCGCAGTTGTCTTCTTGTAGCAGCTTGAATCCTACGGCCAAATGATGGTTCTCCAGCACTGACTCGTCATTGTACATCAACGCCAGCTCAGAGTCTGGACAGGAGTGAGAGGACACATGGTTTAGCTTATATGGGCAAAGCAACAGGCTAAGTATGTGTACATGCGTTTTTTTGGACTTACTGGTATTGATTAAGAACTGGTTCGATACTCCAGGATGGTCAACATCGTGGATGGCTGCGGCAAAGATGGCTGCCAAAATCTCGAGATCTGTGAAGACGGCCTGTGGAAGAGAAGAGGCAGAAAAGAGTGGTTAATGCCAAGTTATTTGAGACTGCCAGAGTATTGTGTAAGTGCTCTAACACACTGCAGATTTCTGGCAGGGTTTACTTCTATATAAACCACAGTCAAATATACCACACAAGGAACAATGCTATAAAAAGATAGGAGAACAATATGCTAGGAAAATCTAATAAATAAGGCATCAAGACATGTCGTCATGCAAAGATGTCATGCATTGGTAGGGCCAGACATAATGAAAAGATGATTCCATGGAAGAGGACTGGTGTTACAATCCAGGAAAGTGGCACATGTAAGTATTTAACAACTGCAATTAAATGTTCCCTCAGTTGTGTTCACGTACAGATGCAGGAGTGGGGGGAATTCAACTAGTAACAAGGAAAGACATAATGGAACAATTTTCTAAAAAAGTAAACAGTCTTTCTTCACTAAGATTCAAGTGCTAGATACTCACGTCTAGGGCTGGAGTGGAGAGCAGGATATGCGTGGACTGGGCTACGTCAGCAGCGTGGAGGCTGTTATGGTAGGCCACATCTGCGTGGTAGTGATCTTCTAATGTCATCATGTAGGCCACGAATGTGTCGGCCGGGATCTTGAATGTCTTCAACAAGTCTCGCTCCTACGGAGGAAAGAAAAACCACAGTTGAGTCAAGACTACAGACTACAGACTACAGTAAGATGTATGTATGTAGGATGTAGTAAGTAGGATGGCATGTAGTATGTAGCAGTGACTTGGATGTAATCTGCATTATTTACTATGTAGGATGTAATCTGTAGGATGTAATATATAGAGTGTACTACGGATGGTCTAGGTAGGATGTACTGTACAGATGTCGGATGCAGTGTCAAGGACGTACTATGAAGGATGTATCTAGGCTGTATTGTAGTATGTAGGATTAAGCAAGTAAGATGTTGTGTGTATTATGTAGCTCTATCTAGGATGTAGAATGCACTGTTAAGGACGTAGGATGTAGTATTTCGTATGTAGGTTGTAATCGACAAAACAAGTCTAAATGTATATCTATGGAGGATGCAGTATTTAGTACGTAATAAAAGGAGAGTCTCGTACCTGGAAGATGGCGTACATGATGCAGGTGAGAGGTCTGTTGTGGGAGTACTCTGACACGGTGAAGATGTTCAGTCCCCACTTGTTGAGGTCCTCCAGCTCCTTGGACAGCAGCTCCTCCTTGTCCGTCTTGACCCCGAAGCGTGCAATGCTGCTGCTGGACAGTGACGGCCCGTGGGACACCTTCTTGACCCCGCTGATCTGGGTCATCAGCTGCTGCTTCTGCTGCTTCTTCTTCTCCCGCGTTTTGGATGTCGGCGACGGGATCTCCACCTCATTCTGTTTGTCTGCACCAGGAAGAAAAAAAAAAGGCATAAAGCTTAGCCATGCATTATGTAAGAGGCAAGAAATGTGTGAGCGTTTTGTTAAATAGGTGCCTGGTTTTGTAAAATGGTTGCCGTCTCAGATCCCAGGTGCACTGGAAAATTACACGCAGCAGGTTACTTCCGCGGGGATTCAGCAACACGTTTCATTCATTCATCATGTGTCCCTCAATTTATGCATTCATTCATGGCTTTTTTCCCATTGTCTGCCATGCTTTCTTGCTCAGGTGGAGGCCCATTGACAGAGAAAATGTGCGGCTTTGACAGACAAGTCCTTCAAAACTCTCAAGTACATTTTAAAACATGTACCTATACTATCTGCGTGTTGCAAGTAGATGAAAATATAAGCCTCACAACGCCTACCAGTCCTTTCACACTGTCTAATAACAAACACAGGAAACATGCCACTGTTTTTTATACCACTTTTTAAAAAAATGAATTGGGTGCTTGCTTACTGCAGTGGCATGCGAGCCGAATGCTATCCTTGTGGGGACTGGCTATCGGCATGTATGTGAGCTGTGTGCACTCATCTATCAAGCCACGGCTCGGCTCGTTCCTGGCCTATCAGCCTTCCCCTGTGGAGGGTTATTCAATTACCAGCTGTAATTCAAATAATCACTTTCACTCTCACGCCTTGCCCCTCTATCTCTCGCTCTACTGCAGTATTTTCACAGTCTTTCTCAATGTCTCTCGGCCTCCTCCGCCCCGCAGTGGTAATTGAGAATGGGCAATTAAGCGCTTTCAGACACGGGGGCTGCGTGGGAAACAAGGGGAAGAGCAATATGTCGCCCACTAATTTATTGCAAGCCATCATTACCCCACCGCCGTGTTGTGTTTTTTTGTGAGGCCTGAATGTAAGAGTATGTGAGAGCGAAACAACAAGCACTGTACATTAAGGGACAGCAATGCCACGCACCATAACACATTGCAGTGATCGGTTGACCTTAAAATTCTAAGAAAAAACATTTTCAATATTAAACCAGCTTAAGTGCTTATGTCTACCCTTAACTACTCTTACGCAAAAGTAGACAGGCAGAATGGAAAATTCATGTTGAAAAGTGCAGGCTAATTCAATGGGGAAAAAAATAAACACAAAGAGCAAACCTCCACCAAAGCACTGACCCTATCTCACAATTGAAAAGGATATAGTGTCATGGTCTGGGTCCAAACCAAGGGCCTTCAAGTTCAGTGGTTCATTTCAGTTTGGCCAGCTGTACTGACATCCAATAATGTCAAGTACATACACTATAATATCTTTGTAAACAATAACAAAGAATTTTCAACGCAGCCCTACTTTAGCTGCCGATTTCCATAAAACACAGCCTGAAACCTATCCGTGATTTTGCATTGTCTTCGTCTCCTCTCTTGCCACTCGCTCCGCTGTGGCGCCGCCACCCACATTTATTTTAGTCTCATCTTTGAGCCTTTCATCCTCCTCCATATGCCCTCTTGTGAGATGCAGATGCGCTACTGGAGAAGGATGAGGCCTCTCTTTTTTTTGGGAGGGGGGCGGGATGTTTTGCTTCTCTTCCCCCCCGCGTGTTCCCTAGGTGTGCTCTGCTGCTGGCCGATCAAAGCCAATTATGACAGAATTATGCAGCACTGACAGATGATGAGGCCCACGTGAGGAAGAGCTACGGCCCATCCTAAATGCTTAAATCCTGGTCCAAAACAAAAGCAAGGTGGTTTATGCTATTTCTAGTTCTTTTGAATACTCCTTATACAAATGTAGAACTCCAGAAAAAAAAGTTTGGGGTCTGAGTAAAATGTAAACAAAAACAGAAAGCAATGATTTAAGATGTTAAGCATTTTTTAAATAAAATTATTAAAAAAAAAAAAAGCTAGTATATTCTATTGTTTTTGTTCTATAAAAATGGTCTTTATTTACAATTTAGACAGTGTCCTATCTTTTTTTTTATTTTGTAAACAACAAAAACAGGCATATGGGCTGCAAAAAGTACATTCAAGGCCAAAAAAGCAATCTCCAATATAAAACACCAATCTGATTGCATTAGTAATGTGATGCTGGTTAGGATTAAGCAGCTTGTTTGGTCAGTTGAGGCCAAACTAGACCAGCTGCTGTTCTTTTGACTTTGGTCTACTGCTCGCATCAGTATTGTAAACACTGAACGGGGTAGTCCCGATTGCTTATCGGAGTGATGTCTATCAGTGGCTAGATTCCCAGGGCAGCCTCACAGGAGGGTGGGAATAGCGGACGGCGCCGGTGTCCCTGCTGACAGAGCTGCACTAAGACTGGGGATGACTCACCCGATCTGCTGAGCTCATCTCACTGCCAAAGTAAAAAGGGGGTTCCTCTGTAACCCCCCCCATCCCCTTCCGGCGCCTTAAACTCATCCCTCCCTCTATGTGATCCAGGGGACGAAGAATCCGCCGACAACCCTACACCAGAGCAGGATGGCCAATCGATCCCATTCCCTATAAATAGACTGGGCTACCTCTATGTTGCTTTCTGCCTGGCTTCCATTACTCTTTTGTGTTCATTAGCTGTAACTCATCACACTTTGTCGCAATTAACCTTCTGGGGAAAACCCCGCATTTGCAAAAGTCAACAATGCGCAGCCCACATCTGGAAACCATTTGTTGATTGTCCAGTATTTCATAATGCTTTATGCAACAAAATCAAAAAATAAGAGACACTAACTCGAGCCAATTCTTGTTCAGACACAAATATGGTTTTATATCGTAGTCACTATTAGCTCTTCAGTCTCAATAGTGCAGCCTACACTGACAGAATCCAATCCAAATCCACTCCTCCAATTCAGGCTAACTAACGTGCTTGTCAATCAACTCCACATCCACAGTCCAGTCACACAAAATCAGTTTAATCAATACTTTTTGGTCCTGTTTGTCTAATATAAAAATTTTGAAGCTATTCTCACCAACATTTTTCAACCTCATGCCTTGAGCTTCTAGACAAAGCTCGATGGCGCAGTATTTTATGGTACGCCCCCACACCAGCTGGAGCAACTTGCACAGCAATGCGAAAAAATGGAAGCCCAACATTCAAATACACCAAAAATCCAAAATCTATGTGAGATACTTCATATTTAGAAGCCTTTTATATATTTGTGGGAAAACTTATTAATATATAATCTTTATTTAAAATTTTTGTGTAAAAAAATATACATTTTAAATGTGAAATTTGTGAGTTGTGACTTGTGTGCTTTCACATAAGACTTTGTCCTTTACCTAGGAAGGTGTTGGAGATGAATTCAGAGACCTGGTTTCCAGACCGACTCATCTCAGATAGGTGCGTCAACTCCCGATTCAACATTCTCTTGAACTGCAAGACAGAAAGAGGACGAGGGGGGAGAAGGGGAGAAAAAAATGTCGTCAGTTTCCACAGAGGAAAACCTGGGAGACATTATGTTACCAGATTTCATGGAAAATACATCAGTGCCCAGTTTGTTTTACCACCAGCTACAGAATATGTTCAAATTACAGCGTACAGTCAGTGGGGGACACGGGTACGCCTCCTCCTCCCTGCGCTCCATTAAACCCATTAGTGTGCATAATTATTTGTGTTAACATTGGGGAGACTGTCACTTTTTCATACGCAACACTCACCCCCTGCAACCATTTAACAGCTTTATTACAATAAGCCACACATTCAGAGCTGGTTAAGTTGCGTCACAGAAAAATTTCCCCAGTGCTCTCAGGAGGGAAATCTGTCATTGCTCACAATGTATCCTTACATTTTCAAATCTCACTGACGTCTAATATCATGGAGCTGATTAAAAATACTTGAAGGAACCAGATGCATTTGACAGTACACAGAGACCAGGCACTGCAGCAGCAGCTGTTTATGACAGTGATGCATGCGCGTACACACACACACACAAACACACTCACACAGCTCTGCAGAGGGCTCAAGATGGAGCCTGAACGACAAAACACCATACAGCCATACCCCATTATCATCATCAGGAAAAATCAGTTAGCCTAATTATAACTATTGTCAACCTCAAAGACTTATATACCACAATAAATGACTGGAGGTGACTAGTTAAAGCATAGAGAGGATGGACTGTGACATAGAATGGGATGAGTGCGGTATCCCGAAAATCGACGTAGATAGGATAGCGCCACACACCTTGATGTAACCCCAAGACACCGACAGCAGGTAATTTGCTTCAGGCATTTTGGACCCCGTTTTCTCCTTCCTACACAAAGCCAGAACTGTAATCCAAGGGACTCAGAAGCAGAAGAACAGGATTCTCTAAGCACCAAAAAAAAAAAAAAAAGAAAAAGAAAAAAAAGATCCCCTCTCTTCTCTCTCTCGTCCTCACACGTTCCTCTTCAGCAGCGAACTGAGCAGCGCGCCATCGGCTGCCATTCTGCGCTGGGAAATAAGGAGAAATATCTCTGAGGTTCCATGGCTGGTTGTTGGGGTGCTTCCTGCTCCCAGGGATAAGCTCCAAAACGTCGCAGAAGTCCAACCAGCGGTGGCTACGGCTCGGTGGATAGGGCCGGAGCAGCAGCTGGACTGGAGCAGTGGCTGACTCTGAGCACACTGATGAATAATGGAGGAAGCCGGAGACAGAGAGGAGGAGGAGGAGGAGGGGATAGAGAGATGGAGACAGGAGGAGGAGGAGGGAAGGAGAGAGCTGCGATGTTTATCTGACTGCAGGGGGGGTTCCTCCGTTTCACTGCTGCACCAGCCTGCCCACTCTGCACTTCTGTACATTTCCACGTTTCTATGCTTTTCGCTGCCATGTTTTTAGTGCCTTTTTGCAGTATGGTGGCATCAGAATATTCAACATGCCTAATGGTGGCTTACATATACTGGAGCATAGGGTCAGACATTTTTTCTACTCTTCTGCAGTCTGGTGGCAACAAGCATTTACATTCACATTCACATTACAGTGGGAATCCTACATATTACTTGCATGTAGCATAGATTGTGGACAGTCTCATGAACAATAAGACAAGAAAAATAAAGCAAAAACTAGGCAACATAAGCATTTGCAAAAATATTGATATATTATTTATAGTCACCTCTGCAGTCTGATAGTTATTGAAAATGCATGAAAGTGGGAATTCTTATGCTGGCCTGTGGATACTCTGATAAACCAGTTACCATTTAAACCATATACTCTGCATTTGTTTAACCTTCTGCTCCTCTATTTAGAATGCATCACACCAACTTAAGGCTTACGTTCAGTATAGCTTAGGGTCTGGCCTCAACACAGGCATCTCTTACAAAACGTTTATGGAAGTGGGAATCCTTACAATTCCTTGCATATAGTGCTGTGGAAAGTATCCTAAACATTTTTGCATAGGTTTTTAAATATATACAAGAAATTTTATTTTTTTATTTATTATTATTATTATTATTATTATTATTATTATTATTTTATTTATTATTTTAGTTTTTTTTTTCTGCAGTCTGGTGGCAACAAGCTCTGTACAAAATGCAGAATTATTATTGTTTTATTGCAGTGCATAAAAGTGGAAATTCTATATATTGATATTGCATAGATATCTTATAGGCTGTGGACAGTCTTTTGAACAATATCATGTGGGAATTCTTATCACGGCTTGTATCTAGGCTCTTGAAACTTAAAACCAGGATATCCATGAACTATTTTTAAGACACTTTTTGTATACCTTTATTTGATATTGCTTTTATTATTGCATTGTATTATTGGTGCAATTGTGTCAAGCGGGAATCCTTCCTATTACATGTGTCCAAGGCGATGTACAGTACCCACAACCATGGGCTAGGTTTTAACAATGTTTCAGCATATACTAAGCAGCCGTTTCTATTCTTCAATATTCTGGAAGCAGCATGTTTTATTATAATGGATAAAAGTGGGAATCCTTGTGGATATATATTGCATAGGCTGTGGACACAAGTGGGAATGCTTATCACGGCTTGTCAATTGGCTCTTTAACCATAAATCCATGGTATCCATGAACTATTTCATGCATGTATGAGGCATTTTGTATTGCATATTGCTACATGTATTGAATTTCTGCCATATAAATAGTCAATTTTTACATATGCCAGTACCAAGTGAGTTATATCATGTCGAGTTTCCATACTTTTTCCAACTGCAGCTTCTTCTGTCCACAGTAATCCTTGTCTTTTTATGAACCACTGTGGAGGAATGCCATTGAGCCGTGCAGCCGTTCTTTGCCTCTCTCCCATAAAACAATAAGGCTTCAGAACGAGAGGGGAGTGGCGTGCAGGGGGTGCACATTTTGAGCACTGTGTATGCTCCCGAATCTGTATTTTCATGACCATTATATCTATTATTCATCCGCCCCTCTCCTCTCTACCTCTCTCTGGAGTCTTCCATTGCCCTCCCCAAGTGCAGGCTGGTGGCCATTGTGGGGGAACTCATAAGCCTGTTCATTATCTGCTTCCCACAACAATATTAGATGCTGTCAGGGTGTCTGCGCAGGGCTATTTTTAACACTGAGAGACACGAAGAGGGAGCGAGCAAGGCAGTCAAAGAAGAAAAAGGGGGAAAAAAAGAAAGCAAAGATTGGAGATAATTGCATCCTTTACCAATTTAAGTGACATCGGGCCATGGCTTTCTCAGTCTACCTGCGAAGTGTGTACAATTACTAGTCCAGGACGCCATGGCAACAGTGTCAGTGTCGGGTGCAAGGATTTATTATTATTATTATAATTTTTATTATTATTATTATTATTATTATTATTATTATTATTATGGCTGCTTATTGTCACTTGCGGCTTTAATTATTATTATTATTACTATTATTATTATTATTATTATTATTATTATTATTATTATTTGAAAGCAGAGGGGATGAGAAGAAAGCATAATGGCATCTCCTTGTTGTTCGCAGGCAGACATGTGCTTTAGCTACCTGAACCGTCACGAGGATGCGCCACACATTGTCGCCACTCACATCAACCCAATGCACAGGCTAGGGAAAAAAAACAAAAACGCTCCCCCCTCCCCCACCACCTCCTTTCTCTCTCTCCCTGCCACTTACATGTCAATTTCTCCCCCGACTGCTACTTGCCAACACAGTCATCAATCTCTCCGTCTGTCTGTCTGCAGCGGTGGCGCTGCGATCAATGGGCTGTCCTTGAAGCGGTGTTTATACCAGCGCACAAGGCTAGGGCCACCTGACTGAGTCTCCTATTGTAAAAAGTTGCATTTTCTGATGCTCGCTTTAGTCAGTGTAGTCACGACTCATGTTTCTGGGATCCCCTGAGGAACAATTTTTTTCTGATCTCGAGAATGTGGCTAGACTGGCTCTTATTTACAGCTTACCTTTCCTAATTCATTGTGCTGTAATGCAAAAAGCATGTTTGAAAGACGAGAGTTTGAAAGAAGTTTTAACTCTATAAAAAGACGATTATGATTAGGACTATGCACAATGAACCATAAAAAAGCTGAAAATACCTACTATAGCCTGTTACATTGACCACTACAGTACATTTTGAGACTCAAGTCAGTCACGATCTAAGTTTGTGGGAGTCCCCCATGAGAATAGAGCAACCGTGTCTGCCAATATCTACATTTCCAGACCTGCGAACAATTAAAATGTATGTAGTCTCAGATAAGCACAAAGTTAAGCGTCTACCTTAACTGATTCATGTTTCATCATGATTCAAAGCATGTTTGAAAATAAGATCAATTTGCTTCAAAACGCAAGCCACCCATGTTGGTGGGAGCCTTCCATGTAAGCACAAGCCTTTCTATATGTATAATGCATACATTTTGCACATAAATAAGAGCTTACCTTTACTGACACATGGTGCATGCAAAGAAATGTATGTCTGAAAACAGGATGCATCATAATCGTACGTTGAACTATGCAGAATGCAGAGAAAAGGGCAAAAAATACCAGGGTGGCGTACATATAGCACTGGCTGTAGACAGTACATCCTAAACCATAAACCATAGGCATTTTAACATAAAGATACTTCACAGGGAAAAATGTGGCAAAGTATGTATTCTCAAATGTACATGTACATGTAATTTTGGCTGGCCAACGTTTATTATGTGTGTCGAGTATAGATGTAAAAAAGTCAGGGAGTGGGTGGGTGCACTAACCACCTAATGAGCAAACATCTACAGTGGCGTCCATGCGAAACTGTAAATACTAGCTCCATGTGGGAACCAATATTTTTGCGTGTGTGGAAAGGGGGTGGGTTGGGGACATCAAAGCCACCACACATGAGAGAGGATCCCGGTCGGATTATCCTCCCACTGTGAAGGAACAAACCAGAAGCCTGGAAGTTCTAGGATGCAGGGATGGAGAGGGGAAAAGAGAAAGGCAGAGGCAGGGCTTTATATAATAGCTCACTGCATAATATATAAAGAAAGCAGAAATAACGGCGGGGGATGTCTCTGCACGATGTGTTGGAAGAGCTGTGTTTCCCCAGAGGCCAGGAGAAATGCCTCACACAAGCAGCAGCAGCCCACAGACAGACCAGGGCTGTGAAGTGAAGGCGATTCTGACACGACATGAGCATGCTGTACACACACCAGAGGGACGCAGGCAAGAATATTATGGTACTGCAATGAGGACAAGGGTTGCAGTATTTGAGCATAATACAGTATTTTATGGTTAGTCTTTTGCAAATGTACTGTATATACCTCTAGGGGAATGTGTTAAATTTATCCTTTTTATCCGATCACATATTTTTAGCTGCCTTCTCACTGCATAGTATTTACAGTTGACTATTGTAATTTTATAAGTTGGTTAAAAAAATGCAAGATTTCTGATATCAAAATGCACCAGCCTCTCTATACTTGCCACATACTTAAACCTTAAAAACCCCATAATGTTATGGAACTCCAAATAGTGGTGTCCAAATGGTGGGTTGAGGCCAAAAATGTGGCTCATAGGGAGGTACTACACTTTCAATGTTCAGCTTATTTAGAGTCTAAAACATATGTATTTTTGTATTCTATTATATATGCTTCTCCCATGCTTTTTTCTCCATTTCTCTGTCCATCCGCCCGCGCTAACCTTTTACCCAGGTGGTTCCCGGCTCATGCCTGGTCGGGGGTCTGTGTTCCATTCAGCACACAGTACAGCAGTCAGTAACACACAGTTGCATTGAAGGTGAATGGAGCCTGTGGCATTTTATTTTTTACAGAATAAAGGAGGGAAAAAAATGAATGGTGAGCTGCTCTGTTGAGACGTGATGCTTTTGGACAGCGCGCCATAGAGGGCAGTGAGGCGGACAGGTAAGCAGCACTGCACAGGGACAACCTCACTATACACTATTATCAACACTATTCAATTACATCATGCAACAATTAGATCACAGACGCCTGGGTCATTATGTATTGAAATAGCAAATAACACCTAAAACATGCCAAGCTCTTTTCTATGCAGTGGTATGAAGGTATGAAAAGCTGTTGCCATGTAATAACACCGTTGTGTTTGGGCCACTAGTGGGCGCTCTCTGCTCAGTGTGGTTGAGGCGCTTGCTCAGTAATCAGGCCTGACCCTCATAACCCTGAGCACTTCACAAGTAGATACAATACTTCATAATGACATATTTTCCGCATAAACAAGATATACCTAATCTTTTCAAAAACTGTAGTAGGCATAACTATTTTTTATTTTATTTTATTAGTTTATTGTTTTTTGAAGCTAGGCTTTTTTTTGTCATCTGTACAATCATGAAAATATGAGGCTAATTCCACTGATGATGGAACTGGATTTTTATTTTTATTGTTTTTAGATACAAAGACACTTAATCCTCTGACTGCATAGATGTATGATTTAGATTTTATTTATTTATTTATTTATTTATTTATTTATTTTTATTATTATTATTATTATTATTATTATTGCAATTAAAAGCTCACACTCAGAGACTATTTTTGGTTGTAGATGTAGAATTCTAAAAATACCAACTGACAGCAACATTTGTACATGACAGATAGTGGTTCCAAAATTGCAGCTCAGGATCCAAAATTACTGTCAATATCACACAGTCTAAAGCTTTTTACTGTCGGTGGTAAATATTAAGCTAGATTTCAGGCAAACTTTTGTTTTAATTAATATATTTTAAGATACATGTGCCATCTAAGTCAAAAATAATTTGAAAAATGTCAAATTTTTATTTGATTTTTGTATAGGAAAATTGTATACTTTCCATTACATCTATAGCAATCCACCAATGAGCCCTGACCTATGGCTTTAAATGTCACCTTAGCCATTCTTTTACATCACATTGTGATTTCCAATAACCTTTCTCTAACTTCTAAAAGGCTCCTACTTGATAGCGCTTTATCCATCTATAGCCCTGGCTCACACATGACGCATGCTTATCTTAAGGTAATATCGGACACTTGAGTGACATAACCTCGGTAAGGATCTGGAAACTTACTTACGCATGCATCATGCGTATGTGTCGGCTGAGCCTATACTGAAACTACGCTGAGACCACTGCTGCTGTATTGCTCTCCCTGACTCACACGCTCACGCTGTACGTCTGAGTTTCTTAACCTCTGTGCTTAGGCGTATCGAAAAGAGCAGCCAGCTTTTGAAGAGCACCACAAAAACAAGAGTAGAAGGAGTAACAACTGCGCCAAAATTTTCTCTGATGCATGATTCATTTCCAGCACCGGGGGCTGATTGGGTCTGTTATGTGTTTTTTGGCTTGAGGTGGCTAGGATTTGCTTTGAAAGTGAAAAGCAGCACAATAAAATTTGAACAAAAAGAGCAGAAATTATGGCAATGCACTAGCAATGAATTTCAACCCTGCACCTCAGACCAAAAATGCAACTCCAACTTTCTTCTGTCATTTAATGCATGAAACCATGTATGTCAAAACCAGGCTAATTCAGTCCACATTAGTTGCATACATTTACTGTATTGTGGAATTGTTTCCAAAAGCCAAATATAAAGGCATGTATGTTTAGGTATTTTCTAATTAAAGAATGAAAACTCAATCCCCATGTAAGTACGTCGCAAAAAGTACTTCATTGCAAGAGTTTGGAAGCAGCACGGCTCATAAGAAACTTTTAAAACTGAAAGTAGGAACCCTAAAAATGTCCAGCGAAGTTTTAAAGACTTCATCTAAATACAAAGTTCAGCATGAAGAAAAAGCTTCTCTATTCTTTAAGGAAGCTACAAAAGTTCAGCATTGAGCGTGTTTTGCCTGGTCAACATTCCAACATTCACACAATATCCCCCCAAAACTACAACATACTTGTTCGAAAAAGTATGTAAATACTTCAAAATTACAAATCAACCTTTCTACCAAGTATCCCATAGTTTAGAAAGTTTCTCCACTGTTTTAGCAAGCAACAAATGTCCAACAAGACAGCTTGCGTTGTCTGCTCAGCATTCATACTCTATCCCAAAAGCACTACATACTACATACTTTTTTTTCAAAACATTAAACAGTACTTCAAACCTAACATTTCTAAACTTTAAAAAGTATATAAAAAAGTTGAATTATCTTTTAGGCAAGCCACAAAAGTTCAGTGCAAAGTATCAAGCATGTTTTGTCTGTTGAACATTCATACAAAGTTGTTCAAAATAGTACTTAAAAAAAGTACTTCAAAGTTACAAACTGACCTTCCTCCAGCCATTGAGCTTCCCCAGTTTCCTCTCTTTCTTGTCGAAACAGCAGGCTCCCATGTTGTTGAGTTGAGTGTCCGGAGCCAGCGTGCGTGTGTGCAAAGTGTCCGTCTGCTCTGGCTACAGCATGAGACTGAGACCTATAGGTTGTGACACCGGGGAACGCCACAGTTACAGTGACTCGCTTCAGGCTCTGCTCTCTGACTAGACTAACTGTGCGTGAATGTGTGTGAGGAAGCTCTCTTTACACACTCCCTCATGGGGGTAAGTCCCGCCCATCCACCTTCTGCTCCGGGACTAGCAGCCTGTTGCACGTCTGCTACAGCTGACTGCCACGGCTGTGGAGTTTACACTGTCAACATCGCGGGACCATGGTTTGGGGATGATGAGGGCACTTCCTAGTTTTGGGACGGGCTTTTTCCTCTAACTGCAAGGTTTCCAGGCATGATTTTTTTTATTATTATTATTATTTTTTTTTTCCTTCCTGGGTAGCCGAAGTGTATGTAGGCAAAAGTGAAGGCATGACAAAAGAGGCATACTTCATTTTGATTTATAGATCCTGTTCTGACTACACTGTGTTGCTTCATAGAGATAGTTAGAGCAAGAATGAGTCATGTACAGCATATAATAAAGAAAACAATGTATTCATCTAATACTGTAATAGTAAACCTCTGTGAAAAAAAAAGTTTGTAATTTTAATGAACTAAAATGAACCTAAACCAGGGCTAAATCAGGGCTGAACCAAGACTAAATCAGAACTAAGCCAGGACGATATCAGGACTAAACAAGGTCTAAATCAGAGGTAAACCAGGACTAAACCATGACTCAACCTGGACTAAACCAGTACTAAACCAGAACTAAATCAAAACCAGACCAGGACTAAACAAGGTTTGAATCAGGACTAAACCAGCACTATATCAGGGCTAAACCAAAACTAAATCAGAACTAAACCAGTACTAAACAAGAACTTAACCAGGACTAAACCAGGACAAAGACAGACGTGCATAAATAAATATTGTGAAAGCATTCACACAGTGTTTGACAATAATTATGGGATGACTAATGCTAAACTCAGTGTTAGAAGTTTAAGGTAAACTCAAAACTGAATTTTGAAGTCACATATTATTTAGCAAAATGGTTCAGTTTTTCTTTAAATAAAACAATGTCCAGAAATGCAATGCTGTTGTTGGAAGGGATAGATATTTCGGACAATTTGAACTGTTACAAATATATAGGTAACACATCACAACTATTACGCAGTGATAAGGCATTAATAAATATGTAATTAACAACAATTTAATTGTTTTTACATGTAAAAACAAGTGAATTGTAATTCACTTGTTTTTAGATGTTGATGTTGATGATGAAACGTATAACTTAAGAATTAAATATTTGTAACAATATTTATAACTCAATGGTCTTTATCCATGTTTAAGAAATGCTTTGTAAATAATTAAGTGCTTACAAATTCTTAGCTAATAATTAATGTTTAATAGTATTATTGTTATTCTTAAGTGTTAACAAGATATTGCATTTCCTCTGCTTAGCAACAGAAATAAATTATACAAACGATATGGGATCCAATTCACTTGTTAGAAGAGAGCACCTACGTCAACCCTGTTGAACATTGGTAAGGTTTCAGGCAATTGCAAAACAATGACAAACTAGTGTAGGCGAGCTATTCTTGGTGTTATTCTTGTTGTACAATGGCCTCCTTTTATTGTACCTACTTTTGAAGCATTTTTGACTTTTTGACATTTTATTTTATTATTTTATTTTTGGTGCTGTTTACCTTATTTACTCTATTTACTTGTCTTTTATCTGTGGTATCTTGTGAAATAAAATAAAATATATATATATATATATGCATTTCAGTCATTTAAAAAAGGGAGTTCTCTGTAACTGCCCCATAATGGCTTAAGCTGACAGAAAGTTGGCCTAAGACATGCGCCAAAGACTAAAAACATCTACACACTGTATTTCAATTTGCAAAAAAATGACATAAAAGTGAGCCAAACGCATGCATTACTAAAATATCCTCCTGCACGTGCTATTTGTTCTCCTATTGCTAAGAAATCATTTTCTCTTCAAGCCCTCTGTCATTGTCGATTCATTTGAAATAAGCCAGTTACTTTCCAGAACTTTATACATAGCTGGCTTCCTGCAAACCTCTCCCCGTTCTGGCCATAGCCTTGACACAAAAGATACTAGCTCCTTGTAACTCCCCTTGACCCTCTTCTTCAGACATACATAATATAAAGGAACAGTCACGTACAGTAAGTCCTTTAAAGTCCTTGTGCCCTGGTTTTGGCCTTGAAGGCACAGATATGGCAGTGGCTCTCTGCTTACAGCCCTCCATGCGCTCCTGTTTCATAGCCTGCCTCAGATTGAGTTACTGCTGTTTCCATCCCAAACAGTGCCGGTGGTCAGTGGGCACGCGCTAGCTGATGGGGCTAGGCTAGGGGCATGTATCCAGGTCAGGTGAAATGATAAATGGGACAGCGAGTTGTGTAATGGGAAAAGTAGGTGACAGGTAAGGTGTCTTAGACAGATAAAGGTATTGTCATCAAAACATATAGAGCTAAAATGTGCAATGGCCTTGTAGCATGTTCTAGCCAAAAAGCCAGAAGGACAACATATATGGAACTCTTTTCAAACTAAGGCTAAAAACAAAAGAAATGTATATCATAAAATACAGTATTATAAATGATTTAATGCAAAAAGACTCTGCATATATGCAATAAGTTAAGCCAGACAGCAATGGACACATTTGTATTAGCCAAAAAATATAGTAAAATCCAATTTAAAAAGATGGTTCTGGCAAGTGGGAACCAAGCAAGTACATGTGCGTAATGTCTGAGGCTAGGTAGAGAACATGAGTGAGTGTAACAGTATTTAGCCGTTTTGTAGTGGAGCAATTAGCACTACACTATGGCAAAGTAGTTAGCACTCTCGCCTCACAGCAAGAAGGTCCTGGGGCCCTCCTGTGAGGAGATTGCATGTTCTCGTAGTGTTTGGATGGGTTTCCTCCATCAACCTAAAACATGCACAATAGGCTAATCCTCCAGCTAGGTACTCCTGACCAGGATCCTACAGGCTACATACTAAAAAGTAATTACAGTTTTTTTTTACTTTTTACTTTTGTCTTTTGTGATAGGGTTTATACCAGACCAATGTGACGTAGAAGTCAGCAGCCTAACTCATTGGGCCAAAATGGCTTGAGAAACTAAAAAAGGGCAGAGAGCTTTTTTAAAGGTAGTTGTTTAGTTGAATATCAAAGGATTAGTGGAACAGAATGAAACATTGCTCTGAAAATATCGTTAATACCCTTAAAGTTTGAGCCACATGTCAATTATCTTTTGTGAATGGGCTTAGTTTGAAATGGGGTCACTATGAGAAATAGTTCCTGAGGCTAACGCTCATCAACCAAAGCTTTCTCCTGGTGTAACTGATTACATGGAGATACGTTCAAGCGTTTTGATAAAGCTTATGGTCAGGACTGAAGCAGGGTTAACTAGCTAAGCCTTCTTATGGAAAGTATGGTCTATCCTCTGGCTCTCTCTGCTCCTCCACTATCACTATTATTAATATAAAACATTAGATTATATCTCTAATCAGTTCTTTGCAATTCACATTGTCCCTCTGTCCTGCATTAAGACTTATAGACTTACACTGTGGTGCATGTGATTTCCTTGGCAGCCAACAGGGATAATTTTATTGCAGCATTTTCCAGGAATTAGGGCAAAACCAATCTTTCATCTTTCTTTTTTATTAGCATATTTTGGACTTTCTCATCACAGCGGACTCTCCTAACATCGATCTGAACGTTTCACCCTGCCAACTTCACAGTGATTGCAAAAGTGCTAAAACCCGCTGTGTAAACCAAGATGAGATAAGACCTATTTGTCCCATAAATCTGAACTTTGGGGGATTTACAGCTGTTAGGACTGGGGTAAGAAATGTTGTGACATTTCTCAGTGCGTTCAAAAGACGGACAGACTGACGCACCAGGCTCTCTCGGTTCTCTCCTAGGACTAAAAGGAATACCAAAGGGCTCTCCGTCTTTTCATTGAGAGCCTGCACAGATCTGTGTCCAAAAATGTGTGTTTATTTAAGTGGTTAAACAATATTTATACAGCAATTTCATCGTTCTCGTGTGTCTTTTCTCAAACCAATCTCTGTAACAGACCCAGATGACGACAGAGCTATGATAAATAAACGTGAGCCATGCATGCGGACGGAAAACTGGGATGTATACAGTCGTCTGGAGAGTTGGGCAGGAGATCAGGAAGGAGACAGGAAGAGACAGTCAGTGTGCCCAGGGCTCAGCGTATTGGACCCCCTTAAACACACACAATGTCTTCCTCTGGAGTTTATTGTCTTTGAGCCAGTGCGCAAGCCCTCACATCCTGTTGTCCGTTTTTATGACCAATAACAAGCTCTGGGCTGCAAATTACTCACTGTTTCCACTCTTATTCATTATTATTCAAGTAATAATTGGTATTCAAGTAAGTAATATAATTTCTCTTTTGCTATTCTCAGAGCTTTAAGTTTTATTATGGTTCTTGTACATTTGCCTTTACCTCCGCCATGACCACTGAATTAAGAAAAAAAAAAAACAAAAAAAAAAAAACTTGTGCCCCAAAGAGGACAAAAGTGTCCTTTTCAAATTTTACTTTTCTTTCTTTTTTTTTTTTTTTTGGCCTAATTTTGCACTTGTTCATACCTTTTCTATGAAATTTGGCTAATGTGCATATTTGATCACTAATGTTGATTTTCTAAACACAAATCTAATATTACTTAATTTTTTAAACTGTAACTAAATTTGTTACGTTGCTTCTGTTGAGTGACAAAAGTGTCCCCATTACAAAACATCATAGAAAAAGTATGCATTTATATATATATATATTTTTTTTTTTTTTTTTTGGGCAAACAATCAACTTGTGCCCTGATTATAAATACCAAATAATTAATTATTTTAAAAATGTTAACCCTTTTTTTGCAAGTGTATGTAATAGCATCTTAATTTTTTCACACACAAAATATTTAAAATATCCTCAGTGCAAAGTGGAATTTTTTTTAGGGGGAATTACTAATTTACTGGCGCATGAAGGAAATCTTTGGGTAGCCATGTTAAATAGGGAGTGGCTAGCACCCAAGGGTAACACGTTCATCATCTAAACAGCAATAGAGCAATCATCAATACCAACCACCATGATGGTGATTTAAGTTGAAACTGTACTGCACTGACTTCAAATTGAAAAAAATATGCACCGAAAAGAGGAGCTTAGGCTTAGGCTTTGAGGAGTTTGCAAAAATAAAATAAAATTAAATAAATATTCAGGAGGAGCAGTACAAATAATTGCAGAAAGTTATCTATTTACATGAAGCTACATGATGGATAACCCTTGATTAACCAAAATTAATATAATGCATTTTACTACTGCAAAATCCAAATGGTTGGTTAGTGTCTTCCTTTTACAAGGTCTAGTAATTTCTGAGCAGCCCCGAGATGCTGATGCCAAATGCTTTCTCACTTCCTGGTTTCTTTTTGCAAAAATAAGGAACTGAACCTTGGCACGCACCATCAATACCACAGAAGAAAAAAGACGACCAGCAGACAATGAACGGCTATACAAGCATAAATATCCCAATGCAAATAGCACACTATTCACATGATTATATGATCCGTGGCTCTGCTCTGGCACTTCTTGATACATTTTAATGACTTGTATATTTACATTTTCAATCTGTTGATATAAGGTGTAATGTAATTCCTAATGTCAATAAATGTGTGCAAGTTATGGTTCATGACCAGCTCAATTTCTCGTACATAAAGTTCCAGGTAATGAGTAACACGTCCAAATACTGCCTTGCAGCATTGTGTCCTGTCAAATGAGTAATACAGTTAAGGGCTTACTTATATAAACAACTACGCGCTGAACCTTGGTGCACACATCACACAGTCGATGACGCAGAAACAAGAGAGAGGCCGGTGGACGGTGAAAACAAGCCGAGACCAGAGATAAAATGTAACTCCAGACACCTCTTTTACTCATGGCCATTTCTTTTTAGAAGCAAACAAACCCCTTAGACACTGCAGCTGCAAGTCGGCTCAGATGAGTAACCCACTTCACAAAGGACACGGGGCGGGCGCAAAAAAAAGCTCACAGCAGCCCCCTCTGTACAAGCCCACTTCACACTTTCAATGTTAAGGTCACACCAAGTTCGCATTCGTTTACACTGTATGGGCAGTCTGCATTGTTTTAGTATATACAGAGTGCAGTATAGGCTTTATTAAAAGGATTTATTATGGATGTTAAAGGAAGTAAGTTAATTAAATTATACACAAATCCATATACATTTACAAGTACTTTATATGTAGGATTATGTACCAGTGTGGATCTAAAACTATGCATAAGGCTTGAGCTAAGTACAGAAGCAAGCTACAACTTCACACAATGAAGAAGCACCCAGAGCACGGAGACCACGGCCAAGGCACTGACCCTATCTCGCAATGGTAAAGATACAATATTTGCCCAGATCTGGACAGATCTTCTAGTTCAGGGGTAAAAGCAATCTGTCGACCCACAAAGGTCTTATATCTCACCATGACAAAGAATCCACTAAAACTAGGCATTCCTTTGGTGACCCCTTGTGGCTGGGGTTGGTATCTTTGACCCTATCTCGCAATGGTACAGCAAAACATGCTAGAGCTACACCGTAACACAATATAGAATCATGAAGAGCACAGAGACTACCACCAAGGCATTGACTCTATCTCACAATGGCAAAGATACAGTAAAGTGCCAAGATCTGGACTCAAACTCTTCTAGTAAAGGGGTAAATGCACCAATCTGCTGACCAGCAAAAGCCTTATATCCAACCATGAGAAAGAATCCACTCCTTTAGTGACCACTTGTGGCTGGGGTATCTTTGACCCTATCTCACAATGGTACATAATTGCTAAATACTAAACTAAACTGTTTGATAGAGCACTTTAATAGACATTGGCTGTTTCCAAGTTTATTGTGCAGAAAAATGATGCTATAGCTACTGTACCATTTACCTTTTTTTTTTCAGAAAAACAACATAAAGCATTGCATGGTGGAAAACCATTTTTTTTTTTCTCCTTACCTTGTTGGAGGCCATGTCACTGACAGAGCGGTAGGTCTGGATGGTCTCCAGCTGGTCCAGACACCAGTCCAGCTCCTCCATCGTCTCCATAGCCAGCTTCTGGTACGCCTCATCTGTCAACATGCAGCCGGGACACACAGAGAGAGGCACACTGTCAGCGCACATGGGACACATAGAGGCTCAGTCTGCCGCCTTTCTACTCCCCCCAACCCAGAACCACCCGCGGGACAGAAAGAGGGGGTCCTATACTGTTGCTGCTCCTGACGCTATGGGAAGGGGGGCAGCTAAAACCAGACGGCTGTTGTAGTTGTGTGTTATTGTGATAAGGTCGATGTGTGGTGGGATGGCAGCTGACGTGACATGCTCTCTCACATACGCACCTATTCCCCAATCTGACAGGCGCATTTGCATAGAGTCACCCCGCACTCCCCTCCCACAGCAGGAAACCAGATCCAACAGCCCCTGGCCCGACGCACATACTGACAGATGCGCACTTTACCCTACATTACAGTGAGCAAATAACACCTGCGCTTCTCCACAAGTCACCGCCAACTGAGCCAAAATTTTGAATCACAGTTTAGCATAGTACAGCACAGTATAGTCCTTTTTAATGCCTGTAAACAATATGGCTGTGCACGTTAGCATTAGCAAATTAGCATTAGCCATTTAGCCTTTAAATTTAGCCTTGAAATTTATGAATCAATAAGCTGTTTTTGGTAACTGACAACTAATTACATGTGTGTAACATAAGAACCTGGGAAGAGAACACTGGCAAAATTATCACAACATAAGCTAAAAGCTAGATGCTAAAAGTTACTGATTTCTTATGTTATCCTGGAAGTAGTTACAGAAACATGGCAAATACTTAAGTGCAAGTGCTTGTAAACAATGTCGTAGCATTTTGCAACAAGTTTAGCGTTAGGAAATTAGCAATAGCAATTTAGCCTATATTGCAAATTTTTTATGATTTATCAAGATGTTTTTAGGACATGAATGAGGCCAACTTAAGCTAAAGGCTAGCTACATGATAAAAGTTACTGATTACTTATGTGCTATAAAACAATCACTGCGCACATAGCATAGTGCAATAATGTTTTCAGCAACTGACAACCAGCAACATGTATGCCACATTAGAGCTTGGTTAGAGAACATTGCCAAAAGGCTACATGCTAAAAGTTACAGATTTTCTTATGTTATGCTAGAAGTACTTACAGAAACATGCCAGACCATGACACTTTTTGTCAATTTTCCCTTCTGTGGTTGCCACAACAAATGAACTATCTGCTATTGTGCACTGGTTTGCATATTCATTTGCCATGTTTTTAGTCCCAGACACCCTTCCTGAAGAAACCCTCTTTATTTATCCAGGCTGGGGTGTGGTACAAAGAGAACACTGGCTTGTGACCTCCTATGGCTAGATTCATAGTTTGGCAATTTATGCTAAGTTTAATTCTTCAAACAACAGACTTCCTTCATTAAAAATTTAACTTTGGTGAATGGGACTACCAGATCTGGCTGCCATTGTTCTAAAGTAAATTTATACATATATTTATTAACTATATCCACAATTACCATTATGTCATAAAAAAAAAATACTTTTTTTTGGTGACACTCACAGTTAGCATATCACATCATAGCAGAAAGTTATTAAGACAATATAAATCCAGCACAAGCATATGGAAAACAGAACTATCCAAATCTAAACAAAGTGCAGAGGAGAGTACTTTTAAGTTCTTTTGAATACAGTTCATCATGGTGCTATATCATTCTCCTTGGAGGGGGCTCCTGTTTAGGTCTCGGGACCTTTTAATGAGTCCACTGATAGAGAGAAGAACATTTCTCATTTTGGACTCGTGGAGAAATGATACAGCTGCCGTAGAAGCATGCAATCGCTTAGTTTTTTGCAGCTTGTACATGAGCCAGACCACATTATAGACAAAAAATAGGCTTGCAGGCAAAATACAGGAAATCCTTTTACTAGAAGTGAAGTTGATTTCTTACAGGTATATTGTAATGCAGCACGGATTTAGAGGAAAACATTTGCACCCGTAGTGTCTTAGCTGAGGTCCAACAATACAAAATAACCTCTGCAAAGTTCAGTTCTCTAATGTGTGTGGTAAAGTTTCAGTTTTAGAGCTTATTGTTTGCTTCATGGCAGAAAATGGTTGTATCTCATAAAATACCACATTATGAAAGCCAGAAACCCAAATTGCTACTCTTCAAATGTGATTATGGTTCTGTTGTGAGTATAGTTAGGAATATAAGAAAACACAAGAGGTCGTGGTGTGTACACTGCCCAAATTATTTGACATGGACTGCAATAGTTGCTTTAGCCGATCTGGGATTTTCACTTTAAAATTTGGAAGGTTTCAAAATGAACTTTCTCATAAAGGCACTGAATTTTTGTTATGCTGGACAATGCTTGTTATAGAACTGTGAGTATTACAATATGCTCAGGTTTAATCTATTGAACACCATACATCCAACTTTAATAATTGAACTAATCTGACTACTAGCTCAAGGTACTATTATTTGAAAGTAAATTTTAATAACTATATCTAAAACTACCAGCCATTTTCCAGTAATTCAATCAAGCTTTATATAGCATTTTCTACACAACTCACTGCAACTCAAATAAATATACTGTTACTGTTACTGTAGAAGTAAAAGTAATATTTCATTTTTAATTTTTTTGCAAATGTACAGTAAAATCTGCTACTACTGCTCCAGCTGCATACCAAACCAGGAATGGAGCCCATGATCTTCTGGTTGTGAGGCGAATTTTCCATGAGTACCTTTACATTCTTCCTCAAACATTTCTTGAAGTAAAAGTTAGTGTTTGCTGCAGTATAGCTCTTTTGCCAATGGTTCCCTGTCAATAGGCCTACTCCACTGTTCTGTCTAATAAATCATTGAACAGTCAACATAGATATTAAAAAAAGTTTGTGTAAAAAAACAAAAAACAAAACAAAAAAACACTCCAAAAGCTGCTTTCTTCAGTCTAGTATGCTATTGTAGCCGCTGTATGTTGTTCTAGAGACAATTCATACATGACAATCAGACAACAGTATTACAAAGAAATGCGCTGGTTCTTTGAAAAAAAAAAAAAAAAAAGTCCAAGAGACAAGAGGGAGGTGTTGCAAGAAACAACACTTGTCTGGGGTAACTAAATGTAATGTTGGTGCTCCTGCTGTGCTGTCCTTGGGATACTAAAAATCAGCCATTTTATTTATTTATTTATTTATTTTTTATTTCTATAATAAATTAGGGGCTATAGGTGTTATGCTATCAAAAATGTAAAAAATATAAAACCTATCTTTGTTTTAACATAATCTACAGTAGCTACACTCACCTGTCTGGATGAGGCCCCTGCTGCATCCTATGGACTTCCTCGATCTACCTCACCCCACTCCCGTCTGGATGAATCCTTACAGAACTGATCTATGATCCTATAGATGAGCTAATGGACTAACAGTCCTAGACACATTGTCTGTCCGTCCTGGGAGAGGATCTCTCCTTCAATTTGGGCTCTTGAAGGTTTCTTCTTTTTTTCCCACAGCTGTTTTTTTTTAGGAGTTCTTCCTTACCGAGAAGGAGGGTCTAAGGACAGGAGTGTCCTGGGTCTGTTTAGTTTAGTGTAGATATTGTTTGTGTTGTGTGTTAAGTCTGATTGTGTGCTTATGTTTGATCAACTGTTGTGAAGCCCTTTGAGGCGACCTTTGTTGTGATACTGGGCTATACAAATAAAACTGAATTGAATTGAAACTAATTGATCTATCTAGCCCATTGGTGCAGCCATCCCAGAACCTTCCTTAAATCTTTATTAAAGTAAAAGTTACACTGAGTACACTTGAGTGAATAACTTGTACAGTAAAGTGTACAGTTACTTTCCACCCTGCTCTTACTATTTGTGTGGGTCTGAAGAAGCACATGTTGGACAGAAGGAGTGTTTGAGGCGGGGCTGGATGCCCCTACAGTGTGTATACATGGGTCTCCTAGCTGCAGAGCACAACACCAGGCGGGCCGTGCACACTGGCGACCTTAGCGCGGCCGCGTAGAATGTGTGCCACTCTGATCTGGGCTCCATCAAAGACGCCCGCCCTGTTTACTCTGTCCCAAACACGACAGGCACCTGGCCCTCTGCCTCTCCCCAGCCTTCCTCTAACCATCAGCCTTCCCCTCACCCTCATGTACAGAGACAAGGAGAGAGTGGACTGGTTTATATACTCATACGGCTTACACTGTGCCAAGGTCTTCCTGACACTTTTGAGGTGGTTTGTCCTTTTGAAGAGCACACAGAGGCGTCTGTTTTCCATTTCAACCATTACACTCTCCTCACACTGCAAAAATACTCCCAGAGTCAGCTGCTTTCTTCAAAGAGTCATCCACTTCAAAAACGACTAAGTTGTGGGAGGTTCTATGTAATTCTAGGAGGACAAACCACACACATGACTATAAGACCTGTTGTTTTACAGAGAAGTTCACTGGTTCTCTGAAAAAAAAAGGCAAAAAGGTCAAAGGTCAAGTCAAGAGGAAGGTGTTGCAACAAAATGTACAAATGTTGTCTTTCTGCACTAGTCAGAGTACAGGAGTGATGCTTGATCAGTACTTTACATCCGTACTCTAATGCTACTTACAAAATAATATTACTTAAGTAAAAGTAAAAGTAATCTACTACTACCACCTCTACTACTTTCACTACTACTACCCCCACCCCAAAACTAACTCCAATCCTGGACCTTGCTCAGCAGTTTCTACCAACTTTGCCACAGAGGACAAAAACACTTTTACTTATTTAGAGAATGGAATAAAATTGTAAAAAAAAAAAAAAAAAAAAAAAAAAAAAAGAAAAAAAGTAATTTCTGCGTACATTTCAGTTTTTAATAAATGTTCCTAGGTGCAAATTAAATTAGGTAAAAGTAACTTAGTTTCCATCTCTACCTTTTGTCAAATGAAATTATTTTTCAAAACTTATAATGGGCATTGAATTATGAGCAGGTCACAATAATGAAACAGAGGAACAGTGGGGTTTTCACAGCCTAGTGAAAATTTTAAATATATCAACAAGCGCTTAAATTACATTCAAAGATACAGCATGCGATGAACATGGGGTACAAAGGTGCTATATAAATGTGACTCTTTGATCTTCAACAGTGCACTACTAACTTTTCACAACCAAAAGGCCTGTATAACTGTCTTACTGTGATCCCAGTGCAGGGCCAAGGACAGCCATAACTGCTGCACCTCTAGTCAGATGTTTACCAGAGCATTACCAAATTAGGACCAATTTACTTGTCTCCATATCATTTGGATATTTTTAGTGACAATTTACTCGTCTGATATTTTATGGTTCAGAACGTCCTGAACAGAAATGTACCCCACAATCATTCCTTTAAGTCCATAACAATGTGGTCAGAGTGGTCATACTGGTTCAGTGGCCCAAGACTGTGGTGCAGACATTCAGTTGAAGAGCGCTGATTCTTTCAACATTAGCGGTGTCTAAATGAATAGTTTAAACCTATTACAAGACCTTGGTAAACAACCCCAATTACATAATGTTAACTGACTGTCGACATATTTCTGTAGAACATTACTGTCATTTTGAGCAAAGCAAATCTAAAAGCATTTTTCAGGAAGATTTTCACACGTTTCTGTCTCCTTAATTAGATAATGTGTGACATGGATAAATTAAGACATGCACAAAAAGTTCTACTGGTGAAACCGTGATATTTTGGTGGTTGGTAAATGGGAACCAAAAATAGTTTGGAAGCACTTCCTATTCCTGTGGTTTGGCGGTTTGACATATTTGAACATCACTATCTAAAATGCAAGCACAGCTCAATGATAGAAAACACGATTACTGCTGAACTATAGCTTTAACTGAAGTAAAGCAGAAAAGGCCCATATATCTGAGGAAAACATGTATTTTCATCCCTAGCTTATAGTTGGATCATGCTTCTAGCTCAATTAAGGCATCTAACTGGACTTCTGAGTTTACACGCACAGAATTGAAATAGAAAGTCTACAGGGCTCTGCTTTATTTGAAGCCAGGTCTTTTTAGTTAATAACATTAAGCCTTTGTTAAAAAGGGGAAATGTGACATGACTGACACAGTAGTAATACATTATCATAATAATTTACAGATTTGTGAATGAAAATTTAACATCAAGTACAAAGCAGATGAGGTCTGGGTACTGTCAGACTAAAACAATAATTCAAATTCCTCCACATGCACAAACCCAATTCCAAAAAAGTTGTGATACTGTCAAATGTAAAAAAACAAAAAAACAAAGTGAGAATGGTTTGTACATCTCAAATGATTTTTTGTATTTATTTACAACAGAACATAAACAACTTATTAGGTCTTGAAATCAAGACATTTTGCCATTTTAGGAAAAATGATTTTGAATTTCATTGTACCAAATATTTTGAATTGGCTTTGTAACTGTACTAATTAAAAATAGGCACAAGCTTCAAGAGCTCAGCTAACAAATATCTTACGGCAACTATGTTGCCTGGCCAGCCAGACCAACTATTTTCCTCTTATATACAAAGAAGTCTGGAATCCCTTTGGTTAACTTTCATTGCCATGGGTGGAACAATCACAGGCAGAGTAACCAATAAAGTCAGTCTGTGTGAATGTGGTCATTATGCCGGACATCAACACTGAGGACTTTAGCAGAATCAGCAGGTGACAAAGGAAAGTACTAAACAGTGTTAATCAGGTCAGAGAAGTTAGATTTTACTGTGTATTAGCTGGCGGCATCTTGGTTATTTTTGATCTTCTGCTTTTGTAAGACATGCTGCACGTAAACGGCTGTAGCTAATAGCTCAGTATCCAGCAAATCAACAGCAAACGGCTCCCCATGGCTGAGGAACCAGACCCTCCTGCTTACAAAAAGAAAGTAGGTGGGGCTGGCTGGCCAGGCTACTGTACATGTACTGTGTTTATTCATCTGCTGTGTCTGCTCTTCAAAGATTTGAAATACAAGCAACCAATTTGCTCAGATGTCACTTTTGATTTGTCAGAAAAATGGGACACCAAAAAAAGTTATACTTCATACACTAGGCACTGACATCAGTGAGCATTATATAACATGATAAATGAACATGCTAGGTGCAGAAAGTATACCAAATTTAAAATTGTGTTTAGCATTTACAGCATCACAACAAATACTTCGACCAAATAACCACAGCTGTATTTTAGCTAATGAGCCTGTGTTAGATAATAAGAAGATAATAAGACGCCAGACCAAACCGTGACCGCACACCTCCAATTACTCCAGTTACTGCTGTCTGTGTGGAGCTCTTTCCTGGCCCCATCGGACAGAGGGGAAAACGCACTCAAAGGCCAAACATCTACTACTACACAGCTCTATAGACAGTACAGGGGGAATTCCAGCTCCGCTACACAGCCAACAACAAGGACCTCTGTGATCCAGCCAGACAGGAAAAACTCTACAGATAACCCACCAGACATGCTCAGCACCATCTGAGAAATCTCACTCAAAACAGCCCACAAATATCAACAAGTGTTTCCGAGCAGCGAGCCAGGGCTAACACGGCCTGCACAGGGATATGAGGTCAACTGTCCCTGTAACCAAATCCAATTTTCAATCACTTCACTGGAAGACGGAACAATGAGTCCCTCCATGTGCACACCATTAAATAGGAATTGATTGTAAATGCTGCAGATTTTGACTGAGCGAGTCTGCCGGTCAATTTTAGGAACAGTGCTTCGAAGAAATGTGGTTAGTTACTTCATTTTACTGAGTAAGCATAATTTAATTAAAAAAGTTCCTCTTGTTCTTTTTATCTCATTGTTCCCAGTAAATCAAGATACAATAACAGAGCCATCTCAATCAGACAAAACAAAAACACTTCTTTTTACAAATATCTTTTTACAGCTGAAGTTTGGCAACTTGTTCTTCTGGTTCATAGGGGTCTGGAGCTGTTGTACAAAAAAACTATTTATTTATGACATCAGTTTCATGCCATTAGATGAAAATAAAATCATAAAGTTATAGATCATGACTTTATTGTTTATAAAGTATTTGAAAGGGATGGTTACTGAAGTAGGCATGTTTTATTAAATTCATTTTCAGTCAAACACAGCAAAAAGTCTACATTCAAATTGTTGTTGTATTTTATTTTTTATATTTGGCACAGAAAAAGGAAATCTCTATTTTGAGGAACCATTTGCATTTGCTCTACAAAACTATCTTTGTTTACAAAAATGTTTCCTTATGTGAACTTACTGAAAATACCCATTCAGTCATTCCAGTACCGTGGAAGTGGAAGGAAGAATGTGTCCCAAAGCTACATTCATTATCGACTGTATAAATCTAGGTATTTTTTTGGTGTGTCTTTAATTATAAAAAAAAAAAACATGAATATCTGCAGATATGAAACAATACATATTTACAGAACAAATTTATTCTTTGAACTAGTGATTCCCACATGGTAGGTTTGGAGCCAAAAATGGGTAGCTGGGAGGTTGAATATAATTTCAATGTTCAGCTTTTGCCAAATTTGAATATTTTATTTTTGTTTTATAATATAGTTAACTTCATGTTGCTAATAGCTGACCTAAATAACCATTTCATCATGCTCTGACTATCCTCCACCTTTCAGTACAAGCACTTGGAGATTCTCATGTCTGAACTCAAATACTCCAAACTTTATTCTCGTGTGAACTAAAAAAAAGAGGAGATCAAGAGGCAGTAGTGTCTGTAGAGGGCTTTTGTAAGAGAAATACCTCAGCCCTGTGCTCCTTCACTGCAGCAGAGCTGATATAAACTACAGCGTTTGCAAAGGGCTTGACCTGATGATTGCAGTGGGCGGGGCCAGCAGGGCCTTAAAGCAACAGGCACCTAATCCAAGCATTTTCTGCAGGTGAAAGTAACAGCTCCCCAGAAGATGTTTTCAATACATACAAATTTATTTAAGTTGTGAAATGAAATGTAAAATATGTCCAACTTTATTTCAAAAAGCTTAAAAAAGCATAATATGTACCTTTAACAAGCAGAAAGAAGGCCTGATACAGATACAGAAGTTACATTGTACAGCTCTAGGTGCATCTGCCTTTGCTTCTGTAAATAGACAATCACAATAAAATGTTGACGCAAAATACCGTAAGTGAAATAAATCAGATGTAGTGAGTAATTTCACACAGCAACACACGCACAATATTGCTAACGTATATTGTTCTTACATGCACAACAATGACATTTCTAGGAGATCTGAAGTTTGCATATCACCATTTCTTTCATATCTCTTGCTCTCCTAATTTGAGTTCTGCACCACTCCCTGCGTCATTTTTTATCGACTTTACAGGCGGCGTTCACACCGCCGTGTCTGCAGCAGGTGTCTGGTGCGTACACAGCACAGTGCATATGTGTCTGGGTTCAGTCGGGGCCAAATGAGATCAGAGGAGCCAGGGCTGTGTGTGAGTGAGACAGCTGCATTTGTCATCCTCTCAGGGGGACGCAGCAGACATGGCCTCAACGATGCTACATAGAGCATGAAGACACGGGCCTGCTCTGAATTATCAAAAATGAGTTTAATCAGCAAAGATGACCTGGGGGTGGACAATTACAGAAACATCCCACCAAAAAAGAAGAGTGTCTGTTTTTTCAAGTCAGTTCCTGTTATTCACCAATCATGTAAACATCTTGGTTTTGATCTCTGACGTGTCATTTTTCTAGAAAACTGGCACAGATGCGACCACACACTTGTTTAAAGACAAGGTGACATATTTATGTCATATGGTTAGATTCAAACAGATAAAGAAATGTCATTTAGATAAGTTACGAAACATTCTACAGAACAATTATGTCCAGATACCTTATTTTTTAACCTTTTTGTAATAATAAAAAAGAACATCTACTGAACTTTATTGTGCAGTCCTCTTTCAATAGTAAATGTAGAAAGTGCGGTCATAATTATTAGGTACATGTACACAGGCTTGATACTCAACAAGTCAGATGCTACAGTGCTATGATTCAAAAAGTTCAATATAAATGTAATTCATATATGAATGAATGAATGAATGAATGATTTTATTATTGTGTCTTGCATTCAAACATGCCCAGCCCTTTACTTGGGCTTATAAGACACCATCAACTGAACAAAAAAAAACTAGTTGCCAGACAGTAGGCACAATATATCTACACAAAAATATACAATCCAAACAATTTCATCTAAATAAACACGACTGCCGTTTTCTCCAGGCTTTACAAACAAATGTACCCAATTTATACACATTAAAATTAAACATCCATTTCATCTTCTCATCATCAGAGCTCCAGAACATCTCAGGTTTTTGGACAAACATCCCATTTAACAAAAGGATTCTAAATTCATCATAAAAAGGACAATACAAAACAAAATGAGTCTCACTTTCCACTTCCCCCAACTCACACAGCCCACAGAGTCGCTCTTCTTCTGAAGTTTGGTTAAATCTCCCAGTTTCTAAGGCCAGAGGAAGGATTCCTAAACGCAGCTGAGCAATCAGAGACCTTTGATTCCTAGTCAAATTTGCACGGACATAAAATTCTGTCCAAAATGTATCTTTCATTTGAATATATGTCTGCAGCTTTGGTTTAGTCATTATTCCTTTCAGCCATTTTTCTTCATGCACAGACATTAAATTCATGCCACATCTAATTTTCAAAGTGCATACTGTCATTGGGTCCCTGGGTAAGACACGTCACCTACATTGCCCACTCCAGTCACAGTATGTGGCTGGCTGCATCAGGAAGGGCATCCGGCAACTGGTTCGCTTTTGCCACTGCGATTAAGAATTAAGGAGTAGTCAAAATATAAAAAAAATAATAATAATACAGGTCTGGCCTACAAGAAACATTAGCCGATTTACCTAAGCATATTTAGTGTTGGCCTCTGCTTATACAGTGGAATAATAATTGCATAAAACACAATAATGCGGCTTAAAAAGAAATCACAGTTCTTAAAGGGGAACCATGCAACTTTTTTTGCTGTTTTAGTTGAATTTTTCTGTACAGAACTCCCCTATATTTCAGAGTAAAGCACTATTGTAAAAAGTTACATGTCCCGTTGACTCATGTGTGACCCTTCAGTTGGCTTGACTCCTCCTATTGTCAGCATGTTGCGTCTCTTTCGTGCAAAATACAAGATATCAGGGACACCAGGGTGTTTTATTCACCCTGCAACAACTTCTTTAGCCATCACACTGAATCTAAAACTTTTTAATTAAAGGGAAAAAATGACATTGTTCTCCTTTTATTTTCATTCAGTAAAGTTGATTATGAGCAAAAACTGATAGCGTCTGCTTTCTCACTTACACCAATTCCTGTTATTCAGCGATCATGTAAACATCTTGGTTGTAAGTGCTGACGTATTACTTTTCCAGCGAATTGGCACAAACACGACCACACACTCGCACAGAGGGAGTCTAAACTTCATCTGGGGCCAACTGGCAGCACTGCCCTGGCCCCCGAATGACACACAGCAATTTCAGAAAGCTTTTCTTTTCAGTGGTATATCCTGTTTTATTAGAAACACTGTGATGTGCGGTTACACAATACTACTTCCTAACAAAGAGCAGACATACTACGGTCAACTCGTATATATGCCCTTCCCCCTTTTTTTTTTTACTTACAAGAACAACTGTGAGTTTGCATGCAGAGCGTTACCCAAAAGCAGGACATTAAAATGCATTGTGATGAACCGGAAGGAGGGTCAGCGGTTCAAGTTCATGGTTTAGGAGCTCGTAAAGCAGGTCAGAAACGCTTGTTTTTGCTATGTAGTTGGGGAGTTCTGAGAAATGACAACATGACCTCATCTCATTTACAGGGAGGGTATACCGCAAACTATGTCTCAACAGATAATATTGATGGCTACAAGACAAGACAAAGGAGTAATGACATTGTGAAGCAATGCTTGATTTTGAAGTCATATCAAAGCTTGAGTAGAATCACTGTGCACGAATGAATCACTAAATCCCATTCATGTGGCAATCATTTACAAAATATAATGACATACAGTAGCTACTGACTCAGAGAATAAGACGGAAGGATCTAACAGAACATAGGCAAGACTTATAAAATATTTTAGTGGTGTCAAAATTTAAATAAATTTAGACAAGACTGAATTAGCTAATAGCTCCCCCCCCAATACCAAGTAAATACCATGCTAGTTCAAGGCAACAGGACGCCTCATGATTTTTAAGTTTTGGAGCCAACTCAAAATCTCAAGTTTTCAACAAACCTTTTTTTCATCTAATTTAACTGTTCAAATGTTGAAAAACTTTCAATTTTAGGTTTTACTTACTATTATTATTATTATTGTTCAGTTGTTAAAAGTTGTTAAAATTGTTAAATTGTTTCGTTGTTGTTTATCTGAACAATGGATAGTTCGTTGGCTGTAAGAGGAGTAAAAAAAAGATAGTGAGTAAAATTTCAAATTGAAAGTTAAATTAGGTAAAAAAAAAAAAAAGTTTGTTGAAAACTTAAGATTTTGAGTTGGCCCCAACACTCTAAAACCTTGAGGGATCCTGTAGCTAAAGTTGAGTTTTTGACTTTTCACAACATTTTACTTTTTACCATAAAACTACTATCACTATTTTTTTACCACTACATAAGTTTTTGCAAGTGGGGACAAGAATCAATCTCATCACACTAAAGTCTGTATTGATACTATCAATGTTTTGACTGATTCACCCACCCCTACTTTTTTGTAATGCTGGTAGCGGGGATTGAACCGCCAACCTTCGGGTTAGTGGGAGAACGTCTCTACCTCCCAATAATATGCTGTTGCTATTAGTGTTCAGTCAGTCTTGCTGCTGGTTTTACTATATTTCAGATATCTTGTCCCGCCTAAACGCATTTTAGGAAATAGTAGCCTGTCCAGTCAGTCCGGCATATACAGTCACCAGTGTATAAAGAGGGTTGCACCAGGAAGGGCATCCGGTGTAAAAACCTATGCCAAAACAATATGCAAAACACTGCAACTTAGAAGGCAGATGATTGTCTGAGGCCAACCTCAAAAGGTAAAAGCCAAAATGAATAAATTTTTCATCATTTGTAAGGCTACATATGTTTTTATTGTTAAATTAAATGAAATACTGCACATGCAAATGCTTAGGTACCTCAAAGGCCGCCAAAATAACCAAATTAGTCACTTTCCTATAACTTTTTTCGACAGAAGCGAGTCAGAAGTGGGCATGCACCGTTTCACCATGCAGTGCAAATGGTCTACGAACATTTAGCTTTGTTTTCACAGATGTAAACATAGCAACTGCACTCGAAGTGAACTGAAACGACAACAGTGAGTGCGGCTGTAGGGCTGGCCCGTATGTCGTCTCCAAACAGAGTAGTTCATTGACCGTGAGATCATTACATGTCCTTATTGTGACCAAGCTCCAATGCCCTAGTGCTGTGTAAAGTGGAAGTACATCTCTGTGCAACCAGGGGATCGTTCAAACACAACATATACCTAGAAGTCAGTAAGAAAAGAACGCATGAGGACAGGTTATCTTTACTGGGTCATGTACATTGTTTTCTCTCGGTCATGTGGCTTTTGTGCTTATATTTATAGAGCAATAAAATCAGCCAGTACAACCCCAATTCTGAACAAGTTGGGACACTGTAAATAATGATAATGGATTGGATTTATATTACATTTTGCAAGCCTAAGCTTCTTAAAGCCCATTATTCATTCATTCCACAGTGACAAACTGGTTGTGGTATGCTACTTCTTAAAAAGTCTAAAAAAGACTTACATTTAAAAATCTGAATTTAAGGCCATAAAAAGTCTTAAAGTACTAGGTCTTAAATATGTTGAAACAGGTCTTAAATTATGTCATGTACATTTAATGTAACTACCTGCGTATAGCTTATTCTAAAATGCCCACTTAAATTCACAAAAGTGTATTACTGTCGCTGATGCAAGAGCTCAGATTTTTTCTTACAAGAACAATATGCTTTGCAGCACTGTCGTCAAACGTCACAATTAAACAATGCAGCCACGTTTATGACTCAGCTCTTTGTGCTTATGAAATAGGTCTTAATTTTCTTCAACAATGGTCTTAAATAGGTCTAAAAAAGTCTTAAATTCAACTTGCTGAGCCATGCAGAGACCCTGATATTCATACATCAGGAAAAGTGGGTGTCTTACCCAATGACACAATGGCAGTATGCAAGTATACAGGCTGGTAGCTGGGATCAAACCCCCAACCTTTTGGTTAAAGGATGGCCAACTATTTTACCATTTCATATAAAGTAATGACATTTTTAATTTGGGGGGACAGTGGCTTGGGAGGTAGAATGGCTGTTTTATAACAGAAAGGTTGGTGGTTCGAATCCTGCTCTCCCAAGTTTACACTGGCATTGAGTCCTTGGGCAAGATACCTTTACCCGCCTTCGCTGTATGGATGTGTTGGTCTTGGTTGGTGGTGGTCAGAGAGGCCATAGGCACAAAGAGAATGAAAGAATGAATGAACCTTTATTGCCCTGAATACAGTTTGTCCTGCACAGAAAGCTGAGGAACAAACAGTAGAGACAATACATCAGACAGAACACAATGAGACCATTAAGACATAAATAGATAAGTACAAGTAAAACAATACTTAAGGCGTTGCATGGTATCCACTAATCCTCGCACATTGTGAAAGTGCTGAGTCAATAAAAATATCATGAATATTAAAAAAAAGTTAAGCAAGTTTGTTGGTCATGGGACAAAAGATGTAATGCCTCTCTTGGTCCTCATCTTCATCCTTTGGCCCAGATGGCAGCAGTTTGTATTCAGACCACAAAGGATGTTGTGTGTCAGCGACTATCTTTTGGGCAGGATTCAATCTGAATTTGTTTGCCAAAAATGACATGCTGTTCATTTGTTTGATATCTTGCTATACCCACATTAACAACCTTGTCCAATTTGTTTTTATGATGTAAAGGCAGTGGTCCACCGCAGCACTAAATGCAAAAAAATGCAAAATGTTAAAATACTTTCAATACCCAATATTCTAAACAATGTTCTATTAACATTAAAATTGCACAATTCCCTTAAAAATGAGCTACTGTTGAGTTTTTGCAAACTTGGCAGTTGTGTTGGGGTTCATTGTCAACTTGTCAATTATTGTACCTAGATAATTGTATTCAGGCACATTTTCAATGGCTGTATTGTTCACTAACACAGGAGAGTTATAGAAGAGTTTTTTCTAAAATCACAAATCATTTCTTTATTATTATTTTTTTAATTTAAAATTTTAAACTGTCCTTACACTGGTTATAAAAACAATAACTATAGTCTAATTCTGTATTATAACAGTTGTATTGGAAGCTGACATTATTACAAACATTAATGTGTGTTACATGGATGAGGAACACTTCCAGAAGTCATTGTTTTTGCATTGGATTTTCTTGTTATTTCTGTTTTACACAACTTTTTCAGAACTGGTGCAGCCTCCTTGCTGCAGCTTCCAACAGTAACATCATTGGCAGCGGCACCTCTAAGCACCACGCGATCCTGTGTGTTTGCATGTTAAACCTGGACTTATGGTGCTCGCTTGATCTTCACCTCCCCATTCCTTGGACACAGTGTTCCCTGTCCTCCCCATAACATACACATTCCAGCCTGATTTACTATACAACCCAGTCGGAAAGCAACAGGGAAAGCCATAAATCTGAGCAGCAGGCGGGAACGCTGGCAGACAGGCGGACAGTGATACTAGAAATCCTGCAGGATTTCGTGGAATAATGCTGACAAATGGGCCTTGTGCAAATCAATATGACGTAAATAACATTAAACTGAAGTAAAGTAAGTTGTATGTTCTGGATACAATATCGGTCAAATAGCTTTTCCAAAGTTCCTGCTTTACATCGCAAGGAGAATTTTTGTGAAATTGTTTCAAAAGAAAGAAGGAGCAAAGTAAATAATCTGTGCACTGACAAGGTCTCAAATAGTGTTTTAAACTAGACCATAGTAGTTTAATTAGACATTATATAGCAATTTCTTCTTTTATTTGAGGAAAAGTACTAATTACCTAATAGTATTTGGTAATCAAAATGATGTGTGAAACTCAGATAAAAGCTCCATCTCCAAGAAACAGACTACTAGCCAGTGATCATGAGGCACATCAAAAAGTAACTGTTTCTTCCTTAAACTTTTGTGGAAAGCAAAATCTTTCACACTCACAAATCAATCTTTGTGGAGGTAAAATGAAGGCTATAAGACTACCATTTAAACTAGACTTTTCTAAACTTTATCATCAGTGATTTTAACAGAAGAAATGCACATACCAGCATGCTTTGGCCAGCCATGCTTGCAGACAATACTCTCAAATAACGGATATTTCCATGGGCTGTTGGTCTACATAGCTTGGCAACACAGAGGTACACATGATGGGCATCAATCTAATTATAAACTCAGAGCTAACATTTTAAGTTAAGCAAGACATCTATGTAGATTCTCAGTTCTGATACCATAACTTGAGTTGTTTGCTTTATCCTTTTTTTAAATAAAATGATTGTTATGTCTATGTGTAGTGTTACTACAATAACACAAAAACTGATCAAAGCCAAAATGAGCCAAAATCTCTCATAAATGTAACCACTAAGCAAGCCTTGATGTAAACAGGATTTGTCTGCACAGTATTTTAAACAAACCATCTCCTGCATGACTCTCTCACTTTGTTGTAAGTGAGCAAACCCAAACATCTCGCACAGCTCTCTCTCTCTCTCTCTCTCTCTCCGTACAACTCATGGTTATGAATCCCATATGTGCGTGTTGTTCACACAGGAGTGACTGATGGTCGGTGGGAGGTGAGTGTGAGGAGCCTGGAGTCACACTGACATCAGCAGCTCAGGGCTCACTGCTGCCTCAGGTCTGCAGCTCTCTGCTCAGACACAGTTCTGTTACCTCGCTAGTGTAAACAGCTTCAATTGTTTTTGTTATACAGCTTCCTATTTCATAATAAATATAGTCCCAGGATGCATAAATGTAATGTTTCCAATCTGGTGGCCAGGTAACGCAGGGCTTTCACAGTGTAAGACCTGAGTTTGTGTCCCTACAGAAGGTTCAGAAAAAAGTTCAGATGAGATTATTATTATTTATGTCTGCTACCATTTCATAAAAAGCCAAAATTCAACAGATCAACACACATTATGTTATTGTCTTTGCAACAGCATTTGAGCAGTTTATTAGTGGGTATATTGGTTTATGGCAGTGAAAGTCAATTGGCGGCCTGCAGAGTAGAAGTCAACCAATATATGGGTCGCTTTTGGTCAGGCTCATATCCAGGGTGTGGTCATATTGAGACCACTAGAAGTACATCGGAGAGCACAAACCTGGCCTCTCGGAAAGGTAAAGATATACAGTAGTGGCCACACCAGGACCTGAAGTGGGGATTCCTCTAGTTAAGGGGTAAATTCTCTTTACATTCAGCCAAAATGCCCTTGTGTCTCACAGTGGTAAAGGATCCTTTCATACTTCTCAATTGCTCTTTTACAGGTCAAGTGAGGCTGGCATTAGTAACTTTGGACCTATCTCGCATGATGTGCCAAATCCACTACAAAATTATTGCTTCCTTCCTGACTTTTTCTAAAATGTTCATTAAAATCTGAGTATTACTATCTTGCTGTTGCATACCAACTGTTATCACTCTAGTGCATGCCACACACAGTTTATCTTTTTTAAAAATGTAGTGATAAATTTAGTAGGTGATGGTGAAAGGAAGTGGTTAGATCTTGAGGATAGATGCATTTAGTTTCGAGAGTGTTGTGTGCATATAAGTTGGCTTTTTTCGCCTTGCAAATCTATGCCATTCATCCTCCATAACATTTACATTTCTATTACCTGAATTTCTCAAAACATTACATCAAGGAGTTGCATTAGCAGTAAAGGGCCCCGATCAAACAGATGTCAGCTGAAGTAATTGTGTGAAGCCTTTCCTGGAGAACCTTAAACCATAACATGTCCTTGAAGCCCTCTCTCCTCTCTGTGTTATGTGTGTTTTGACTAATACTGCTCTCACACTGTTTTTCTCCCTCTTCAACCTTGTGACCCACCTTCCCCACTTCTTTTCACTCATATACACACTGGTAAACATGCATGAGCGCAGACAGTAACAGCCCAGCCTTTGTCTAAGTTACCTGGGCTGAACTCTCCAGCTCTGGGCCCACAGATGAATGAATGGGGCACATTGTGACAGTGACATGGCGTTTGCCCCGCTACATGATTAGTGTAGACCTGAGGAGACACGCACCACTGCTAAAGCCAAAAAAGTCTGTCACTTTCTCTTTGCACTAAAGCGAATGGAAACAATAATGATGGTGACTTAGAGCAGAGTTTCCCAATCAGGGGTATGGGGACCCCTAAGGTTACACAAGGAGGGGTGTACACAGAGTTATTTGATAATTTATAGCACCTTTTCAGAAAATATTTTGGCTGTCAAATACAACAATGAACCTAAATCTGGACTAACCCAGGACTATGCTGAAGGATATAACAGGGGTTAACAGAAAAATGCTATGCTAAAGAAGCAGGGATTAAACTTGAACTAAACCAGGACTAAATCAGGTTTCAAACCATAACTCAACAATAAATAAACCAGGTCTAAAACCAGAACTAAACCAGATCTAAAACCAGAAATAAACTAGGCCTAAAACCAGAACTAAACCAGGCCTAAAACCAGAACTAAACCACGCCTAAAACCAGAACTAAACCAGGAACAAGCATGTATAAAACCAGAACTAAACCAGATCTAAAACCAGAACTAAACCAGGCCTAAAACTAGAACTAAACCAGGCCTAAAACCAGAACTAAACCAGGAACAAGCATGTATAAAACCAGAACTAAAGCAGATCTAAAACCAGAACTAAACCAGGCCTAAAACCAGAACTAAACCAGGAACAAGCATGTATAAAACCAGAACTAAACCAGATCTAAAACCAGGTAAACTAGGTCTGAGCCAGAAATAAACTAGGTCTAAACTAGGTCAAACAAGGGCTAAACTAAGACTAAACCAGGTCTAAACCAGGACTAAGCCAGGTCCAAACCAGAACTAAACCAGGACTATGTCACTTCCAATCCAGGACTAAGCCTGCTGCTGGGAGTACACAAGACTAATAAAGTTGGGAACCACTGACTTAGAGGAAGGCTACAGCGGAAAAAATTATCAGGAATTTTTGTGTGGCTGCATAAGCTCACTTCTGCAGAGTGAAGAAGTTGCTGATTCATAGTGAGGGAATGTGGATTAAAGGCATGGTATTTATGAGGAGATGTTTGTAAACAAATGTGGCTCTGGATGCCAATACTGAATAGCTCTGGAATCACATCATACTGTTTATAAAGGGGCATTATGTAATTTAGTACAACTGGGAGCCTAAAAACTGTTCAACTTCAAACTCACTTGGATATATCCTGGCTTAATGCTAAAAAAAACCAGCTCTATTAAAGACATGTATGAGACTCGACACACACAATATTTTCATCGATACAACATGATTAATCAATATTCACTGATTTTCCTACTTGAGGTATACAGTTCTGGAGGCTGTTTACCACTTGCAAAGATCCTACCTCAGGAGGCTCCATGGAGGCATCTCCTCTGGGGTCAGCCCCTTCGAAGACAAGGTCCTGCTATGTGCATGTGATCAAATCATGTGCTTTAAAAACTAAGGATGCACCAATTTGCACATATACACACTCAAAGAGGCTGGCAGTAGAAAACAGAGAGTGTGTTAACAATGCGTTGACAGAAAGGAAAAGGCTACTGCATAAGCTATGCTGCCTCCAATAGTTAAAAAGAAAACTTGGAGTCGTATAGAAGCTAACCGCTTACCAACCAATAAGAGTTTTATGAGTACATGCACACTGTAACAGTGCATCCCTATTAAAAAATGACCCTATTCAGAAATGGATCCTTGCACTTTAGAAAAAGCCATAGTTGCTTTAAGAAATTATCTTCAGCAGCCTCACCAGGCCCAAACTCAAATTGTGACTTCCCAGTGGATCTGCAGAAGAGCCACATGAACACCAAAGCTTACAGTACATCATATTGTACAATGGGAAGTAGTAATAATAACTTCAATAACTGATATCAACAGTCACTACTATTACTTACTGTTACTCTTTTTTGGCATTTCTGATCCATTACAACAGTACAAAGTCATTAAGAAGTAAATAAAACTATACTGTGGAACATTAAATGCATTTGTCTCTGCACCCCCCACCCCCCCACCCCTTCCCAATTGAATGTGTAATGACTGTGCGGTCTGAGAGCTTAGCCTGTACTCTGGAGCGTACATTGTTTCACTATTGCATCACTGAACATGTTACTTCATATCTGCCCATGGATGTTCTGGCTCACACAGAGCAGGTCAAAAGGTCAGGGGGTCCCCATGGAGGCCAGTCACACAAGCTTTTCACATATAGGCACAGGATGACTTGGACTACATTTATGTCATGTTTTGCCAAAATATCTCACTCAGAAATATAGATGTCTTTTAAAACTTTGCTTTATTTCATTAATTCTTAATTGGTGTCATCTTATGATTTAGTTGTGATCCAGGTTCAACATATATAACACTCACCATAGAAATAAAATCAAATTAATTAGATTCATTTGTGTTTAAAATTTTGGAGTATGTTAAAAATAGCCAAATTGTAAAATCAAATTTAGCGGAAATGAGCTACAATTGCTTTGCAGCATTTTGATGTAAAAATAAATAAATAAATAAAATTGCTAAATCGTAACATCAAATTTAAATGGAAATTAGCGTCCTCCAAGAACTGCACTGTCCACTATGCTGTGGCTAATGCTGCTGCTAGCGCCCAGATCAGCTTAAAATACTAACTGTAGAAAGTCTGTAGACAACAAATGAATGAAACAAAATACTACTCCAGGTATGTTTTTGTAGTGCAAACAACATTATAACATGGAGACTTTAATAGGAGACCTTTAACAAGCCTTCATTTGCTGTATAAATTATAATAGACCTGGCCTTTACAAGCTGAGAGGGCTGACACAAAAAAAATGATGTCTTCACTGTGAGAGTAATGCACACTGCTGCTTTACTGTTGTTTTGAACAGACATTTACCATGAAATATAACCATGCACTATTCACGTTTAAAAATCCTACTTTTAAATAGGTTTTTATGCCAACAGGAGAAAAAGAAATGCCAGCCCAGTCCCACCTCACCATAACCTCCTCAAAATATCAAATCACTGAAACAAAACTTTACCCCGATATTCTTCACTTCACAACTTGCTACGAAAATGCAAGGCCCACCAATTATGAATACAGGATTTACATTTCATTTTTGGGGCTATAATTTGCATTTTTTGTTGCAGTGAAATGGTAAAAAAGCAGCTGGAACTACTTAGACCAAGATCATTTGCTCTGTTTCAGTGCAGCCAACATGGCAAAAATGTTATTAAACACTTATTTAGTCTTCTTTTTTTTTTTTTAAATATCACAATAATTTATGCACTAAAGGCTTATCAGGGCATTTTTTGAGAATACATTTGTTGTTGTGAGCATTTCTACAATACCATGAGGCTCCCCGCAAATCACAATAAATATCATACCATGAGATTAATATTGTGATAATACTGTATTTGGAATCAGATTTGGAAATCATTACATCCCTAGTTTGACATTTCTTGAATTGAACTACAGAAATACTTTGATCACTTTTTAAAGCATTATTTGTATGATTAATATTTCACATTATGACAGAGTGAACAGCTGCTGATTATATACCAGTACACTAGTCCTGTCTCATGGCTTTAACATCTAAAAAAGCATTTTATTGAAGCAAGAAATCATCTTAGTCACAGCATTTTTCCAGCTGCTGTTGAAATTTGGTCAAGAAAAACAGCGCGCTCTGTGTGGACGGGGCAGACCAAAGGGGGACGGGGCGAAGAGAGGCACCCGTTGTGAGATGACAAAGGGCAGTGCGTGCGACTGAGCATCGACGTCTTCGGTAACAGAAGAGGACCAGATGAAGACAACCTCAAGTGACCTCTGAACATTGGTTAAGCATGGCTAGTGTAAGTGTAAGCTGGTAAATAAGTATGTTTTTAATGCAGTGGCAGGAGTAGCAGCAGGTATAGCAGTAGTAGTACTAGCAGTAGAAGTAATTGCTACAGGAGTAATGGTATTAGTTCCAGCAGCAGTAATTGTACATGCAATGGTGGTATTAGTTGTTGTAGGCAATAAAAGTAGCAGTGGAGAAAAACTGCACTAGTCACAGTCAGATTTGTACTAGTAGTAGTAGTAGTGGTTGTAGCAGTAATAGTAGCAGTAGCACAAAGGAAGCAAGGCAGCAGTGGGGTTTTTTTTACTACTGAGTTACTACTACAACTTCTACTACTACTTTTTCTGAGTATGTATGTTTACTACTGAATAATCTTTGCTGAGAAAAACTGTGCCATTAGCAGATGCAGTACTAGCAGTAGCAGTTGTATAATAATACTTCCTATTGCTATTACTACTACTGCTGTCATTACTACAACTGATACTTTTTTTCAACATGTATGTTTACTATTGAGTAAGTTCAGAAGTACTTTTTGCTGACAAAAACTATGCCTTTAGCAGATGTAGTACTAGAAGTAGAATTTGTAGTAGTAGCTTAAAAGTCCTCTTAGTTGCATAGTACTAGTATTATACACAATATTCTATATAAAGTACTCACAACTACATGCACTTTTTAATGACTGGCAAATTTGTATATTGCATGTAGTAGTAGTAGTATTAGTAGTAGTAGTAGTAGCAGTACTTTGCCAATCCACTTGTCTTAAAAATAGCTCAGTGCAGGTTACTCAGTATGACTTTTCACTGAGTACTACAATGTTGCTCTTATTCAAGTATTATTATAATATTTTATGGAATAGACATCTGTGTAGGTATTTCGTTGAATACTTTTACTTCTACTTGATTCACAGTACTATTTCATGAGTACAGCTTTAGACTTTTGCCTATAATCTCTAAAAGCACATATGTTTGTAATCCCAGAGAATGAAACAATGTGAGAATGTGAGACTCAGTCAGGACCTGTGGCTCTATAGTGACACACAAAGACTGAGTGTGCTTGTTCATATTGGCTTTAGTGAAACTTCCTGATTAAATGAAGATTAAACTGTTCCCTCCAAGAGAAAAGTACTGTTACTGCAAAATAATATACCTCAAGTGGAAGTTAAAATAAAACAAAACCTAACCCTGTTTGAGCTAAAGGCTTGAATGTAAAGTTTACTTAAGAACTTTGTGCTTAGCAACGACTACTACTACAACAACCTCTACTACTACACTGCTACTATTACTACAATTGCCACTACTACAATTGTTACTACTACTTCTGATAATACTATAGCCACCATTACTGCAACTGTAGTAGTACAACTGCTACTAATTCTACATCATTACTTCTACTACTACAACTGCGACTACTACTTCTGATAATACTACAACTACTAATACTACTACTACCGCTAATACCACTGCCATCAATACTACTACTGCAACTGCTGATAATACTACAGCCACCATTGCTACGCTATTAGATCAACAACCTCCACTACTACTGCTAGTACTACTGCTACCATTACTACTACTACAACTGCTACTGCTACTGCTAATACCACTGCCACAATTACTTCTACTACCACAGCTGCAACTACTGCTAATACTTCTACCACTAATACTACAACTGCTACTATTGCTAATACTGCTGCAACTGCTGATAATACTACTGCCACCATTACTACCACTACTGCTAATACTACAGCCACTATTAGTACTACCAGCAGTACTGCTACTCCTGCTGCTGCTGCTACTACTACTACTACCACTAATACTACAACTGCTACTACTGCCACCATTACTACTACTACCCACTTTGCCTCTGCAATCAAAAAATACTTTTATGTCATTTATACATTTACTTCAGAAAAAACAAAAAACAAACAAGGAAGTGCAAGTTTTTTTTTTTTTTTACTTTTTATACTCACAAAGAGCACCATCTTCAAAAATGATACTTCCGTAAATTTCTTGAGCATCTAGTTATTTGCACCACAGCTGATTTGACATGACATAGACCAAGGACGGAGTGTTTTGGTGCACACAGGTGGCTCTTCTGAAAGCGGGCTGGTCTAAATGCTTCCAAACAGCCTAACAAAAGCCTCTGTCTGTGGAGAGGCATCTGCTGTGAGCTGAACAGGCCCGCTGGCAGGGGAATACTGCAGGGGAAGGGCAGCCGTCTACTTTATGAGCGTGCTGACGTCAATGGCATAATTCAAATAGTTGCAGAGTGCATGCTTCCAGCTTTCTGAAACCTGCTTTCTCTCTCTGAGGCGGGCCGCAGCTAAAACCAGGCACGGATCAGGACCGAGGCGGTGAGAAAGAGCAACAACACACACCAAACCGGACTGGAGTGGTGTGAGGGGGGGGAGCAGCACAGAACCACATGGAATTTATTTGGAAGAAAAGTCTCTGTCAGGAAAGCCACTGACAGGCAGCTATGGAAATGTGTGCTAATGTGTCTGTGAGAGAGAACAGTTGGGAGGTCAAGGGAAAAGTAGCTCATTTAAACAATTATGTGTATAAAAACAGAGGCAGTACTAGCATTAGCAGTAGTAGTAGCTTAAGGGTTCTGTAGTATACAGTAGTAGTATACAGTAATCTATGCATTTACAGCTATTGCCTCTTGTTACTTGTAGTGCACTTGAATGCATGTACTCACAACTAAAAATACAGATGCAAACATACTCTTTATTGAGCAATATATTCTTACATTTCATTGGACTGAAAAATCTGTATCTTGCATGTAGTTGTAGTAGTAGCATTAGTAGTAGTAGTATTAGTAGTAGCTTGTATATCTATAGGCCTACTACAAAGTTACTCTTACTAAAATAATATTTTTGTGAAATACTGATAATGCAATATGTAGTCAAAAGAAAATTGTAATAGTAGCCTGGACAGCCGTTCCTCAGCCATAGAAAACCATTTCCATTCAACTTGCTCAAGACCTTCTTCGTTCTGTTGCCATTTTAACAAAAGTCCCGTTGACTTTCGACATAACAATCACATTCAAACAGACTTTTTCTGCAAGTCTTTGTACAACAAGCTTTTGCTGTTGTCCTTGTTAATAAATAAGGACAAAGTTGCTAATAATACAGCATATACTGGTGTTTTATGGCAAAACTGGCAAGAATTTTTTAAACGCACCATGCTTGTTTTGCACATAGGTCAGTGGTGCGTTGCTCATGTCCTTTGTTTCATATAGTTTCAAAATGCTCCTTTAGTTAGTAGTAGTAGTTAGAAGTTAGCATTTGCAGCGCTAGATAATGTGTAAACATACTATAACAGGCGCAAGTAGCACGATACTGACCGGTATCCTTTCATGACACGTGCTGTTAAGCCAGGTTAGGCGACAAAAATATATATATAGACATGTATCCAAAATGAGACAGTAAATAAGACTAAGGTTTCCAATTCTTGTCATCAGATGTGATCAGAGAGGTCAATAGGCAGGCTGCTGTGTTGTTTACTAATAGGTCCAACAGTTATGAAGCAATGGCTAGAAGTTAAAATTAGCCACTACCTAATTTGTGTTATAATATGCATATGATGTAACAGTATAGTGTCTGCAGTAGTAAGCAGGGGTGGGTTAGAGGTAGTAGCCAGAAATTGTACTCAAGTCAGAGTATTGTTACTTCAAAATGTTATTACTGAAGTAGTCAACAAAATAATTACTCAAGTAAAAGTATTTGGCAAATATACTACTAGAGGTTGAACATAACGTTTTAGTATTGATTTAATCTGACAGACAAAAAATATAAAATAACATGCAAATTCTGGTATTTCCAAACATGAAACAGTAAATAAATAAACAATAATAAATAAAACAACAAAGTAAGGCACAAGAAACACAAATTTCCAAATCTTCTCACTTTTTCACAACATAAAAGTTTTCATGCCAAAACAATGGTAACAAATAGACGTGGGTAGAACTGTCAAAATTTGTACTCATGTAAGAGTAATGTTACTTCAAAATACAATTACTCAAGAAGAAGTAAAAAGTATGTTGTGATAAACTACTCTTAGAGGTACAATGTATTTCATACGTTACTTGAGTAAATGTAACAGTAAATGTCACTCATTCCTGGCCATTTCTGCACAGTGCATATGCATAGGGCCCCACCAGCCTGTAAGTAAGTAGTTCCGTGTTTTTTTTTTTTTTTTTTTTTTTAGCTAACTCAATTAACCCCTTTGATATGCCTTGTATAATCTTTGGGTATCAGTTATGTTGTAGCTCAACTTAAGACGTTTAATTTTAATATAATATAGATTATCATGAGTGTAACCTCTTGTAATAGATGTGACATGTTCATAAATCATCTTGGGATTATGACTCTCTCCATCAAAGTTATTAGAATAGCGGCTCCCAAACAGCATCTTGCATAGGGCCCTGCACTCTGGAACGCAGCTGGAAATGGCCCTGCACTCATCACTATACACCTCTGAGAGTAAGTCATCCTACGTTGATTTCACATTACTGTGAAGATATTTTCACATACCGTATATCAATGCCGTACTTAATTAAGATGATTATGAATTTATTCCTCGACACTTTCTCCTCGACAGCATATGTGAATGATGCAGTTGGTCTGAATGAGCTCAGCCGTTACACTGTGGGATGAGTGAAGATGACAGAACTGCATAAAGCTGAATCCAGACTCAAACATGGGCCAAAACATTGCAAAGGGTGAGAAAAGTGAATGATTGCAAACAGCGCTTTTGTATCTAACATACTGTATGCTACATTACACAGGGGTAACATGTCATGTGTGACTATATTTAAATCATGACTGACATTTTGGATTGAATTTTAGACATGACTACACCAACAAATCAAATATGGTATTAGAGTCTAAAAATTATGTTAATACTACTATTCCTACAAACTACTGTAAATATCCTGTCCAACCAGCTCCATCCACCCATTTACTCATTCCCTCTCAAGCTTTTTTCTGCTGAACAACCATAACCGTTTATATAAAACAGGGCGAGCTTTATGCAATGCTTTGTCTCTCTGATTGGTTGTATATTTTTCAGATTGCCTCAAATCTGGCATGTTGGTAATGCCTCCTGTTTTCTGACTGGTAAATGTCTATCCAATTATCAGCTGGAATTAAATTGATTCTCTCAGCCTCTATCTATGTTTGACAACCATACCAGGCCAGTGTCTGTTAAATTCCTTCACACACCTCACTCTGAAATATAAGCTCACAGGCCACCAGACAAAGCTGTGAGAGGGCGGTTTAAAGCAATGTGAAAAACTGGTGGAGCGCAAGACCCAGGAAAGCTTTAAGTACAATAACACAATTATATTTTTGGGAAATTTGGAGAAATATTGTTAGTCGGTTGAAGTGATTTCTTATGTTTTTCCAGAGCTGTTGAGCTACCTCTGCTAATATGACAGATGAGTCATTTGAACTTCTAGATGCAACTTTAAGAACTCAAAATGACTTGACATACAACAAATACAAAACATTTGTAACCCCAAAACACAAGCAAATCACCTGATTGAGGATGACTCATCATTTTGTCCAGTGGCCTTATACAGTGCATGCAGACCCACCTCTCACACTGCCCAGTCAGGAGGGTCTATTCCCAAATCTGGCCCGGATCTCCCCTTGGCCCGTGTCCCGGGGCTGACCGTGTGCCAGCAGCTGCTATACACAGCACTGTAGGGTAAATACTTGGCACGGGCCCTTGTTTATGACACTAGACACTTGTAAAGCAGAGGCCGACCTGCTATTCCTGGCTAACACTCAACACTCGGATTATTTTCAATTAAGCCGTGAACTCACCGAAAACCGCAGAGATTTATGCGTCTCTCTTTGGAAATAAAGAGTCACAAAGTAATCACTTAACTCCACACTTTGAGGATAAGTGAGTTAGTGACAGATCCAAGAGATTTTCACTGAAATACACACCGCTGCTCAAGTGTTTAGTCTGCAACATGGCTGACTTATTCCATCTGTGTTTTCTGATATCCCACCCTTTTTATCTCATCCAAGAGGTTCAACCAAGGTTTCAATCACTGTTAAAGAGGTCTGGAAGGTACGGACAGAGCTACTACTGCCCCTGACCCACACACAAACACTGGCCCAACACATGTACACACACATGCGCATATACATAAGAGATAACACTAAGAATTCATAAAAGATAAACCTCACCTATCCCTATTTTAAGTTAATCCTTCCGACAGTGTTTACTCACTCTGAATGTTAACTGGACAAATAAAGGCAAGTCCAGTTTGCCTGGAGTCTGACATCATGCTGTAGCCTATATTAATAATTAATCAGCCTACAGTAAATTACAATTATTATAAGATTTTAGAGCTGTAGTCGACCAAAGAAATTGTTAGTCGACCAAAGTTATGTCCAGTACAGTAATTAACTGACTGAAATCAACCTACGGATGTGTGGGACAAACAAGTGATTTTACATTATTTACATGAGAAAACATTTAGAAAAGATGGCTATAAAATATACTTTTAAAAATATATAAATCATCTATGCTATCTTAAATGAAAAAAAAGTTATCAAGTAATAAATCAGACCAGCTTTATCCATGCAAAGAGTTAATGTTTAGTGCACTTTTGTAGACTCACTTGTGTCAGAGCAGAGTCCTGCAGCCTGTGACCTGTTAAAACGAAGTCTGGACTTTTTCCTGCTCCTTCTGGCTATAGCCAAAAACATCATTTAACTAGTTCCACTTGCATTTGCAAATACACATAGCCTACTATAAGGCATCTGTTACAATAGTAGGTTTGGTTTGTTGCCAGTATTAAATATTATTGCAGGTGCATGGAGTACTCAACATATACAGAAGTAAAAGTACTACTAATAATATTAATACATTAATACTAGTCATTTATTTATTTTTACCACCTATTCCTGAGAGTGTCTGGGGTAGCTATGGGCCTTAGGTGGGAGACACCCTGGGCATTACTGGTAATATTACTTAAAGAGGAAGTCAGTAACTAACAAAGTCTGTGTCATGGGTAAATGAGTTGTTGTGGGGTAAAACGACACTTGCAACAGTGAGCACTGCCCTGACCCGGTGTGATGAAAGTCTCAAGAGAAAGTGGCACATTGCGGTTAGCAAAATAACAAGCTAAGGATGGCATTATACCTCGATTTATGTCATGCCAGAGCTGCTAAATGGCAGAAAAAACTTTTTACAGAGGGTAAAACGAAGATAAAGCTGAGCAAGGGACCATATATGAAGTTAGCGTTTTTGAAAAGCCCCTTTAACCTGTTAAGCTCTGAGGCCTTTTTCCCGAAAATTCTATATCTACATTTATTAAGGTTTTACTTAGCATTTACTAGGTGTACATAGCTAACCTTGGTAGCAAATTAATTGGTGGACTTTGGGGATTACTGTGGAAGAGAAATAATATTAATAAATTATATTGTTTGACCATAAATTGAGGTTGAAATGGCTTATTCTAATTTCCGCCTGAAAAAAAAAAAAAAAAAAAAAAAAAAAAACAAACAAACACATATTTGCCTCCAAAAAAGCCTTTTTCCTTCCTGTAGTGAAGCAAATAACAACATAAATTGAAAATTTCACATATCTTGGTCTACTGCAGCAAAATTTGTGCCAAATAAACAAAGTAATGGAAAGATATACATGTTTTATTTTTAAAAAAATCCAGGCGGAATCCAACTGTTGAATAGAAATTGAAGTAGATAGTTTTGTTGCCACGAATTGTCCAAACACGAGGATGTCAAACATGTGTGTGTCAGCCATTGTATCTCCCCGCTATGGTCCGAACAAGTGGACGCAAGGGGGCACGGAGCCCCGTCGGGCTCTATTCGGGTTTAAGAGGTTTTAAGACACTGAACTGAGATGAGCATGATAGCGAGAGTAGAGACAGTGTGACCTGTTTCTGCCTGGCACTTCCTTCCATAAAGGTGCTTTGTGCAAGATGATGCGTATCATTGAATTAAAGAGGGATTTTTATTAGCCCATAATTCGTAAGTGTAAATAGTCTTATTGACAGGTAATGGCTTACATAACAGCAGGATTATATCATTGCATAAGAAAATCATTAACCAAATATTTGTATTCTATAAGCAGAAGGCTGTTTATTATTCCGATGTGACATAACAATGATCAACAGATGGGCTGTGAGTAAAGTGGTGGCAGAAAATTACACAAACAGCACAGACCCTATGTTCACATACATTATGTCTTATAGAGTTATCCCATAATAACAATGCAAGGTATCAAAGCGTTATGTAACCATTTCAACACATAAAAAACAAACAAACATGGACAGAAACCACTAAAAAGAACAGCAAAGACGAGAAGCGTGACTTTCCATCACAATGTAGTAATGAGCTAAGGCCTTATGCAACACAAGTGTACACATATCCCAACAGGGCCACCTCTTTCCCCCTGTAGTGGCCGAGTCATCAATCAACAAGTACAAAGAAACAAAGAAGAAGGCAGTTCCTGGAAAAGAGCGAACGACAGGAGCGCGTGCAGAAAGATCAGAGCTGGGTTGAAGAGCAGACAGATGATGGGTGTGAAGGAATCTGCTTTGGATCATTGCGCTAAATGTCAGAGGAAATCTTCAGGTCCTGACCCACAAGTTGGGAATCTCTGTTGTGAATGCATTCAGATGGGAGTCCAGAGTTAAATCCATTCACATCAAGCATCTGGGATATTACATACTTTACTGTGTGTGTGTTGGGCTTCTCATATCTACAGAATTTCAACCAAATGGCACCAATAATGTACAGTACTATTATTATGGGCATGTTATTGACTACAAAGCAGCCATTGCAGCCATTGTTGTCATTTTGTAAACAACCCTGGAGCTCAATCATCTTCAGTCATTAATCTTAAAGTATTGCTTCCATCCCATATTGGTCCATCTGCTCAGTTTTGTCAGTGTACAGAATTCACCTACCTGCAGCACCACTAACTACAGCAGCAAAAGCACATTATCACTTACTTGTTACCTGTGAACAAATAGAAGTCTTGAGCGCACATTTGAATGTGTACTACTACTGCCACTACCACTACTACTACTACAACTACTCCTTCTTCACAAACCTGTATCTTGTGACCTTCTGATTCAGTATTTTGCCAAATTAACTTTTCTGAGCTTTCTACCATGTTATAATGTTGTTTCCTCATCAAAAACATACCTGGAGACATGTTTTGTTTCATTCTTGCCTGTTTGAGTAATCCTATATTCTGTGGCACGGCCAATCTGAGGCCTCAAAATGCTCAGTTCCACAAACCCTGCCCAGTCCAGGAAGCACTGACCAATCAACAAGCCCTCTACATCCAGTCTGCTCTTTATTTATCCAAAAAACAGTGTACACCTCTGTTTCCACTAATTCCTCACAGCTATTTTTCATTTTGGAGTAAAATGGCATCGTACACAGTTTAAGGAAGTGAAGAGCTCAATCTCTTTGTGTTTAAAAAAATGGTCACAGCGATGCACTCTGCTGCCCTCTGGCGAATACGTATACTTTCTTGAGTAAAAATATTATACAGTGGTTACATTCAGCTGCTGAGAATTACATTTCATTTAAATATATCTTTGTGCTGAAGTCCTAACAGTTATTTGGAAAGATTTGCAGCCCAGATTTACATCTTATGAACTCTAGCTTGTGTTTATCTTGAAAGAGAACAGAGTGAAAGAGGATAATAACAGTCACAGACGTAAACTCAGATGATTGTCATTTTCAAATCTACTTTCAAAAGGATTGCGAAATGCTGCCTTCTGTAAAATAAACACCAACACGCCGCGTGATCCTAATCAACAAAAAACACATCACCAACCTGAAAGTCTAAACAGCATAGACTTCTCCGCTTTACTAAGTTGGACACTATTCTTATTGTTCACTACTTCAGACTCAGATTTAGTTAGAAGATAGAGTTTGTAGATTGAGACAAAGACATGACATAAGACCCATGCGGGATCTTTTTGGACAATTTCTCATGCTACAACCACAGCCTTGTCTCCATAACAAGTGAAAAACAACCTCTCCGTGTCCGCCTTAACAGAATGGTGACAGTTGTGAGTAAGCGGACCAGTGTGGGGCTGACTTATACGCTAATTCCCACGGCTTACTGTAACCTGAATGATACAGAAAAAATATTACTGCTGACATCACCCGGTCTCCAAGATTCAGCGAGTATAAACAACAGTGGGATCTGAGCGGTGCTGGTGGTGACGAGCGGCTTGAGGACGGCCTGCGATATTTCTCACTTTGGCTACAAGAGCAAACGTACAGCGGGCCACATCTGTCAGGGCTTCACGATGATGTCAAAAAGGACAGAAAACAGGAGTGGAGTGAAGCTGACTGTATATATACACTTTACATTGTGAAGTGGCGAGTCAGTGTTATTGGCAGTGAGGAGTAAAAGTGCATAAGCATGACTGTGGATAGATCTGACAGTGTTGTGGTTAAACACTAATCTTCAAATGTCACTTTTATTTTGAAGTTTTATTATGGTGCGTGTTTTAATTAGCGTGACACATTTATGGAGATATGAAGGTGGTGTTTGGACAAGCAGAGTGGTCTCCGGGAAAAGTTATGATGCACAAAAATGAAGAGGAAGCAGCCAGAGTTAGTCACTGCTTCGTCTTTATCAGGGAGACACTACAGTTTACTGAGTAGAGATGGTGCCAGTCAAGGTTAGGTTAAAGGACATCATGCACAAGTTGCTCAAATGTGCTCATAGCTTGATTAAGATCGCTCTATCACTCTTTATTCTTTAATACAACATGAACACTATACCTATAATAACCAAAAGCACACACACACACACACACATATATATATATATATATATATATATATATATATATTCTAATGCTTTAGTGTGAGTTATTCTAAAGTCTCACCCCCAGCTGTGATTTGAAAGGTTAGAGATTTGATTCCCCAACATGGAGGCAAAAACTACAATCCCAAGCCTGGATAAATGGAAAGGGTGGAGCCAGCAAAGGCATCTGGCATAAAACCTGGCAATAAACCTATTGTGAATAATTCACTGTGGTGACCCCTGAAAGAAAGGGAGCAGACAAAAGAGACTGTCCCAATGTCCATACACTGTAAAGAAAAAACCTTAAACCGTTTCCTTAAAGATTTTTGAGTTTTAGGACCAACTCAAAAAATATTTTCCACTTAATTTGATGTTTAAATAAGTTTAATGATACTTTTTTTGAACAATGGATAGTAAGTTTGCTGTAAGATAAATACATAAAAATGATAGTGAGCAAAACTTAAAATTCAAAGAATTTACCTAAAAATATATATATGTTTAAAACTTGAGATTTTGAGTTGGCCCCAAAACAAAAAAACTTGAGGGATCCCGCTGCATTGAGCTTTTAAGTTTTCTTTTTTTTTTTTTTTTACAGTGTAGCTTTGAATGCAAACTCTGTTGGCTCTCCTTGTGTTTCTTGTCTGTCTGAAAAATGCTTAAAGCTGTCCTAAAAGAGAAAAAATACAATGCAACTTATGTATAGTGTTAGCCATTTGCAGAGCTAAAATAACAAACATGCACTTTTTTCAATCCTTTGCTTCAAATCCTGTTTGACTACAATAATTTGACTATTGAATGTCAAATTACCTTCCCCTCTACATCCCCTCTCTGCCATTAGCCCTGTTCTCCAGAGTGCTGCACCACAATGTCCCACCACATAGTTACAGGGGGACAGCAGTTTGAGAGGCTCATCGTCCCCAAAGGAACTCTCATCTGTGAGGACAACGTGCGGGACACAAAGAGCCGGAGCGGTAAACAGGTTTTTGAGACTGCAGTCTGAGAACCACAACAGAGCGCTCAATAGAAAACTGAAGAGCGTAACACATGACCTTGGGTCAACCACTGTTATTATAACGAGCATTGGGCCGTCCCATTCACAAACACATTGATGGGTCAGACAGCAATGAAAAACACTGCTCAATTAAAAAAAAAAAAAAAAAAAAATACAGGCAGAAAATTGAAGATTATACAAGCTCTGTCTCGCAGTAATAATGATAGAGTGCCACAACCTTGGCTCAGACAATGATCTACTAATTCAGGTGTAAATGCTCTATTTCAGTGATAAACCAAGTACCACTTCAGACAATATTTGACTTTCCAAGTACCATCTTAAATGGACTAAAATGAGCCTACGTTTTGAACTAAACCAAAAATACATTACTTTTGCAATTGCAACAAAACAGGGAATAAACCAAACCAGGATAAAATTAGGACAAAAACAGCACTAAACCAGGACAAAACTAGGACTAAAAAGAACAAATCAAGGACAAAACCTAGACTAAACCAGCAGGATTAAGTTAGGGCAAAAGCAGTACCAAACCAGGACTAAAACTAGGACTAAACCAGGTTTAAACAAGGACTAAATTGGGTCAAAACAGCGCAAAACCATAAACCAGATCTAAACCAGAGCTAAATTAAGACAAAAACAGTGCTAAACTGAGACTAAAACCTGAACAAACTAGCACAAAACCAGGTCTAAACCAGAACTAAATTAGGACAAAAACAGTACTAAACCTGGACTAAAACTAGGACTATACCCGGACAAAACCAGGACAAAACCAGGTCTAACCCAGAAATAAAACCAGGATAATCCACAAAATCTCATCTTTTGGCTTTACTGACTTCCAGGACAGTTCACATCAAAAAACAGATCGTACCAACAGACAAACAACAAATAAATACACAAACCAAGGCCACACTAACATCCGCCTGCAGCAGTGAGACAGTGACCCAGGTACCCAAGTACAAACAGGCAACACTGTCACTTTGTACTGAGCGTCCTAAACAAACTTCACACTACGTTCTTGTCCCATTGTTTACCTATTGAAGAGGTTTTTTTAAGGCTATCTATTGCTGGGTTTCAGATGACAACACAACATTAGTATTTACATGAGATGGGAGGCAGGCTGAATGTCTATTATTAATTTGCAGACTTTTTGGTGTGGTTGGTTTCATAGACTAAGTTTATGGACCTTGTGACTAATAAAAAATTATCAGGTTCAACATTTGTGAAGTTTCTTTTTGGATATTTCTTTTGAAAATAACTTAAAACTTATAATAATCAAAAAAATAACATAAGGCTTCAATAACTTCTCTATAGTACTGTTTAATTTGTTCTCATTATAATTAATTCCGAACACAGGGTGAAGCACAGAGGTCATGTAACAGTGAGGGGCACACAACAGAGGCAGCTCTGTCTATTGAGAAAAGGCATTGAATGGTTACTAATGTGTACAAAAGGGGAACTTTGCACAGCTCAATGCTCTTATTTGACACACAGGCCAACCTTTGTACCGCTTAATTTTTAAATTGACCCAACGTCTTTTCTAAGCCACTGCCACCATGAAGTTTAGGAAGACTGGGATTCTAGGAGGACTGCATCTAGGATTGGGACGCTGATCTTAGAGCTTGAACTTTAGGGTGAAATCTAAGCTCTATTTTGCAGTGACCAATGGGTCCAGCTTGACTTTTTTAATTAAATTCAAGAAGGAAAAGGTCTTTGCAGTTGTGGTGATTGGAAGATGGAAGTTGGAGGCTGTCTGCAAAGATTTTGCAGGAATGTCGAGTCAAGTTTATTTTAAAAAGCACTCTTAGTTATGCTGTACATAGCAAAATACAATCACACAATCAAAGCAAAATTAAATAGGCCTGCACAATATGTATAGAGTGAAATCAGATTCAGATATGGATAAAAATACAATAAACTCCACTCCACATTAAACATAATCAAAGTTGTAGTAAAAAGCCATTAAAGTTAAAAGCCAGTGAAAACAAGCCTGCTCTTAAATTGTACTACAGCTAATAAAAATAAGAGTAATATTACTGATGTTTTTAATTGTATGGGGCATCTAATCATCATTTCCAAGCTTAAAACATAAGGAAATACAGTTAGATTCAGACTGTTTTTGTATATGAAACAGTCCTCTTACAGATAAAAACAACATAGTCTAAGGCATGGACTAAAAAAAACAAAACTATATGGATCGTGTTGTACACATAGAGACCTGCCTGGCTCTGGTCTTGGGGACACAGAAAACAGAACACAAACTCTAATGTCTGTCCTTCTGTCAGACTAAAGGTAAACATCCTTATCTGTGGCACAGGAGAACACAGTCTTCTCTCACACTGATGTGTCACTCGATATACTGTACCCGGCACTTCTGACTGTTTAAACTGGGCCTTCACTGTTTTGAGTAAGTCACCACTAATATTTGCCGGATCATGCACGTTTTGTACTGTACACGTTGTCCTAATTTTTTGCAATATGAAACGTGAGGGCCAGAGTACAGAGCTGCAGCGTCCAAGTCAAACGACAACTTCACGCCTGACCTGAGCCTTGATTAATGATGTCTGACAGATAAATGGTTCTGCAAATAAAGAGACAATGCTTGATCAAACTCACTGTACAAAGCTCACCCTTTGAGCAAATACACACGTACAAGTCTAAGGTGTCCTGTACTGCCCTTGTAGGAAAATTTGTTCTCTGCATTTGACCCATCGTTCCAATGCTGCTGGGGCAACCAATCAGGAGCAGTGCCTCCTTAGGGTTAGATCTTGAGCCAGGATCTTGGTCAGGAGTACCTGGAGGATTTGCCTATTATGCATGTTTTAGGTTGATGGACGAAACTGGAGCACCTGAAAGAAACCCACCCAGACACGGGGAGAACACGCAAACTCCACACATTCTGGGATTTAAACGTTGGATTTTCTTGTTTTGTGGTGACAGTGCTAACTATTGGCCACTGAGGAGTCACAGAGGATTATTTGAAATAAATTTCTTTAATAAAATGAAAAAAAAAAAAAAAATTGGCAGCGCTTATTGGCCACTGGCTGATCTGGATTTTAAAAATCAGTATCAGCCTTGGCCAAAGAAAAGCCCATATCAGTTGACCTCTAGTGTCTAAAATTGGTCTAAACACTAGACTTGTTCTGCTTGTTTACTGTGTGCAACTGACTCCCAGACCTTAATTAATTAAGAGAATTTAGATCAAGGTTGACATGTGGTGTACACTTATCAATAACAGCTTCATAATAATGCCTAAAGCTGTTGTATTAAGGGCTCATTTCCAGATGATCACGATCATTACATGTAAGGCAATAAACAGTGTCTGATATAATGAAAACTTCAGGCCTGATCACAGCTACTTGATGATCAGATGACATGATGTTGACAGCTTAATTGTTCATCAAACAATGGACTGACGTCTGCTCAGAAACATAGTAATGAAGTCATCCAACCAACACCCTGTGCACAAACAAGTGTGGGTGAAGATGTTACACCAAAACAGGGACCAACCCTTAAACAGGTAACCCAAGGGAAAATTCCTCTACTATACTACTGGCAGAGCCTCACAAATATTGCTTTTTTAGATTTTATTTTTAGCTATTTGTAGATATTAGATTATTAGTTATTTTAGTTTTTTTTTTATTGCCACGTGCCATTTGGGAGTCAAATCTGTTCCATTCATCCATCCATCCATCCATCTATCCATTAATGCTGAATAGTGTGAGTTTTTCCTATGTGTTTTTGTTGTTGTTTTGGTTGTTGATGTTGTTTGTTTGTTTTATTAACTGAGTGCAACGCCATGAAATTTGGGAGTCAAATTACTTACAGGAAGCAAACACCCGTCCCTTATATTGAAACAAACTTGCCACTTCCTCTAATGACATCAACATAAACATTTGCCATTAATCAAAAAAATAACTATGCTAATTTATGTTCATGTTTACCATTTCCAGCTCATAGAACATACTAACTAGCTTTGTTGCTATCTTTTCTCTCTCTCATTTCTTTCTTGGCCTGAATAAATGGAAAGTGCAGGTTATGTAGTCTGGGACAAAGCAGCGGGTCAAGTATATGAATGAACTGGTGACAGAGACGGTGACGCAGGTGGAGCCCCGTCTGGCCTTTGTCCCTGTGTCACGACAAAAACAAGCCCCTTTCACAGTGTGGAGAGATGGATGGGCCCCGGCCGGAGTGGACGGACGAAGGAACCGCGGGGATCCTACACCTGCGGGGGTGGGGTGGGGGGGACTGTTACATCCGTGTCTGTGTGTATGTGAAGGTTGTTTATTATGACCATGTTTGGAGGAAGTCACAGTTGTCCCCCCCTTGTCCCATTTCCCTTGTTAGTGTCACAATTCAGTGCGGCATGGACTTCCTTCCAAGTCTATGACAAAAGATGGACTCAGAAAAACTCATCGGCTCAGAGCACCTGCGCAGCTCTGCACACATCTGCCATCGCTGACGCACTTTCACAGGCACAAACTCCGCTCTGGACTCTTCTCCATCATTGGTTTTCCTTTGGGGTTATGTATGGCCAAAGCAATCAACTTTTATATGACATGTGTCTGGGAATGCTTTATGCTGCGTTTATTTAACAAGCATATTTTCTACAGTTGTTTAATGAAACTTGTAGATTTGCCGGATCTCAGTGGAAAAAGCATCCGGGAACTCTAGTGAGTGTTCCAGTAATAATTTGCATGAATCAGAGAAATCTAGACTTCAAATAGGAATAAATTAATGACTGTTTTGGTTTGGCTGGACATCAAATACTAATAAAGAATTGTATTAAAGTCCAGATTTCTGAACATGAAAGGCACTACATAGAGTTTTCCTTTAAGTCCACTACCCAGAATTTTGGAGAATGTGAAAAAGCTTTAAAGTTTAAAGGTCCAATATTATGCTAAATGAGCTTTTTTTGAGCTTTTAACCATGTTATAATGTTCTAAGCACCTTAAGAACATGGCTCTACAGTGACACATTAAACTAGGAAGGGCTCCTGCTGCCAGCTCATTTCTCTATCTGTTAGTATCATGTTTCTAATAGCCATCCTAAATAGCCATTTTATGCTCCAGTGCCCACCGTCGTCAGCAGGGGGCAACAAACACCTAATCCAAGCATTCAAGTAAGTTTACCACACATATACATTATATTTAGTTATAAAACATGAAATACAAATGTGGTTTTTTTTCTCATTTTATTTTGGGTAATACATTTTTTATTTTTTTTGTTTTGTAGTATAAGCAGTTGGAGTCAGCCATGTAATAGGTATCTTGGCCTTCCCGCTGCCATTATTCCAGTGTATAAAAACATCTACAAGCTTAGACTCAAAATGCGCATCTTTAACTTGGCAATAAAGGTTTTGCAGTGTGGTGGTAAGTGCAATTGTGTTTGCAGCTTATGATTTTACAGTTGAAATTCAAAATGACAACACCTATGACTGAAAAAGTTATTTAAATGAAGGAAAAAGAGAATGTTTTATTTGTATTCCAGTTTAGAAAAGCAGACAGGAGCAATACCATAGACTTTAAGTTATGCGTGACTGCTAATGGGGCCAGTGAAAACACCCTAGCATTAACATTTGCATGCACTTTTTTTCCCCCTTTATTTCCTCATTTGTAGAATTTCCCAGTACAAGCATGCCAGTGTCAGAGCAAGAATTTGTCTCTCTTTCAGCAACAGTGTATGATGGGAATTATTACCGAGTGGCCCATACAGGGAATGGACATGGAAGTGGTTCAAGCTGTATGAAAAAAAAATACATTTGTAAATAAAAACAACGTTGTAACTCTAATAGCCTTTCTTTCCTGTCAGTTATGTAAGCAGTTCCCGACAGAGAAACCCAAACCCTCTTAAAACTTAACTGCCCCAAGATCTGCCTGGTTACCAAGATCAAGGTGTGACAAAGAAACCTCAAACTTGCCCTTTCTTTTTGATACCATCTTATACGAGTCCTGTTGCGTCAAAGTATCTCTCAAATTCTCCTATGACGGATTAGACGTCAACTTATTACTTCTTTACATTGTTATTACACCAGTTTGGAGAAGCAGACAGGAGCAAGAACCCAGGTTGTGTCAATGAATGCTACTTTCTATTAATGCATGTGTGTATAGATTTGCATGCATTTTTTACTTCCTTATTGACACGACCTTCAACCTTAGGAGTCTCCAGTACAAGCACTTCCATGTCATGTTAAGATTTTCACTGGGCTCAGTTGTAGATGCATGAGATTTAGCTTCTGTGCCACTGCTCCTGTCTGCTTCTCCAAACTAGACACGCTGACTCAGTGGTACTTATAAGTCATAAGCTTCTAATTGAAAACAGTGAACTATCTTTAACCACTGCATGCAAACAACTTACCATAAAGGCACCATATAGTTGTACTTTGAGTGTACAGAAAGTATGTCAAGTAAATCCAATTCTGACATAAAACAAAAAAAATATATATGTATAAAAAATAAGGGTGCTCCGATCGATCGGCCGCCGATCATGATCGGCCGATCATGGCTAAAAATAGAGTGATCGGTGATCGGTAAAATGGGCCGATCAGAAGGGCCGATCAAATTACAATAAACACGCGAGGCTCTCACATTTACTGTCCTGCAACTCCGGTTTGATTAAACAGCAGTAGCGTTATTTTAGCAGTGTTTTTAAGTTAAGCCCTGGTTATAACTAACACAAACCTGCCCTGGAGGCGCTGCTTTGTGTCCCCGCTGTGTCCCCGCCTGCTTTAGGAGCGCACGGGACAGAACCGAGGCGCAGCAGTGCGTGTATTTGCAAACACCAACGTAAATAGAGCTACAGCTAACCCGCTAACAGTTACGTTAAAAGGATTATGAAAGTTCAGAGTCTGCCTGTGTCTTGTTGCGCGGAGAAAACTGTGCGTTTTGTGGCTTAAACTGCACCAAATGGCTGCTAATGGAAAGAGAAAGTAAAAAGGCAGCCCATGTGTCCGTGTGTCTGAGAGGAGCACCTTTCATCGTTGTCTTCTCTGCTCTCTTTGCACGTTTTCTTCATTCAGACGTTGTCAAAACTGGCAGCAGGAGCTGTCTGCTCTTTAGTCCACTGTGTTTCAACCTGGTTTGGCTGCGCGTTACGCAGACACAGGCGCTGCACCCGCGGACTCGCATTAAAGGAACCAATTAAGAACAGCTGATTTTTACATCAGCGGAGCATTCAAACAAAGCCACAGACACTGGGCACACATTAAAGACCAATAATGCAACAAAACCTCTTCTAAAACAAAAATAAGTAGAATTTTGTTGTTCTTTTATATTTACAAAGGCTACAGTATTTTTCAAATGGAACTAATAATAGCCTGCATACAATACATTACTACATTGAAGACCACGTGATCGGTATCGGCCATGATCGGTATCGGCCGATCACAGCAGAGGCTGATCGGTGATCGGCCTCAAAAACCCTGATCGGAGCACCCTTAATAAAAAATATAATAATAACAACAACAGCAACAACAACCACCAACCCATGGCATGAGAAAACTAGGATAGATCAACAGATAAACAAATACAGCTGGGACGGTCCTGGATAAAACACAAAGACAGGGCTGTTAGCTTTTGCACGTACATCTAAAAATGTATCAATGGCTTTGTTCAAGGTAATGCAAGGTATTCTGTTATTTCCACTTTTGCAAACGTTATGAGAAGTACTGAATATGATTCAGAGCTCCCTTCCTGTGATCATACCTTTTTCTAGTGAACTTGTAAATGAGTAATAGCCGATAGAAAAAAAGTGTCAGTACAAACATCACAAGTGATACATCAGCACTGCACAATATCATTCAGGAAAGACGCACAAAGACACATACACATATACAACACTGTACTCTAAACTGAGGTAATCTTGTGTTGCTCCTTGCAATCCAATCATGAGCTCAAGAAGAAAGATAGTGTTTAAACCTAAAAGACTATGATATATTTAATTTTCATTCATGAGGAAATTTGTCACACCAGTACAACACACATCACGGCAAGTTTACAGCAAGATTAAAAATGTAATGTAAAAAAAATACTAACTAAATATGACACTAAGATGTGATATAGCTCTTCTGATATTTTTCATTGTACATTTTCTCTAGTGTTTAGAACTCATCTTATATAAATATATCCAAGAAAGAATAATGTTGCAGTGGTTGTAAAGTATTGTTTGGACATAAAGAAATAACTAGTCATGAATTAGTATCTTAGGCCTCTTAAGGGCACCACTGCATTTTTTGGAAAGCTATATTTCATACACTTGTAAATTGCTCAGAAAGATAATATAAATTATGAATAAAAATTGTCTGTAATCCTGCTCTTAGATAGATAGAAGATATGCACTTTTAATTGGAATTTTTTTTTTATAAAAATAAAAAATAGTAACATACATAACAAAATATAATATAATAAAATAATAATACAATATATACTAAAATAAAAACTTCAATAATTCAGTATACTTACAACATGAACTTAAAAAAATCATAAAATTAATAATAATAAAATAATAAAAAAATAATAAGTCAATGAATTACATGGGCATAAAACTAAAACTAGAAGCACTCTGATATTCCATTAGTAAAGGTAAAAGCCCAAACTTAAATCAGGGACCCATTAGTCTGTTGAGGCATATGTATCTTGCAATGGTAAAGAATCCACTCTAACCAATAACTTGTTCCTGTACTGTCTGGGGTTAGCATCTCTGGCCTGGATCTGGAAATTTTGTAAAAAACACAATTGTTTTGTCACGTGACCCGCATTCAGCTCAACAACATGCATAAAACACCTGGCAGATGCATTTGTAAATAAGGAAAAAATGATGCTAGCTGCGATAGCTTTTTCCTGTCAGTTACGTAAACAGTTCCCGTCACAGAGAAACCCAAACCCTCTTCAGATTTTAACACACACTATTTTTTTTGTCTTTACTGCCTCAAATTCTGCCTGGTTACCCAACGCAAGCTGTGGTCAAGAAACCCCAAAATCATCCTTTTTTTTGCTGTATTTTGATATCATCCTTTACAAGTCTCGTTTACTTCAAAACATCTTTCATATTCTCCTGTTACAAGTTTGCCATCAGCTTGTAAAACATGATCTTTTGGGGTCAGTGGTTGCTGGTAGCCATTGCTAAGGTAAATAAAAGTCGCCAGTGAAGAGGGCATCAGTAACTCTAGACTCCAAGTGACCGAAATACACTTAGATACTTTATCTAGCAACTCTGCAGCCAAGGTATGTGTTTCCTAATACAACAACAAGGTGGGGAGATGAGGGTAGCGTTGCTCTGGCCAGACTGTATTGAAAAAAGAAGGAGGGGAGGCGCTGCCATGGCAACGCTCCGTGGTGGTATTTTGTGGACGTGCGTTGTGAAGTGTGAGAGAAGAGGCAGGCCCGGCAATGCTTGGCAGATACTGTATCGGTGACATTTAGACATGCTTGGCTCACCATTGAACTGGGGCCATATCAACAGCATTACCTCATTAACACGAGTGAAGTCGACGTGACACTTCTGCATCAGCGCCGGCGGATTTATCAAGAAAAGAGTGATTGTGCGGTGTTGGAGATTGGTATTGAGCTGATGCTGTCACCTTGAAATAGCATCTTTATTGTTCTGAGAAAGCAGGGTCAAGCCAGCCAACAGAGTTATTTTGATTGGACAAAAAACTTATCTTTCAAACTTAACTGAAATGTTGTTTTAATTACCTTTGCCAAAAAGGTTATATTTTTGCTGGCACTGATTGGTTGGTTTGTTAGTCTGAAAACAAGATAAGATAAAAAGTAATGGTTAGATTTTGCTAAAATTCCCAGTAAAGGTCAGTAATGGGCCAAAGAAGAAATCAGTTATGTAGGTCTGGGACAAGATCAAGGATTTTTATTCTGTACCATTGCGAGGGCATAGTAGCTCAATAAATAGAGTATTTACCCCAGAACTAGACAATCCCCAGTTTGGGTCCAGATCTGGGCACTCTGTTGTGGTGCTTTGCTTATGTGTCACAATAAAATGAAGATTAGGGTCCCACAATCAGAGCAGTTGAGAACCACTGCCTTAAAGGGAAGTAGTGACAGAGGGGCCACAATAAACATGTTGAGAGGGCCCTATTTACTCTTAAGGAGCATTGAGACTTTTGTGTGGTGGCTCCAATGTGATTTTTGATGAGTGCAAGACTCCTTAAAATAGTGGGATTCATTTTGCCTCCAACTTAAACCTGATATCTTTCAACTCCAGTGTTACCTGAACACGGCCCTCAGATACTTACACAGGCAAAACAGGAAGACTATTACCTGAGTGGACTACTTTCTGTTATGAACCAAAACTAAAAGAAGCTGACTGTGTGTGTTTTGTATAAACATTACTACAAGTATTGTTCTCATTGCGTCATCTTGGTTTTGTCCTGGTCTCAGTCAGTGGTGGGAGGTAAGATACTTTTTTGGGGGTGGCAGAAGCTCAGTAGGTAAAGCTGTTCGCCCACTAACCATAAGGTTGGTGGATTGATCCCTGCTACTAGCATTGTATACTGCAGTTGTGTCCTTGGGCAAGACACTTCACCAACCGTTCCCTCTGCTGTCTGTGGCGTGTTTGCTGGTGGTCAGAGAAGCTGTAGGTGCAGAATGTAGTAGCAGTAATAGTAGTAGTAGTAGTAATAGTAGGACCATAAATAACATTTTTATTACATTTATTCAACTAATAATTGTGCTGTTGACTATTTTAACTTGTACTTGTGTAATCATTTACAGTAACTTTAACTTGGACTCAGTTACTATAGTCTCAGTATAGTAAACATATTAACATGTGTGACCTCCAGAGACAACTGAACTGTCCCAGCTTTCCCATGCTAAAATGGGGACCTGTTAACCCAAGTTCAGCACAACTTCCTGTTATTTATGATTTTATCCCAGTTTTACCAGACCTGTCCTGGTGCCTTGGGTTTGCACAGGCCGGCGTGCAGCTTGTTGCTAATACGAGAGCATTGGTGACCCCTCAGAAGGCGTCTTTATTTGGACTCCAGGGGGCTTTGCGTCACTGAGAAGTCCCAGACAGGTGCACTGCAGACTGGGCTGCACCATGAGCAAATTACTGCTAAAGGAGCCTCTAGATTTAGCAGGTCACGTGACAAGCCTAGTATTAGTTCTGGCTGAATAAATGCCAGTATGCACATAGCTGCTGGAGAAGTAGGCTGAACTTATGGTGGTCTGAAGATGAGCTTTGCAAATGTCAACTAAAAGCAGGTAGCGTAGTCTTTAATCTCAACCAAGACAAAAAACAAAACTAGACATAAACCAATAACAAACTTTTCAAAACCCATGCTTTAAAACTAAAACTATCATAACTGGAAGCAGACCTCCACCAAGGCATTGCAGTTCCACTGTGTTATCCAGTTTCACTAAAGGTTTATTCTCATGGTTGTGCCAGGCGCCAAGGGACGAAAAACATAAACAAAATACACAAGGCTAATCATAGCAACACCTGTTTAGTTTGAATCTTGTTTAAGTTTGGTTAGTTTGTTTGTTCAACTAGCTGCTAGTTAGCTCAGGATTAAAAGTTATGAGCTTCCTGTGTATGAAAGATCATTAGCCACCACTGTCACCCCTCACTAAGGTGAAAAATACTTACTTTTTGAATTACGTTGCAACAAATGCCTGCAGAAAACTTCTTGAGCAACTATAAGGTTTATATGAAAGCCCAACTTGCATATATTGGACAAATATTTTGTAAACTGTATGTCTAATTCTTACCTTTTCATCTTCAGATTTTATTCACAGGCTGCATGTTAGGACAAGATGAAGTACCTGAGAAGTATTTCGTTCACTCGCACCATATATGGTTTATAATCCTCCCTTTTTCCCCGAACTTTTATCCTCTGTGCCCCGCCGCCTCATCACTCCTCTCCCTTTCATCCTGCTCATATCTCGGTTCCTGCTCTGCTCTCACTCTGACCTCTGCGGTTCACAATACTGCACGCACTCCTTGGCTGCTGTCGAGAGCCACTTTGTCTAAGCCAATATTAAATAACTTTCATAAAGAGTTTGATGATGCACTCTCCACTGGCCGGCCTCCTGAAATCCTGCAGAAATTTGAAGTTTGCATGCAGTGAACCTTTGCAATGTTGGCTTTAAATTAAGACCGAAACAAAAACAAGGGAATTTTGTTAAGTTGATGTGATGCAACAGAAGATGACACATAGTTATGCCTTATAAGGGATATTTAGCCTGGTAAAGGAAACACTGATGAGGTTTGCTTATGAAAAATTAAGCTGGTTATGTTTGATTTGAGGATTTAGGTCTTCGATGATCACTCAGAGTGGAATCAGGGGATTAACTGTGGATGTTCTTGGATAACATATGCTCAGAATCAAGACAAATTTTGGCAGGATCTTGTCCTGGATGGCTCTGTGGACCCACAAAGGAATGTGCCAAGGTGGAAGAAGTACTCAAAACTACTACTTCAGAATACCAGAGTAGACACAATTATGCTAAAAAATGTAGCAAAAGCCGTGAAAAATTTGCTTTAGTACAAGTTACTTTTCAAAAAGCATTTTTAATCTACAGCAAAATTTACAACTGCTATTACTATGCCATTGTCACTGCTTCTACTACTAAATTATTCATAAAAGTATTCAATGTAACTTTTACTTCAGTACAAATTACTTTTCAAATCTGTTTTTAATTTAGAGCAAAAGTTACTACTACTAATACTGTTGGTATAATCACTAATATATACAACGGACTGAATAATATATAGGTAATAAGTATTACATGTAAAGTTTATTTAATACAGTATTACCTTTGCAAGTAAATTTTTGTAATGCACTGCAAATTAACTACTTTGACCACTACTACTGTTGCTTCAACTTCTATATAGAGACTAAGTGCTGCTGCAACTACTACTACTAGTACAAGTGTTATTACTACTTACTACTACTACAGCTACTACAACCTCTACCACTATTTTTAAAATTTCCACAACTACATACTTCTCATACTAACTCGTAAAATAGTCCCTACATTAGCTTAATTAGCTGCATTTTAATTCAAGACCACAACTTTTCACGTCAGTAACTTTAACTTTTATAACAGACTCAAGTGTGTTGGCATGCACAAACACAAAAAAGTCTACATCTCAAGTCTCGATGTCCTATTAAAACAAAATTCAAGTGTTGATCGTGGGCCTGACATCAGAATTAGAAGATTTCAGTAACCTGAGAAACACTGGATAAGATGCAATGATATTACTCACAATAACTAAAACAAACCAAAGTAACTTTAGTTCATTTTTAGTTCTGAACACCCGGCAGATTGCCTTCACATGGGCCCAATATAAAAGAAAATAAAAAAAAAAGTGGGACCATTTCTGGGCCCCCTCTGACCCTGAGGCCCGGGAAAACAGACCCCTTTGCCCCCCTGCCGATGGGCCTGCTGAAAGATTCTGTTGATTACTAATGAAAGTTAGCAATCATAACAAATGTTCTTTAGTGATCAAATACCCCGCATTAACACAGCTTGGATTACTTGGTGTTAGTTTCTCTGAAAACTAAACCTCATCACGAGACGATGGGGTTCCTTGCACGATTCTATGAGTGCTAAATAATTATATTATCAAGTATACACAATTTACTTTTCCTCTGATTACCTTTTTGGTAGGTGAATACTGAAAGACATTGTGTGACATTGAGGAAAATTAAGCAGCACTCACGTCAGCCTTGGTGTAACAGACAAAGGCCCTGACAAAGGCCCACAACCCCCTGAAAACAGCTGCGACCCGGTTGATAATAACTGTTTTTTGAAAATGTATTCAGAGAAAATGTACTAGTAAATTTCTTTTATAGTTTATCTGGAAACAGGGCATTAGACAAACTAAAGACAACTCAAAAATGATGTAAAAATAATTTAACAGTCTGGATTATAAAAAGATTTATAGATATTTCTGACCAGTCTAAATATTGAGTGTTGCATCTTAAAACATGCCAAAGCTCCCCCTTAAATATAACCATGTTATTTTTATTCTTTTACAAGAGCCCGTTATATCCCAAACAGACAAAGCACCAGGCTGCATACACGTCCCGCACATATGGAGCTCACACATGGCTTGTTTTCTTAGCCCGTTACATAAGAGCACTGCATTGTCTGAGCACCTTTCACCTATAGTTACCATTGTTTAGTGTTGACACCAGGATGGTTCTTTTAGAAACCACACGTACAGCCTGATGGGGAGAAAATGTCACAGGGGGGTGCTGCTGCTCGCCTTGTACCAAAACAGCTCCACAATAGACAGAGGGACAATGGGATTAGAAAAGCAAACTTGTTGACACCTCTTCATGATGCTGGACAGGCGTGCACGTAATGAGTAAGTGCAGCAGGTCGGGCCAGTTCAAGTGCCCTTTGGCTTTGGAATATCCTCTATGACAGTGTATAGGGCCACATGGGACGTCCCAAGCAGGAAGCAAGGGCCAACCTCTGTGTGGTTCTCACAGAAGTATTTTTCCTGCTCATTCGGGTGATAGTTCTTTCTTCAGTTGGAAAAACCCAAAACATACATATGCACGGACCTCACTAACCTGTTCGCGGCAATGACGCGAAGAGGACGCAATCAAAATAATAATAACAGCTTTTACAGTTTCATTATTCATTATGAACACATGGGCGTGGGCCAACACCATTGTCACAAAACAACACAGTAAAATAAACTGTAACATTAAGGTTGCATCATATTTCAATGATTCAGATCAGGTGATCGTACAAAAGGGCAAACTTAATTAAAATGAATGGCAGCAGTTGACATTATGCAGTGATTCATCTGGACCCAAATGTTGGTCACAGGAAGGTAAAATGCAGTTTCAGTGTTGTGCTTATTTAAAACCTAAATATTAGGGGTGTAACGATACATTTTAAAAAATACGTATTGATTAGAACTGTTTTGATACAATTCAAAAACGATATTGCTAATTTGGAACGATATGATTTGATACGATTCAACACCTTTATATCAATAATCAATACAGCAACTATTTGCCAAAAATCATACGTTTACTCTCAAATACAGCATCGCAGCCAGGATTGACTATGTCCAGCAGACTGAGAGCTAAGAAATGTTTAATAAAAAAACATTTTATTTCATTAAATACACAAAAATTACATTCAAAAAGCTATGTCTGGTTTTATTTTAACATACATATTTCTAATATCAATATTTCCAATATTATTGACCAATATTTCATCTATATCAATATACACGTCCTAGAAAACAATACGATTTGATACAAGATGATGTGTATCAGTATAGTTGTAGGGGGGAAAAATCGCTACATTGATATAGTTACTGTATCGTTACACCCCTACTAAATATGATTTCAAGTAAATTGTAAATCTTATTCTAAAATACCATAACATTTGGAGTGAAATCAAACATTCTTTTTGGCTACAGCAAATAATCTAGTGGTTTAGCTACCTATGGTTTCGCAGAGATTTTTATGTCAAATGCCCATCCTGATGCAATTCTCTCCATTTATTCAGGTTTGGGACCAGCACAAAGGTGTTTTGGCCCACAGGGAATCAGTCCCTCACACACATGGCAGACAGGGTACTCACCAGTATGAGGAGGTTATAAAGTGGCACATAAAAAATATTCAGGGATGAAACTGAGTCTTACTTGACTAGCCTAGTTGAAAATGCTGATATTATTGATAGGTTACAAATTAAAAGTATTTATTGATTTATGAAAAATAACAAATATGGCAATTGGTAATTAAACTTAAAGAAAACACACTCTTAATGGCCATGGCGACATTTTGCAGATGTTTAAAACAACTAACAGTTGCCTAAGAAATATTAATTCATATTATTCAGAGTATATTTGCAAAGAGACAAAAACTATACATAAACCAAAAGAGCTCTGTGTTTGTTTGACGTGGGATAATTTATAAAAATTAGCCATGTGCTTTGCTGTAACAGGACACTTTTGGGGTTTTTCCTAACCCACAATAACAGCAAGGTTCAAGTGGGTTCGATCCCTGGGCAGGCTCAGAATCTTCTCTCACTGTGTAGCTACAAACAATGCCATACACATATACAGTAGGGCAAAATGGTGAAAACTGCCCATAATGGATAAACACCTCAAACTGTTGTCCTTGCGATTCACTGACCACTCGCCAGAGTGTACCCCGTCTCAGGCCCATAGTAGCCAAATAGGTTTTAGTCCTCCGCAATCCCTGGACTGAAATGAGAGGAAGAAAACAAATGAACGGTTTATTTGCCAAGACTGTTACCATCCCATTGTTAATATAATGGCAGTGACCCAGTACATCTACAGTCACCTGCCCTCAAAGTGCTTTTGAGAATAAGCAACACAATACAAAAGCTGATTACTCTGGCCAACAAGCACCAAACGAACACCATGCATCTCATCTAGAGGATTATCTGCAGTATCTGGTAAACAGAGCTGTTGTCATTTTCCCACCATGCATCAGTGTGACAGAGAGACACTCGGCGATTGACTTTGACACAAGAGAAAACGACATATTTGAGAGTGCACGGCCGGAGACTGAAACTGTAGAGCAGGCATTAGGTAATTAATTTGGAGCATGCACCGGCCCGCTGGATATTTCCACTCACCATTCAATAGTATAAGGTTATGGGAGGGACCTGATACTTTGATAGAATTGACTGGCATTGCATAAGTCCTCCATAATTAGAGCGTACAGTTGTTTGCAATTGGCACAAGAGAAATAGAGAAGAGAAAATTACCCAACAGAAAAGTGTTAGGACATACGGCAGGTGCAAAACTTTTATATCAAAATGTGATATTATGGATGTCACATTTCATGCATTTTTGTTTGCTGATAACTACGTTAGGACAAAAGGCCAAATCAAACTTGTTACTCAACCAAAGATAATTGTATTATGGTCATTTCTTATATAAAATCATTAATATGATTCAATAAGTCTGTCAGTGGGGACAATATTATGCAATACATTTGAAGAATTTTGTGAACAGAACATTTAATTCAATAGAGAGCATGGAAATATGCTGTTGACATTCAGTTTATTGTTATACTATCATGAAGGTATTTGGACTTTGTTGACACTTCTAGGTGAAGGGGGCAACTCGGAGGCTCTCCCAGTAGAGCACATGGCATGTATTGCAGCACTGTGGGTTTGATTCCCATCTCATGACAATTTGCATTGCACAGTCTCTCTTCCTACTTTACTGTCTGATCACTGTCTCAATCAAATAAGCAAAAGCCAAAGAGAGACTGGCATCTAGAGTAGCTAATGAAAAAAAAACATTTATAAATAGATAATAATACATTTGAAAGACTTATTTCAGATATTTTGAAGCCCAGGGAAGACATGCTGGAGGGACTATATATGGCTGTGTACCGTATTCAAACTTGGTATGGGCTATATGCACACGTTACTTCCGCGTTCTATGTCAGGCCGCTGAGTCATTTCCGGTTGGGAGAGCCAATGTGGAGCAACGTTGTTTACACGAAAATGGCTGAGTCTTTGGAGTTTACCCGGTGTCTACTCGAGCTACCTAAAGTCACAATAAATGATGTTAGGCGCATTGTTCGTCTGTTTAGCTCGACACCACAGAGCAAAATGGAGAAAGGATTTAAATTCTATATATCATCCTACATAGCTAACTTTGAAGGCAAGTTGCTAATGCTAATTAGCATGAGACGAATATTTTAAATGGCTTTCTTTATTTTCATGACCCGTTAGTAGTAGTCTAATCACATTACAGCAGTGTTTCTTACTTTTTGTCTATGTAATTTTCAGTGTCAGGTAAAAACTGTCTGACAGGTGAGGTGACAGAGCTCGGTGCTACCGCTCAATGAAGAAGGCAGAGGCACCTCATCAGCTGAGAGTAGGACCACAGCCTTAATGTCACGTTCAAAGTCGGGATGTCCCGATCAAGAGATCATTATCGGACACTGATCAAGGAATTTTTTAATGATCAGATCGAATTTAGTCATGTGATCAGGCGATCTTACATTTTACATCTGCTGCAAACCAAAACACAAACTACTGCAGCATGTAGTAGTAATGTGGCAGTAGGGCTGGGCAAAAAACTAATTAATTTGGTTAATTTGCATTTTTACCGTGGACAATGTTAAAAGAGGCTCTATCTATAATCAGCTTCAGTGGAATAGGTCCTCCAAGAGTTACAGCTGTTAGCAGTGTTGTGGCTAATGCTAGCGCCTACAGCAGCTTAGTTAAATAGTAAATGTGTAGACTCTGCAGACGCTAAGAACACTAATAATCACAGAGAAAGGGGTCAGTTTACCTTAGTAATGCCTCCGTTTAGATCTGGCAGCAGTTTGTCCAAAAGAACAGTGTGTGTGATGTGCAGCCTTGGACTTACGTGTCTTTGTTTATGTATGCTAATTAGACACATGCTTTGCAGCTTAGCGTCTTTTCACAGGCCTCATGGTGTATATTATAACAGACCTGGCCTTCAGAAGCAGAGAGGACTTAAACTAAAAGATTTTTATGGCTTCACTGATGTCACTTTGAGAGTAATGCACGCTGCTGCTGCTTTGCTGTCGTCTTGTTCAGACATTTAGCATAAAAACATAGCTATGCAATTTGTGATTATATTACAATGTTATTATATTAAAAGGTTATTACATTACAAAATGCAAAAAAGTAATAATGAAAAAGATTGATATTGCGACTCGGATGGGCCAGAACCAAACATGAAATGATTAGTATGGGATCGAGAGTTGATCGGGACATCCCTAGTTCAAAAAGAAAAGAAAGAAAAAGAAAACTTTGTCCTTTTGGATGTCATCATGTACACACACTCTGACAAAAAAAATACAATTTACTAAAAACAAACGAAAATGAATTAATAAACAAACTCGTTATTTGTTTCGGGAGGTCGATGTCTACCGTCAGCCATAGCCGGAAGTGACTCCGCGGACTTATTTTTAACCGGAAATACGTCACGCAGTTCTGTGCATAGAGCCCATTGAACACAAGGATTTTTTTTATACCAGTAGTATAGTAATTTTTCTTTCACAACAGAACCACAAAGGTATTGTTTAATGGTACCCAGCCCTAGGACTATGGCTGCCTCTGTCTCCCGGCTGGCCATAGAACACCTTGGGATTCCACCAGCAGAGCTGGAGGAAATGTGTGAGCTTAGGGAAGTCTGGGCATCTTGCACTGCTGCCTGCACGACCTGGCCGGATAGGTGGTAGAAGATGGATGGAAGAATTACCATATGGTTTCTGAGAAACACTTCATTGCACAAACTCCTGCTTCAGGAAGCACTGACCAATCAGCAAGACCTCTACATCCAGTCTGCTCTTCATTTTTTTAAAAACAGTGTGTGGCTCCGTTTTCACTGATTCCCCACAGTTACGTTTAATTTTTTTAGTAAAAAGGCATCCAACAAAAAAGTTTAAGGAAATAAAAACTATTTTTTCCCTCTGTCTGTGTTCAAAAGACGGCAACAGTGTGCACTCTCCTGCTGGTCTCTTCACCTGTTTCTTTATGGCACCAGTAGAGTACTTACACTGTCTGGCCCCAAAAAAAGTTGCCACCTGGATTTAACAAAGTAAATAGGTAAGAGCCTCCCTGCAGTTGGTCAGGTCTGGGTTCAGTAACATTATGTTCCCAAAGAATGAGGTCAGCTGACTGCCTGAATATACTGCATGACCAAATGACACTGTCAGGATTCAAGCTCAAATTGTGAAAGAGTGGTTCAGGGAGCATGAGACATCATTTTCACACATGGACTGGCCACCACAGAGTCCAGACCTTGACCCCACTGAGAATCTTTGGGATGTGCTGGAGTGACTGCCTGGCCAAGTCACGCACTAGTAGGTTGTTGGACCTTTAACTTTGATTACAGCATGCATTCACTGTGGCATCATTTTGATAAGCTCCTGCAATGTCACATTTTGTTCTGTCCAGCTGTTTTGCCAAGATCTTATATTGATGATGGGGGAGTCAAACCACTGTGTAAAGTCTTCTCCAGCACATCCCATAGAGTCTCCGTGGGGTTAAGGTCTGGACTCTGTGATGGCCAATCCATGTGAGAAAATGATGTCTCATGCTCCCTGAACCACTCTTTCACATGTTGAGCTCGATGAATCCTGGCATTGTCATCATGAAATAAGCCCGTGCCATCAGGGAAGAAAAAGTGACCTGGTCATTCAGTATATTCATGTAGATTTTTTTTTTTTTTTTTGGCTAAGCAGTGTATTAAAAACATTCTCTTTTAGTTAGATAATGTTTTTAAAGATTGTTAAATGTGCAATTTGGTTCTAGAAGCGACCAAGATTGGTTTAAAAACATATATAAAAGCATAATACAGCCCCTTTAAAAATGTTTTGTCACATTTTAACTTGGATTAATACATGTGGTCCTGTGTCTTTATTGTTTTGTTTTTATGTATTTTGTTGTTTTTTACTTATTTATTGGTTATTTTAGTGTTTTGCACTTATTTGGTTTTACTGGTTCTTATTATTTTAATGGGGACTAGTAGAGCTAAAGAGAGTAATAGTTATTTTTATTTATTTATTTATTTATTTATTTTTTATTTTTCTATGTGCAGCACTTTGGAAACGGTCTCTGTTTATAAAATGCGCTAGCCAAATAAAGTGGATTGGATTGGTCAAAACTTACAATACAAAGACTGATTTATATGTATTTCATAAATATTATAAACTATTATCAAATGGATCCTAGACAGTTTTTCCTCACCCTGATGGGGGTCTGAAGGCAGGGCATGGTCTATTTATTTTTAAAAAATATTGTGCATTTTAGTGTATTGTATTTTAATTATGAAAAAGCCTGATGAGCCATCCTAATTCATGTTTAATTTTATATGAAAAATAGTCTGTATTTATGGTTAAAAATTGTGGATTTCACTAGGCTTACAGCTGTAATGTACTTGAGAATACAATAAACCAATCAAAAGCAAGGGAGCAGTGGCAAAGTGGAAAGAATAAACTGGACTTCTGGACCCACAAACAAAAAACAAAACAAAACAATGATTACCATTTCCCCAGTCTCCCAGCCAGTTCACCTGTCTCTCTGTGTGTGTTACATCACTGGTCAGCCTGTGCATGTTTGTGTGGTGAATGAGGGCACAGACAATAGGCCTTTGTCTTTCCGCATCCTATTTTTCTCTTATGTGGACGACTCCGACACTTACACAATAGACACACACTCAGAGACTCACTCACACCTCGCTCACACAGTTCCTCCTGGTTTCCGTCAAAATGACCAAAGGCCCAGACAGCAAAACAGGAACAATCTGATCCTCATTTCCTGCGCCAACTTCCTGCCTGTCCCCTCCGCGCCTCTGAGCGGACAGACCCACGGAGGAATGAATAAGGAAAAATCTACAAACCGCAGATGTGTAAGACGAGTGGTGGTGATGATGAGGCCTTATGAGATCATGGGAAGCGAACCGATTGGAGAAAAGGGGGTTTTCAAATGGGCAGGTGCTGACTGAACATGAATCAACAGTATTAGATAATGGGAGTAACTGTCCATAAACCATGTGTTCTTATGTGTAAACTACAATATTACTGTATTCTTTAGTATTTATTGCCATGTGTATTTTGCTATGGTCACAATAAGACTCTAGTTTGAAGCTTATAATTGGCAAGATTTTTCATTAATGATCCCCCATTACACAAAAGCAACTTTTATGAGCTTTTAACCATGTCATAATGTTGTTTGCACCTCATAAACAAACCTACAGTAGTATTTTGTTTTATTCACACATTTCAGTAATCTTGTATGCTAAGGCCATCCCCTTCTCAAGAGCTGAAAACGCTCGGTCTCACTGCTCTACGTAGACACGAGAAACAAGGAAGCGCTGCTGCACGTTTCTAAAGCCCAAACACCGTCATCGGACTCATTTGGATAATTTCTGAGCATAAATTGCCATCACTACAAAGCAGTTAGCCAATTTATCTAGCATCATGTTGCTTATAGCCATGCTAATTAGCCATTTTATGCTCTGTTCATTCCCCACTGTTGCCAACAGAGGGAGACAGACACCTAAGCAATCTCTGCAAACTGAAAGTAACAGGTCCCCAAAAGATGTTATCCATACATTATTTTAAGTTATAAAATGGAAAATGCGAAGATGTCCAAAATTGTTTCAAAAAGCCTGAAAAAAGCACAATATAAAATCTAAGAAAAAATAAAGTGACAATTTCAATGATTTAACATTGAGATAAGCACAAAAAAAAAAAAAAAATAAATAAATAAATAAATAAATTATAGCCTTAAAAGCTTTATCAAAAAATATTTTTTACTTGAATCACTCAGAGAGCGCACACATGCACCAAGGCAACGACCCAGCTTACCATCGTTAAGTGCCCAGACCTGATAAGAACAAGAAGCACTGACATCCACCAGAACGTTGGCCCTATCTTGCAATGGTAAAGATATAGTAATGCAATGGATTTAGATAGTGCCTTTCTAGATACTCAAGGTCACTTTGCAATATTGATAAACTCTATGGGGTCGAGCTTCTTCTCTAGCCACAGCTGCGCTGATGGACGACCGATTATAGGACAACCACTCTACCTACTGAGCCACTGTCGCCCCATGCTTGAACATAAACTTAAGGGCTCTTTTAGTTCAGGGGTAAATGCTCTATTCTCTGAACCACAAAGCCCTTATATTATATTATTTGCAATGGCAAAAAATCCACTAAAATACATAGATCCAGACAGTAATCCAAATCTACACCAAAAACAAATAATGTGTCCCTTTACTGACCCCTTGTAGCCGGAGTTAGCCTCTTTCATATCTTCAAAACAGTACAAAATCCTTTAAAAAAATCCACAACAAAAATCAATATCTGACCATATCTTGTAAACAGACAAACCAACAAACTAAATTACACAATATGTTACCTTGACACAAAAAACAAACAGCTAACCACTACTCCCCTAATACTTCACAGTGTAACTCTTGAGTGACGGGGCATTAGCATTAGATAATTCCCCTGTGAGTTTGCAAAGCGATTCTGCAGCTGCAACTGTTCTTATTCAAATTTACTGCCAAGAAGTCACATAACCATTCTGGTAACATTATGGTTTTGTTATTATTAAAGATTCAAAACAGACAATGTTGCAACACACTGTCTCAAAATGTTGTTATTATGCAACCTGGAATAAATATGTTTTTCCTTTATTTCTTTGCTTTCTAAGTCAAATCATTCGTAGGTTTTTTACAAGTGACCTACTTTCACGCTTGGTGACATTTGGCCTTAGGAGTGAAGAAAAAGTAACAATGCCTGTTACACCATGCTTAGATTTAGTGTCATTGAGAGGTTCACAAGGTAGCTGTTATGCTAAACTTTCTACCATGTTATAATGTTTCCTTCTCCAAAACATACCAGGAGTAGTAGTTTGTGCACATTTGAGTAATCCTATATGCTGCTCCTGCAAGTTTCTAAAGCACATACTTACACCATCACTCAATCTGCTGCTAATAGCCATGCTAATTAGCCAATTTTATATTTTTTTTTTCTGAAAGGATTTTTTTTTTATTATACAAAAGAAAATACCAATCTAGAGGTGCCTAAAATTATTTCCGAATGACTGAAAAAAAGTGCACAATAGGCCTCCTTTAAATACCCCCCCCCCCCCCAAAAAAAAAAAAGTAGATATTTTTTGGGCATTTTGTAGGCTTCTTTGACAGGGCAGAACATAGTCAGAAATCAGGGAGAGAGCACAGAGAGACATTTGGCAAACTGACAGAGCCCTGACCCGAACCTCTGACGCTGAGGCAGGCTGCAATTGCTCTGCATACAGCTCTACCACTGAGCCCTACAGAGGCGCACTACTTAATGATTTAATGCCACAATAGTTGTCCTCCCTAAATATGAAAATAATCAGCCCATACTTGCTCGGATATAGGCTCCAGCCACCCACTAACAGGAATAAGCGGAAAAAGAGGAATAAAAAGATGAACTGCAAATGAATATGTAAAGATAACTTTGCATGATTTTAAGACAAGCTTTGTATTTTTGCTTGTACATAACACTTCTAGGGAGCAACTGTGAAGCAAGACTAGAGTAACTTGTGTCTACAGCCACATTGGTATAATCTGGTCTTTTGCATGGTCATGTATAAGATGTATAAGATGTAGATAATGCAGAAGGTTCTGGTCTGGTGAGATGTGTGTTGACATGGCACGGTAGAGTGTTGCATACATGAATTACACAGTGGTATAACTCATCTGGTAATGCAGGTGCACTTGTTTTTGTTTTTTTAATCCTTCCTATTTTATCTCAAGCTACCAATAAAATATTTTTGCAACTTACACAAAAGCACTGTCTCTTGTCTGTTCATAGTTTATTGCAAAAGATGTAATAGCAAACTTCTCACTCAGTTTAGTTCTATTGTTAACTTTGTTGCATTATATTTAAAAAGGTCACTGTAGGCATGTTGGATTAGTTTAAACTCGGTGACACACACTGGGGTGAGGGGGCACCTGATGAGCTGCGGTTCTCCAGGAGGAAGTCAAAACTCAGTCCATCTGCTCTGACAGGAAGTCAACAGCAGCCACACAGAGCAGTCTGACGTCAATGAGAGCCGCAGGAACACCTCCCGCAACACACACACACTGTCACACACACTGTCACACTATCACACAACGTTACTCACAACCTTAAAACTTGACACGCGTTTTAATCAGCTTCCTTTATCAGAATACAACTGTGAAATAGCAGCAAGTTTTTACAGCGACTCAAATGAAATGCAGTCTGTCTATGGCTTGCAACTAATACAGAGTTCTGAATACAAAGCATGCCAACTTCACTTAATACTATGAGCAACAATACAATAACAATTACAATAGAAGCAACATTATCTAACTTTTTCATTCATTGTCTTCTGCCTGTTCCTGTTCAAGGGGTAGAGAGTGGCTAAGGACTATCCCATCACACCAAGTACCATTTTTAATGGACTAAAATGAGCCTAAATCTTGACTAACCTAGATTTAAACCAAGGGATAAAATAGGGATTAACATAAAAGCAATACTAAACAAGGCCAAAGCAGTAAGTGAAACAGGTCTAAAATAAGATGAAACCAGGACTAAATTAGGCTAAACCATAACTATGTGATACCAGGACTAAACCAGGACAAATCAAGGACTAAACCAGGAATAAAAATGGCTCTAAATCAGGACTTGAACTGCAAAGGACTCCTGAGTAGGGCTGCACAATATATCGCAAAATGATCGTTATTGCAATATCAGCAAACACAATATCCATATCACAAGAATCTAAATATATCACAATAACGCTGTGGTCTTCCATTTGACAGAGATTTACACTGAAGAATCATTTTCCACCAGAGCCTTAAAAGAACATGTGTTGTGACTAAATAAAAATGTTTAAACAGTCCATTTTTTATTGGTAATTTAATTAATTTAGTCACAGCTTAGCCTTGTTTTATTTCTGGTTTAGTCTGTGTTAAGTTTTAATTTTGTCGCTGTTTTGACTTGTAAATACAGGAACTTACATTTTTGTGAAATGTAGTGAATTTAACTTACTATGTTTGAAAAATAGGCTCTATTTTCAAATATCGCAATAATATCGTTATCGCAATTTTCAACATAGTTATCGAATATCGCATTTTTTCTCCATATCATGCAGCCCTACTCCTGAGTACCACCAGAAGAAGGCTACGTACCACCAGTGACACCCACACCACAAATTGAGAACCACTGCGCTCGACAATCGCCTCTATATTGCAGGCAGTTGATCTTGTCATTTTAAAAGCAAAGCAGGACTTAGAATAGGACTTTTTCTAGAGTTTAAGATGTTTTACAATTCATAAAGTTTGGCCTTATGAGAGAAAAAAAGCAAAAATCTTATACAATCTTATTACATTGTCTTGCAAACTAATGAAACTATGGGCCAGAGGCGGGGGACCGCCATGGGGACAGCAGCATCTTAGGTGCAGGGCAATGGGAAATTTAGATTCACCAATTCTGCATGTATATCTTTAGACAGTGAAAGGAAGCAGGAGAGAACCCAAGGATTGTTGGTGGCTGGCCCAAGAATCAAACCCACAATATCCTAGCTTTGAGGGAGGAGCTAACCACTCTGCCACTGTGCACACCACACTGTAACTCAAAAGTATGCAGTCTGAAAATGACCAAAATAGTTAAAGTACTTTTAGCGGATATAAATCACGTTGCCAGATATTTAAGCTATAAAAACACAAACATGGTGCACGAGGTGTTGTTGATTGTCTGAATGTATAAATGAAACATAAATATGAGCTTGTTTCGCATTGAATAGTTGTTTGTAAAGGTCTGAGGTTTCATTCTGACGTGTCACTTTGAAGTTGAGAGATCTTGGTTACTCTCAGTCTTAAACATCAGTGGTTGTTGGGTTATTGGAGTTCATACTTTGGTAGTTTCACTGTTGCTCATATGCCTCTGTGTCTGTCTGCCCACTGTTGGACTCAAGTCTGCGCTACACCACTATTTATTTGAGTAAGAGGGCACTACTTTTTACTGGAACTGTAATGACCCTACAGACAAAAACAGTGGTTAACCAGATATTCTTTAAAAAATGTATGTATAGGTTATTATGTTGGTTTAGGGGATGCCAATCTTCACAGGGGGTAATGATGGGCAATATTGAAGGACACGTTTTGTTTCAGCAGTGCATATATACATAGAGTACATGCAGTAGTCATTTTGAAACTGATCTAGACGCAGACACTGGGCACATTATTGTTACTGAATCAAATGAGGAGCAGGGATTTTTTTGTTTTGTTCAAGAACTAGGACAAAAGCACATTAAAATGTTCCAGTAAAGGTCTGTCATTCACGTTTAAATGCAGAAAAGGAGAAGGCAATTTTGTGGGTCACTACATAAAATTGAATGAAAAAGTACACATGTAAAAATCTAGCACAGGCCAAAAAAAAAAAAAAAAAAAAAAAAAAGATAATTTTGACAATTAAAGTGACAGTGACAGCTACTGGACAATGTCAAACCACTGTGGCTGGATAATACATCATTTAAGTAGACAGAAAAGGGAGCAGCCGAATTGGACATCTGTCATCAAATCTGTCATCTCTAGTGGCCCTCAATAAAAAAGTTCGGACACCTCTGACTTATGCACAAGTACTGACAAGAATAGAACAATATAGCACTAATGGACAGTGCATCAATACTTTTTTATTAATGCATTTATTTGTCTATAACTTTAAGGTTAGGTTTTAGGTTAGATATATCTGGTCTCTGTTACATTAAGTATGGTTAATAACATAGAAAGGTGGCACTAGCTCAGTAGGTAGAGCCGGAAGGTTGGTGGATCGATCCCTGCTACCAGCATTGCATACTGCCGTTGTATCCTTGGGTAAGACTCTTCACCCTGCTTGATGTGAAAATATTTAAAAGTAGAAACACTTATGAAGGTCAGACGTCCACCATGGCACACCTTTTTCTCGCAGTAGTAAACTTATATTGTCTAGAGCTGAGCATTTTCTCATTCAGGAGAATACGTTCTACATAAAGCCACAAAGCCCTTATACTTTGCTAGGATTGAGAAGAGCCACTAAAACAACATAATTTGTTCCTATTCTGATCTCTTCTCTTCTTCTTATCTCTGGATGGGGATAGTATTATTAATGGCACTATTTTGGTATGGTATAGAATTCTTCCAGAAATAATTGGATCCAGATCATGTTCTGAGTCCACAAAAACAGATAATTTCCAGGCCCACTACTCATCTGATTTTTTTCATTATAGAAATCTTACTTACTTACAACAAAAAACAACTTCACTGTGAAAATCAATTAACTTTATGCAACACTTTGTGAAAGGGTTATTCAGATGAGAAGAAGTTCTGAAGATCATTTGGTGCGAGGTGAGGCAAAATCCCTCCATTATCATCTAGCTAATAGGAAAAGATATGAGACACATACTAGAGCCTGACCAGTATAGCAGCCAGTTGATATTATCAGCCAATATAGCCCATTAGAAAATTATCAGTTATCGGCCAAAATCTGGCCGATATCCACCGATATAAACAGTACTATTTTTACCCTGTGCTGAAGTAGTGGAATAAGACCTGTTTATTAGCAACAGTTGGTTTTTTACACTACGATACCAGTATCGGGTATCGGTACCGATACCATGTCCAAGTACTCGTACTCGTATTCATAAAAGTGGGCCGATACCAACAACCGATACCATTTTACAGCGCTGTCACATGACATTCCCCTCTCAGCTGAGCAGTGAGAACCGAGTGGAAGGATTTCAAAGTGAACTGTACAGAGATAAAAGCAAAGATGACTCTACATTCTGCTCAGCCAGACTTATCCCAAATCATATGTGAGTCCTGAAACTTAAGCAGTTGTCCTTTTGTTGTCCTAGTTGTCCCGAAAATGATATAAGCGCAGAGTGTGAAGCAGTTGTTGTCTGATAAAACATAAGACGTACCGTTGCTAATTGTGTTAGCTGCTGTGTTAGCTGCTGTATGTCTTGGCGAATCTCCGCTGGTTATGCTCAGATGCTCAATCTGTCTTTAAAATGATTTTAGCGATTGAATAGAGGAGAATCTAAGCTTTAAAGTGAGGTATAACATGTCCATGTTGAGCAAATCTTAGCCATGGTTAGCTGTGTTCAAACCACTCTGTTGTAAAAATAACTTAGCATCACAGAGCGGGGATAGACGGCAAAAAGACGACACGGTATGGGATGAATGAGATACAGCAGTGTGACTGTATAAACTATAAAGTTACCCCTATATAAGTACTCGTATCGGCACTCGGTATCGGCGAGTACTCAAATGGAAGTACTCGTACTCGTATCGGTTTGAAAAAAAGTGGTATCGGTGCATCCCTAAATATAATACATAAAATACATAATAATACTCCCCACACCAATGCCCACTACACCCTATATAACAATCAGCATAAAGAACAATAAGCAGCTTTCTACAACATTTTAAAAATAAGCTTAGTCTAATAAAGTGGCCTGGGATGTACACACCATATTCATGTAAAGAAGAGCAGAAAGAAAAATGCTTTAGAATACTATTTCCTAATGTATAACTGGATCGGCCGATGTATCGGATATCGGTATTTTTTGTTACGTAATATCGGTATCGACTCAAAAAATCTATATCGGTCGGGCTCTAACACATACCCAGATGGTATTGTATCATTTGATCGTGTGTATTAAACCTTCTGCCCACGCCACATTTGATGGCTTGTGTGTGACGTGCCAAGTTTCAGTTATTGAGATAGACAGTTAGCACTGAAAGTTGGTGTCAGTTTTAAAATGCTCTCCTATTCTCATCCAATTTGTGTTTTATTTCATTTAATGTCACATTTGTACTTTGCTTCTCTTTTTACTGTGTCCGTTTTTTTTGTTTTTTTTTACAGCTGTTTTGTGGTGAAAGCAGTTGGAGTCAGAGCTGGAATTGCTATATTTACAGACATTTTTTGCATAATTTAGACTTTTATGCCATTTTTTTATCAGGCACATGTCCGAGCAACCATGTGGCTGATGGACTGCTTCCCCATCTTTTAGCAGTTTGGACCTTCTTACACTTTTGTTCATAGGAAACATCATCTTTAACTGTTCTCATTGTCCGATTCTTTTTTTTTTTTTCCAGTTTTAATAAGTATTACTAAAACAAATGGCTATATTAAATTAATTTCTTTCATATTGGTCCAAAAGAATGAAGCTCAGATGTCAGAGTCAAATTTTTTCAGAGATGAATAATGAGCTCATATACAGGAGAAAAAAAATCAGGTAGCACATCTTTAATACCATATAAATTATAATTACGAACAAACTAACATTATCCTTACATCTGGAATCATCTCCATCATATATTTTTTTAACCAACATTAGTGTTAGACCAGCCCACGCACACATTCACATGAAAAATGCCTTGAGACTATTTGTTGTTTACTGCAGAGCACACCACCAGCAGAAGAAGAAACCAAACCACTGTATAAATAGTCCATCTCCCATTAGGCCACGACAGAGAGTGTAAACATCTACACAGCAGCCCACATTTCATCACATACATTAAAAACATCATCTTCAGTCTCATCTGCGGACACTGCCCCTCGCTGGTGCCTACGTGTACGTGCACCACGCCAAGACCCCCAAAAACCAGCTGCTTCAAGTCAGGAGCGATGAAAGAAAGGGGAGGAGGAGAGCTGTTATCTCTGAGTTAAGCGCCTACACAACAGTGCGGACCGCCTGCGCTAATATCAGTAGCGGGCCGACCGGGGGCTAATGAGCTCGATGACAAAACAGTCTGGATTTAGTGCAGGCGTTGCAGACTGATGAGGGGAAAATAGTTGAAAGTCATCACGTACACAGATTGAGGAGGAACGGGACGGGGGAGTCTGAGGAGAAGAAGGGGAATAATAATGAGAGAATATTTGAGCTGTCGAGTGGGAGAGGAATGGTCGGGGCCCGATATAAAGCAGAGAGTGATAAAAAAGGAAGGATTTCGGCACGTAGCGCTGCAAAAGTCAAGCATGTAGCAGGAGAGGGGCTCACGTCTTACCTGGGAGACACACTCTGGTGATGGGGGGTTGGGTGGCAGCGGCGGGAGACCTCCTGGAAAACAGAAAAAAGATAAGGCATAGTCAGAATACTTTTTGAAGAAAGAATATTTTAACATCAGCAATGCCTTTATCCCTAAGTACTCTTTTAAGGCATAAATGTTGTAGTAATGTTGACACTAGGAAGCTGTGGTTCTCAATAGGTCTGGCTTTGGGATGAACCATCAACCAAGCCTCGACCCAAGTAAGAGACATGTATTTGAACTTATCAAATGTACTGAATAACCACAAATGCAGTTTGAACTTGTGATAGTATAACAGCAGAATATCACAGTCTGTCCACACAAAAACAAACACATTCAAAGATAAAGCAAACAAGTGGCGATGCTGTGGCTGCAGTTTATTTAAAAACACAACTCTTCAGGGCTGCAGCTATAGCCGTTTTAACAGACTCAAAAAAAAACAAAAAACAAAAAAAAGTTGATGTCCTATTAAAACTATCATAAGCCTGACATCATAATCAGAACATTTCAGTAACAGGATCAGGCTGTCTTTTATGCAAACCTGGATTTTTGATTTTTTGTTTGTTTGTTTTGTTTGTTCTTGTTTGGTTTCTCTCTACACCTGTCCCATACTGCCTACTGTTAAGGAGTTTAAATTGATGTTTATTTTTCATTTTATTTTTTATTAAACTTTTTTCTTTCCCCAAAACTGCTCTGCCACCCACTTGGGCCCCAACCCACCAGTTGAGAACCAGTTTGATACCACTGTCATAGAAAAGTAGTAGTAACGCAATCATTTAAGTTATATGGCTCAAACTTTTCATTTCATGCAACAGGGGGTTGAATATCTTCTCCCTGTATAGTGGGACTCATGTGTGACTCATATTCTGTACTAAAGCCTATATAAAATGAGCAGGAAATAGTGCTGTGAGCCCTATAGGTGTTGACTGGTTCCCTTTGAGGCTCTCATTGATGTCGTGAGCTGAATCAATTTGATAAATGTACGCTGGAGCTTCTGTCTTTGTGTGAGAGTGTGTTGGTGTCAGAGGGTGGCACAGGCAGATGTAGGTCAGATGGGACTCAGATGCTCGATGCCACAGTGTGAGGAGCCGTGGAGAGCCCTTATGTCTCTGGATACAAATGTTCAAATAAAGATTCACTGTGAACAATGAGGAGAATTATGGCCTGCATTCACTTTAACACAATGTGCATATGTGCTCTCACTCTCATCAAAGAGGAGTGTGACCTGAGACCGATTTAGACACTCTCGTTGCAATTAATAGATTTTATAAGGTGATGAAATATAAATAATCTTAAGATACAGTTGGCTGAGTTTAGAGTAATCCTAGGTGTGTTTTCTCATGTGTTGTCTCACTCTAGATACACTGGTTCCCTCTGTAACTTTTCACACCAAGTACCACCTTAGAAAATATTTGGCTTTCAAAGTACCATCTTTAATTAACAAAAAAATCAGCAAAACTTTTTTATTATGTGACTAAAAATTACTTTAGTACTGCCAGAGAAAAACAGGTGGAGACCATCAGAGTGGAGAACTGTTACTCTTTTTTTGAACTGAACCATTTTTGCTTCCTTAAACTTTTTGTACAATGCCATTTTACTACAAAATGAAAAATAGGAATCTCAGAGCCGTACGCTGTTTTTTTGAATAAATGAATGAGTGGGCAGTGGTTCCTAGAGTGGGTGGGAGTTTGTGGGACCGAGCTTTCTGAGGCCTCAGAGTGCCGGAGAATATAGAATTACTCAAACATGCTTGAATGAAGCAAAGAACTCCAGGTATGCTTTTGATGATGAACATTATAACATGGTAGAAATCTCAAAAAAGCTGATTTTGCATAATGTAGCCCCTTTAAACCAATGCTTGATAACTTTCAAAATATAGAGTATGCTATAATACAGTGATTCTGAACAGGTGGGTCATGGGGAGGTTGAATATACAATTGTTTCAATGTTTATCTTATGTTTAATCAAAATATTATTTAAATAAATAAATGATAAAACCTATTTTAACATACATGTCCCACATGTAGAAGTAGAATAATATAAAAAAAAAAATCCAAATTCTTTTAAAAATGGGTCACAATAAAATAATCAAAGATAAAATTGGGTCCTTGGATCAGACCAGCAGAGAACCGCTAGTCTAGTAGCAACACTCTACTGCCATCCCATGATAACAGAAAATCTTGCCTGCACATGTCTATACATTTTTTACATAAAATACTCTAGCCTCTATATTAACTATTATTTAAAAGCCTCCCATGTGAGCCATTGGTAGCATTTGTCTCCTTTAGTAAAGATACAGCCTGATAATTTGCACAGTGCTGCTTTAAACTACATCATGGGAGTGCTGATATTGATTGGTATTGATTCCACCAGTGACACATGCTATTGCCTTCTCCTTACCTCACCATTACAGTAACCTGAGTGATAGAATCCTGATATGCTACCGAGACCACTGCTGCCATGGCAACAGGTATTACCCAATCGCATGGACTGACAAGCATCTAACAGCATCTGTGGTATGTTTGGGGTTTGATAATATGGGTTTGTCATTGCTGGCCATGTTTCATAAAATGTGTGACAGGTTGTTGTTTTTTTTTTTACTAGCCTTAATTTATGTGTGAAAATATGACGTGGCCTCCATTGTGCAGCAGCCTTAGCACTGTAGATGCATACTAATGAGCCATACCAAACATGTGAGTGGTTATGGAGCACTGGAGTACCTTGGCCACAACAGGGATTTGATTTGAAGGATTCCGCATCACAGAAAACTATTTTTAATGTCCTCATGAGACACTGACCTATTTTCATTACATCTGGAGGTAACAGATAGCCACCAAATAATAATCCAAAAGATGTTTAGAAGACTTAAACTGATGCTAACGTATTGGGGGCGAAGGAATGTTTTGTGGTTTGTTAAAAGGATGCGCTTTAAGGCACAATGGATGAAGCTGCAGAGGCACTACTCTGGTGGTTATAAGGCCTATGCTTCCACCTAGTGGCCACTCAACAAAACTACAGTTAAAAAGTGCAACAGTGCTATGCCGTATAGTGAAATGGATTAACCCAGATAATTACAATTGTGCCAGTTGCTTGAGTTGAAATCTGTTTAATAGCAGTGCAAAAAAGCAATAGGTGCACAGTACCAGTCAAAAGTTTGGACACAACTTCCCATTCAATTCTTACAGGAGAGTGATTCTTAAACTTTTCACATCAAGTATCACTAAAATGGACTGAAATGACCCTTCAAAAAATGTACTAAATAAGCTCAAAACAAGGAACTAAACTAAGGACTAAAATAAAAACAAACCATGGACTAAAACAAGGACTAAACCAGGTCTAAGCCAGGACTAAATCTATAACCAGGACTAAACTAGGACTAATACTAGACTAACACATGACCAAACAGTGGTCTATACAAATTTTCATTCCAAAGCAGAACTCAAACAGGACTAAGCCAGTACCAACACAAGTTTAAGCCAGGACTAAACCGGGGCTAATCTAGGACTAAATTAGAACTAATAATGGATTAAAACAGGACCAACAGTGGTCTACACAAATTTAAATTCCAGAGCAGAACTCAAACAGGACTAAAACTGCACTGTAAGTTAAACTAAATCACTTAAACTTGAACAGCAAAAGAGTCCTGCAAGTACCACCAGAAATAGTCTGTGTACCACCAGTGGTACCCATGCCACAGTTTGAGAACCGCTGTTAAAGGAAGATGTGTCCAACTGTTTGACTGGTACTGTAAAGACAAGGCAACAACCTTTGTGCAAGTCCAAAAAACAGGACACTGCTCAGTTGTTCTATAGTGAACAGGAGAAAGTCACTAGGTTCAATGTGAAAAATTCACGTTAAGTGTATCTGATGCATTTTTGCATAACTGTTCAGTTGCTGAGTCTAGTTTGCCTATAGCTATAGCCAACAAGTTTGAGAGGAATGGCATTCAAGTATTTATATTTGTCAGGTCTGTTTTAGAGTGCATTGAAAAATACTTAAATTTATTACTGCTTTTCAAATTTGTGTTGGTCTAACATATGCAGGCTAGATTTTGTAATGGCGTGAGATGGCAGTACAATTAGAAGTTACTTGTATTCCATTGGTTCTCTACTGTTCTGATTGTTGGTCCCAATTCTATCCCTAATCATTCTATTGCCACATTCTATTTTTCTAGATAATTTTTCTACAGCCTTTATGACCCTTTGGTCTTTGTGTCCTTGGGCAAGACACTTCATCCACCTTGCCTACATGAATGTGTTGTAAATATTTAGGCTCAAAATAAGATGAGAATTATTGAAATTATATTCAACCTTGCTGCAAACAACCAGTTGCAAATCACTGATGTCATAGTGACATCATGATTCCTATATGTAAAAGCATTCAAATGGATAAACATGGATATACAGTTGAAAGAAAAAGTAAGTGAACCCTTTGGGAATACTAGGATTTTTGCCTGATTTGGTCATAAAATTTGATCTGATCTTCATCTAAGTCATAACAATAGACAAACACAGTCTGCTTAACTAATGCTGCAAAAAAAATCACATGTTTTCATGTGTTTATTGAATATGTATTTAAACATTCACAGTACAGGGTGGAAAAAGTAATGGATTTAATAACTGGTTGATCTTCCTTTGGCAGAAATAAACTCAACCAAACATTTTCTGTAGTGAAGGTCAGGACTCTGACTGGGCCACTCCAGAAGGCTAACCCTAACCCTAAGCCATTCTGTTGTTGATTTGCTTCTGTGTTTTGGGTCAGTGTCCTGTTGCATCACCCATCCTCTGTTGAGTTTCAGTTGGCAGACAGATGGTCTTAAGTTTTCCTGCAAAATGTTTTGATAAACTTGGGAATTAATTTGCTGTAGATGATAGCAAGTTGTCCAGGCCCTGGGGGAGCCAAGCAGCCCCATACCATGATGCTTCCTCCACCATACATAGCCTTGTTTTTTCTTCCAAATAACTCAACTTTGGTTTAATCTGTCCACAGAATATTTTGCCAGCAGTACTGTGGAACATCCAGAAGCTCTTCTGCAAACTTCAGACGTGCAGCAATATTTTTTATGGAAGTAGTGGCTTCCTCCGTGGTGTCCTCCCATGAACTCCATTCTTGTTTAATGTTTGACCCATTGTAGATTTGTCAACAAAGACGTCAGCTTGTGCCAGAGATTTCTGTAAGTTTTTAGCTGACACTCTAGGATTCTTCTTCACCTCACTGAGCATTCTACGCTGTGCTCTTGTAGTCATTTTTACAGGACAACCACTCCTAGGGAGAGTAACAGCAGTGCTGAACCTTCTCCATTTATAGACAGTCGCTCGTACCGTGGAACTATGAACATCAATGCTCTTAGAGATACTTTTGTAACCCTTTCCAGCTTTATGCAAGTCAACAATTCTTACTCGTAGGTCTTCTGAGAGCTCTTTTGTGCAAGGCATGGTTCACATCAAGCAATGCTTCTTCAGAATGGCAAACTCAAAACTGGGGTGTGTTTTTTATTGCGCAGGGCCACTTTAAGCCACTCCTCCAATCTTCTCACATTGAATGGACTCCAGGTTGGAGTCCATTCAAGTGAGAAGTTCCACACCTAACTCCAATTAGCTCTTGAAGAGGTCATTATCCTACGGTTGCACTTACTTTTTTCCACCCTGTACTGTGAAGGTTTAAATAAATATTCAACAAACACATGGAAACATATCATTTTTTTGCAGCATTAGTTTAAGCAGACTGTGTTTGTCTATTGTTGTGACTCAGATGAAGATCAGATCACATTTTATGACCACATTATGCAAAAATCCAAGTATTTCTTATATACACAATGTATATACAAAATAGCTCACTGTTATGCACTCATACTTACTTGCTGGAGGCACACTGGACATTGGTGAGCACTGTAAAGTTATTCCTCACACTTCGAAGGCTGGCCAGAACCTATACAACAAGAAAGAGAGAGAAATGTTAACACAATGCAGCTTCAAGAAGAACCAAAATGCACAGTTAATAAAGAGCTCAAATACATATTGTAATCAAAAAAAGATTATGAAAACATAACATTAATCAGGTATTATGGTATAGGAAAGCCAACTTGCATTCCTAATATTAGTTGTGTACAAAAATCATTGGCAAAACTTTCTTTTCCTTTCTTTTCCTTCCTATGTCTCCTTTTTCTTTTCCTTCATGACGTTCAGCTGATGTACAAGATTATTCACAGCCAGGCCCCCCCTCCCCTTAAGAACTATGTCCATCTGGCCTCAGATACACATACTAGAATTACAAGAACCCCTACCAGAGGGCGGTGTAGTATCCCCAGATGTAAAACAACATTTGCTCAATCATCATTCTCATACAAAGCTACAATAAGATGGAACACAATACCTCATGAAATTGTGTCCTCAACAAACTTTTACTCATTTTCAAAGGAATTAAAGACTTGGCTACTACAAAATCAGGTATGTAATCAATAAAAACTAAAAGTCAGCTACCTCTTCCCTGTTGTATGTGAAAGAATGCACTTTAACTGTGAGACTGAGAAAGAATGCACTTTAACTGTGAGACTGTGAATGAATGCACTCTAACATTGACATTAACAATAATTGTATATTTTAGTATATGTATGTTTTATTTTCTGTGTAACCAAGGACAACATATGGAAATTAGCTTGAAAGCTATAATGTGATACAAGCATATTTGCCCTGTGCATAATGTAATTTGTATATTGTCCTAATAAATAAAAAAAATAAAAAAACTTGATAAATACACAAGATTAAATAAAGATAAAATTTACCTGAGCAAATGGAGTTACTATCAAGTCGTCACCATGTCTGAAAACACAGGTGATAAGAGCATGTCAGTAACAATCTATTTGGAATTAGTATATTTACAGCACATAACAATGTTTTTCTTTCCCTATGAAGGCCAGTGCCAGTTTGGCCCAAGTCAAAACCTAATTTATTTATTTTGATAACTATAATGTGAGACAGACTCCAAAAAAGGGAGGATTTACAGAAGCAGGTCACAGGTCACAAACCAAGGTCTTCCGAGCACTGTAGCCTTTTATGGTTAACCACAAGGCTGTGTGTAAAGAAACTTGGCCAAAACACCACATGATTAGTCTGTATTTTGAACTCAAATTTTATGTTTTGAGATTTACAGGGGGATCTTTATATGTCAATTACACAAGGTCTACAGTCACAATTGTCCCGTGGGTGCAGAGGAGTAGAAATTTATGATAACTCAGAACACTGAAGTTTGGACATAGCAATAAAACACTGAAGTAATCTAGACTGCTGTCATTAAAGGTCCCATAGTATGCTTTTTCAGGCTTTTTGATACAGCTTTGACACCTAACATTTTTATTATTTATCAGAGGGTTTTTCCAAGTTTTTTTTTTTGGTCTGACACTAATTATTATTTGTCTTTAGTTTGTATGGAGATGTAAATCCACTGTGCGTGTCTATGGTACACTGGTTGGCATGAGTATGTCCTTACAGTTCAGAGGCGATGGAGGAGTTGCGTGACATAGATTTGGGTGATAGATCGTAGTCACTGTCTGAGCGGTAGAGGAAGGACTCTCTGCGCTGGTTGTGTCCGGGGAAGTTGGTGTGGAGGACCAGGCCCGAGCCGGGGGAGGCCTGGGGGTCCAGGGGGCTGCAGCTCGCAGATGGGCCATTCTCCACATCAAAACTGGAAGACAGAAATAAAGAAAATGCTTAATATCATAAGTACAGATATCATAAAACCACTGTTTTCTAGAATGAGTGCGAGTATGAATACCTTTAATTGAGAATAGACACGAGTACTTGTTACAAACATTTCAGGACCATGTTTTCTTTTCTTTTTTCACAGTGTTTTGTTATAACCGGCTTTTTATTGAAGTAAATATTTTTGAGGCTCACTATCAATTTTACAGCTCTGTGCTCACACAAAGGCATCTGCACCAAAACAAAAGGAGTGCCATAACTCACAGTTATTCCATTGCTCTGAATGTATAAATCACGTTATAGACAGGCGGTTCATCCAATGGCTTTTTGTACCTGTGTGGTAATATTTGAAAACATCAGTGCAAATTCAAGACTTTGATACCAGCAAGTTTACAAATGACCAAATGTTACCTAGATACATGCACAGTAAGATATCCTTTACCTATACAGTGGGGCAAAAAAGTATTTAGTCATCCACCAATTGTGCAAGTTCTCCCACTTAAAAAGATGAGAGAGGCCTGTAATTTTCATCATAGGTATACCTCAACTATGAGAGACAAAATGAGGAAAGAAATCCAGAAAATCACATTGTCTGATTTTTAAAGAATTTATTTGCAAATTATGGTGGAAAATAAGTATTTGGTCACCTACAAACAAGCAAGATTGTCTTTCAGCATGACAATGATCCCAAACACACTGCCCGGGTAACGAAGGAGTGGCTTCGTAAGAAGCATTTCAAGGTCCTGGAGTGGCCTAGCCAGTCTCCAGGTCTCAACCCCATAGAAAATCTTTGGAGGGAGTTGAAAGTCCGTGTTGCCCAGCGACAGCCCCAAAACATCACTGCTCTAGAGGAGATCTGCATGGAGGAATGGGCCAAAATACCAGACTTAAAGAAAATGTTTGACCTCTGTCATTGAAACAAAGGGTATATAACAAAGTATTGAGATGAACTTTTGTTATTGACCAAATACTTATTTTCCCCCATAATTTGCAAATAAATTCTTTAAAAATCAGTCAATGTGATTTTCTGGATTTTTTTTTCTCATTTTGTCTTTCATAGTTGAGGTATACCTATGATGAAAATTACAGGCCTCCCTCATCTTTTTAAGTGGGAGAACTTGCACAATTGGTGGCTGACTAAATACTTTTTTGCCCCACTGTATACAGATGCAATCAGAAATAGATTTTAAGCATTTATCAAATAAAGAAGACAAAAAGATCCTGGGATGTCCTGAAGCGGCCTTCTCAGTCTCCAGATTTAAATCTGATTAAAAATCTTTGGTAGGATTTAAAGAAGACAGTTGAAGTTGAAGGCAGGCTATAATATCACTGAGCTAGAGGATTTTGCAAATAAAGAATGTGCAAAGATTCCAGTCAAGAAGTGTTAGAAGCTTGATAGCAATTACCCAAAACATTTATTAGAAGCTATAAAAGCTAAAGGATGCTCCACAAAGTATTGAAGCTAGGGGCTGAATAATACTGCCCCATAATACAGTCACAAAACATATTTGAGCATTCTGGATTTCATTAACAAACATGAAGACAATTCCACACATTTTCCACCACATTACGTTTGCTGCAGGCACAATCCCACACACATTTAGAAAGGGGCAGTAGAGGGCACCGTGCTACACTGCTCACCCCTCCTCCGTTCAAGGCCGTACTCAAATCTATAGTGTGTTTTGTAGCTACCTCGAGATGAAAGTGGCTCTCTTTCATGCTGGCTTTGGCACGCTGACGAACAATGCTTCTGTATTGTCAACACTCACCAGCATGGAAGATCTAGTTACAAAACAAACTCCACATAAAAGCTCAATGGCCAGTCTATTGACGAGACACAGGTTTAAATAAAGGCTACTGTGTGTGGAGGGATGCTTTACAAGTGAGCTTCAGTGCATCAGATATACAAATATAATTACCACAAAATTATTATTAATAGAAAACAGTACACAAGTCAGTTAAACAGGCAGTATAGAGAGTTCATAATAAAACATACTTGTAGTTATTAATACATATCCGCTGCAAAATAAAAAAAAACGCTCCATTTCTCATTTAGGGTCGCCACAGTGAATTAGCGATTTGGTTACACTGGATGCCCTTCCTGTCACAAGTCAGAAATGCCTTGCCCAGGGACACAACAACAGTACACACTTCGGGCACGATTTGAAATTGCCATCCCGCTGGTGGGTGAGCAAATGCTTAACCGACAGCAAACCTTAGGACCAAAAACTAGTAGCACCTTAAAAGTGCAGAACTCAACCAAGGCATCGACCCTGTCCTGCAATGGTAATTATACAGTTCCCAGTGGCGCAAAAGGGCTCAGTGGTAGAGCTGCGTCAATAAAGCCTAAAATGGACAAAAAAGAAAAAAATATATAAAAGAGGTATAGTTCCCAGACCTGGAATTGAACCAAGGTATCTTATGGCTGCTCTATCTATTGAGTTATCCTTAAAAGTTTATATATCTCAGAATGAAAAATAATCCACTAAAACTAATCATTTGGCTGGTGTAACTATCTGTGGCCCTATTTTGCAATGGCAAGGAATCCTTAAAAAAATACTGGATCCAAACAGTGTTCCAGAGCCACACGAAAATCTAACACTTTCTTCCTTGGCCCATTCCTAAGTGTTGCTGAAATCCAAACAAACCAACACTGGCAAAAACATAACTCTGCTGAGGTAAAAATTGCCATTCTTTTGCGCTTTCTATAAAGTTGACCAAAGGGCATGTGTAAACCGTATTTGCCAACAGTGTAAGGACATGTTTGTGAGATTTATTAGCACATAACCTCAAAAAGACAAGGAAGTAGTATGATTAAAATATCAGAGTTGAATGAAAAGTGAGTGTGTGTTAAACATGTATTCACACGCATGCCTGCACTATGTATCATAAACTTAACGCTTGGCTGCTTCTCTGCCCTCATGTTCCTGCGCTGCTGCTTTGTGATGTGAGCACGTGCAGAGACAGACTAATGTAGAGTGTACTCAGGCTTTCACAGTAAAGTAGAGCGGTAGTGCGTAGTCAAGACCACACCAACTGAGAACAAGGAAAAACAAAGGTATGTAATGTGCATAGGAAGTCTTCTATCACGACAAAGTATAAAAAAATTTGCAAAGTCAGTTACTCTAATTATACTGTTACAGAAAAAAAATATATGATATATGTGTTAATATTAAAAACTAAAAACTTCTAAAAATGACTTTTACTCTGTGGCTCTCTTTAAGGGTCACAGTGAATAATTAAGTGGATACCAGAGGATTCCATTATTGGCACAACCCTCTACATCCATCCGGGCTTGGGACTGGCACAACATTTTGGACTTGGAGAATCAAACCCAGGTCTCTTGCACAATAGGCATCAATGCAGTGCCTCAACGTCTTCTATATCAAAACAATCAACACCTCATGTTCATGTCATGTAGAAAGAAACAGCCACTATTTTGTGAGAACATATATAGACAATATTCATCTCATCAACACAAATGTATTATTTAAATTGAATAAAGTAGATATTTATGAAGAGGGAATAACCCCATGTGTAGCAGCCTTTGCCATCTGTATTCTTTGGTATCTCACAGAAAAGAAAAAGAAATCTTCAAGTGGAAGTCTACAGGAAACCCACCCACACTGACCACTATCTCCTCTTTAGATCACACCAACTACTCAGCCACAAACTGTCTGTGATCAGAACAATACAACACCGAGCTCAGGAGGTGTCCACAAGGGCAGAAGGGAGGAGGAAGGAAGACCAGCACATCCGCCAAGCCCTCAAAGCCTATGGGTATCCCAGCTGAGCATTTTCCAAATCCAGGAACAGGACTAATAACAAGAACAGAAAGGAACTGGAAATAAACAATCAAACAATCGTTATTAGGGAAGCCATTTTTGTTAAAATGGAAAAATCTTCTCTAAACAGGGGAGGAGGCCTAAGATTGAATTTTCCTTCAGTCTACAACTCAGTGCTGAAACAAAAACATACTCAGTTCCACTCCAAGTTTCACTGTAACAATAGTACATTAATGTCAGAGAGACCTTATGCTAATGGCTCACAGGTGGGTAACCACTCTGCCTCAGACTCCAGTCCAGAACATTCAGCTGCTGATTGTTGTTTACTGCCCTAAGTCTCATCAGGTTTAACCACTCCCTCTAGGAATACTGTATATAGAGCTCTACTCACACAGCCGTTTTCAACAGAAATGATTAAGACCTTTGGAGAAAGGGTGAGAGACAGACAAACCTTTTTTTTTTTCTTTTACTCATTTCCCCTGGCTGACTGAGAACCTACACAGATGTCTTAGTATCTCACAACAATACAGAAAATGTACTCATTTCATTATTACTCATTCTCATGCATCACTCAAACTCACTGCAAACATTTCATTAAAAACTGACCACTGCTTCATGCTAACAGACTAACAAACAACAGAGGTGAAAATACAAGGTAGGTGAAAAAACATTGTTCCCACATTTTTTACCTCTATGTATGTATGTCTATTCTAGGCCTTCAGACATATTTGTCAGAAAAACTATGCGCATTATGACAGAACACATTCATATTGCGGACTTTTTGGCATAGCTCCTTGGACTATTTAGATATTGTACTGCGTCATGGAAAAGGACCATCACCAGTAAAGACAGAATGATAGAAACACAACAATAAAATAGTGTAGTTCATATGAGCACACACTTATTCATGTTCACATCAGCTGACCTTGGACTGAGTCACCTCTTAACGCGTGAGGAAGAGGAGAGAGATGAGGAAGAGGAGTGACAGTCAGGTGAGTCATGTTAGAGGTGAGCGCGGGAAGGAGGGGGGTACAGGTGTTATGACTGTAATAATGGGGCCCTAATGTAGTTACTGACAGGAAGAGCAGAGAATGGGCTGCTGCGTCACCGCTCCCCTCTGAACAGGCATGTCTGAGGGATATGTATGTTATGTAAGACGTTACATACAAGCACGAGGCCATGGAGAAGTAATGGAGAACAGAGAGAACTACTAACAAGTCAGGTTTCAAATACTGTGATATCAAAGCATTATAAGACAGGCCTGTTCTCCTAATTATTTGTATATTTACTACAAAACAACTACTCTGGTCCTATACCTCTGATTGTAATTGGATAGACATTCAAGTTATTTCAAAAACAAAGAGACACAAACAAATGGAAACACACACATTGCCTTTTTTCAGATACAGTGTATGATTGGTCAGGTAGGACTGATTTTGGTGGAAATAGTATAAGAAGTATGCTTCACATACATCAATCTGGCTGGACAGTGGTCAAGCATTATACCTAGGGAGAGCGCTGAAATTTAAAAATACATGTTCACTCCTGCACTATTGCTACATTTGCGTACACTTGATAAGGCAGTCTGAGTCTGTATAATCAAAAAATATCATGTCTTTCAAGAAAGTACTAGTGTAAATGTCACAGCATAAGCTTTTCACAATGCATTTTTCTGCAAAAATTACATTAAAATGACCAGTAAGGCTGTAGCTACAGATTGGGCTAACAAAAGTCAAATAACAATATTTGCTTGGAATAATCGTGGTAAAACTCCAAACTGCTTTTTTAGTGTGTAATGAGACACTAATAGCTGTTTTGTTTTGTGTGTGTGTGTGTTTCACAGGTTACAGAAACCCACTTAAGTTAAGAGTAACAACTGTTGCTCAAAAAAATAAAGTCAACAAAATGTCTGTCTAGCCCAATAGCTCCTTTATGTCTAGTGAGGACAGAACAATAATAATCATTTATACAAAGATTTAGCTTCAAATAACATTTATCTCAGCTTTGCTAAACATTACGTTAATGCTTTGGCAATATTTATCCACAATTAATTTCATTTTTATTTATTTAACCAACTTTTGTGCTGTTTCCCTGTGTAACTTGACATACAGTAGCCAGCATTTAATGAACCACTTTTAATGGGAGCTTCATAATAAATTCTAGATTTTAAATAGTTCTCCTAAAATAACAGAAAGAAAATACATACTTTGACTATGCATGTAGATATTCCTAAAGGTCTATGGCTTCTAACTTCCCAGTTATCCAGCTACTTTTAGGATACTTTAAGAAGTTGTTAGTGAAAGGATGGGAAAGCAACAGATATGTATGTATAACTATGTCCCCAAGAATCGAGCCAAATACCCAGCAAATCAAATTTACAGTAATCACTGTTGGCAACTACCTCTGAATACTTACTGTCTGCAGCCTGCATCATGCATTTCTCAACAATTTCAACCAATACTCAAGACTGGCCCTACACAAAGTCTTCATAGGATAGATGGCCTCTTTTTTGACAATGTGCCTCTGAATAGAAACCAATGCTTGTATACCATAAAGGTCACCTACATAGGACGACTCCAGAGTACAGCGTTACCTCCCCTGAACTTCTCCTCCCTGCAATGCATGTAGCGGCATTTTCCACTCGGTTTATGGTTCCCCTGCGACTGTCTGGCTCACTGGTGCCAGGTCTCACTGTTACTGCAGCAAAGGTTCTGAGGGTCTACAAAGTCCAACCAATAATCATATGTGAAAAAGATGTGCTATGTAGCCATTGCTTTCAGTGTTGTTACTTGAGAGCAGTGTCTGTGCTTCAGCGATCTAATGTCAGCTTATTAATACTGTTTGGATTTAGGGCTCAGAATTCAAACAGCAATCATGTAATGAAGAAAGAAATATTATTACAGAGACAGAGTATAATAACTATGGCACTGAATCAAGAAGACATACCAGTGAATTATGCTGCTACGAGTTGTTATTAAGTGCAACAAAGATGTCTTTCTGTGGCTTCAGAAAGAATCAGTCCATTGGTCTAGTAAAGTATTCCCACTCATGTCTTTACTTTGTCTTTGAAGCTAGACAACATTAAAGCATCTGTTGTTTATGTTTTGGGTAGAATATCTCCTCAAGTTGTCCCATGACTCTTGGTCACGGTCTAGAGGAGTGGTTCCCAACCTTTTTTCTAGTGATTTTCGACGACCCTTACCCTTCTCCTACCTGACATGCACTATTACTGAGGAAAAATAAAGTCATATACAGTATTTTATTACATTTCAGAGCAGAATAAAAACATCACAGAACAATTATCAATCTAACACTGGAATACAAAACCACAGTTGCATAATGCGTAGCAACGAGCGCAACTGGGGATCTACAGTATACCTTCATGCATCATAACAATTCACTGTAAAATGTAATAATAATAATAATAGAAAAAAATTACTAATACATTCAAACAGGGAAGGTGGGTGACGCTTACAGTATTTTTATAGTTTTAATACATTCATCGGGATATGCCTTGGACAATTTATCGCAGGGTCAACACTTACAGACTTTCCTCTCTGAGATTCTTTGAGCTTTACAGCAATTAAAGATTAACCAATTTCATCTACACAAGGATGTCTTTGACCAGAGTCTAAAGGTTTTAACGTTTATGGTTGCAGTATATTGTATCGTAATAATGTCTTTTGCAATTTTACCACTTTCTTAAGGTAGAAAATAATAACTAGAAAAAAGAAAAAAAAATCTGAAGTACATGAACTACAGTATTTATCCATGTTATCATATTATTGTTTTAACCAACATCTTTCCAGTTAATTACAGACTAAAACCATGTTTCCGTCACAGATGAGGTCAAGAGGAACAAGATGCCTAAAGGTCAAATGCTCTCCTTGTTCCTACAGGAAAGTCTTATGGGCATCAAAGGTAGAGTTAACCCAGTCAAACTCACATGACTTTAGGGAATCTGACAGACCATGAACGCAACATAAAGATCAAAGCAGCACTAAGCTTTTACCACACACAGTCATGTTCATATGTGTTGAAGTTATTTTTAACATGAAGAACTTGGTATCTAATTAGAACAAACATAGGATTCTGGGAACGATGCATTAATACTATTCTCCATGACAGCAATTAGGAGAAATAGTGAGTCAGTGCAGAGCGTGGTGTTATTTTGTACTAAACCAACCAGGAAGTGGTCCCTCTGACCTCACAATGAGGCTGAGACGACACGACATTCCGTTCCCAGGATCGGCCCGCTGTGTGATGGAGCAGCTCAGAGGGGGGCCCACGCAATCACCACAAGTGTAGAGGTGGAAGTAGTCAAAAGCTCAGTTATAGATTTGTGAGACTCTATTTTATCTCATTATTTGAATAAACAAAAAGATTTTTTAAAACATTATTATGACTTTTTGCACCGTCCAAAGACATGCATGTGTTAGGTGAATTGGTGACTCTAAATTGACCCTAGTGAATGAATGTGAGAGTGAATGGTTGTCTGTCTGTGTTCGTCTCTGTGTCAGCCCCGCGACAAGCTGGCCCCTGTCCAGGGTGTACCCCGCCTACGGCCCAAAGTTACTGGGATAGGCTCCAGTCACCCGCGACCCCTAACGGCAATAAGCGGTAGAAAATGGATGAATGAATGAATGCACGTCTCTAAAAAACAGTTTGTATATATTAAAGCATTATTTATAATAAAAACACACTGAACCTCTATGCAACAAACTATCACTGCTACTACTATTACTAAGTCGTAGTAATATGTAGGTATGTAGCAAATAATGTACTAAGCCTACTACTACCACTACTACAACTTTTTATTTGTTTGTGTGTGTTTGTGTAGTGAGAGGGTGTGAGGTGCATTGGGGCACAGTAATGTTTATTGAGATTGAGATAATTGCTGCTTCACATCAGCCTAAAGATAGAAGTACTTCTGCAATATTCTTTTAGCAAGTGATGGTGCAAATGATAGACCCAACAACCAGCCCTGAATCTTCTCTATGGAATTAACATGTAAACTTGAGAAAGTCAGGTCTCAATTCGACACTTTATACGTCTTTGATGCTATGTCTCGCCAAAAACCTGATTCATTTGAACTCTGAGGTATTTAGGACGATGCTGCTGCCAGTTTAGAAGAGTGGAGCTTAGGCCTAATCAAAAACATCTACCTTCTGCAGACAGCAAAGATGGAACATTTCTGAGTAAAGATACTGTTTTTGCTTTGTATTTTTCTTGGGAAATGAGTCCACATCCTCTGTCTGAGACAATGCATTCTCAGGTTGGCAGTAGTGACAGACTGACTAACCTTTTTTACGGCACGAGGAAAGTTGGGCATCCTGTGTGTTAATAAAGAGAAATTATGTCTATAGGTTTGTATGGAGCAGATGACAACAGGATATAACAACCCCCAACTCATGATGTTTTATTACTATTGTGTGGTGAGTCCAGGACTGCAGGACTTACGCACACACTGCTTAGAAAACACTTAGTGCATATAGGGGCAGGGTGTTGTTAACCAGACCATAGTATGCAGTAAAATATAAGTAAAAAAATACTGGAAGAGCCATTGGGGTAATGGTAACTAAGCCAGAACAACCCAGGACTTACAGAAAAAAAAAAAAAAAAAAACAGGACTAACAATGGACTATATATACTAGACTAAACCAGGATTAAACCAGAACTTAACCAGGACTAAATCAGGTCTAGACCAGTTCTGACCTAGGACTAAACCAAGTCTAAACAAGGACTACTTCAGGTATAAACCAAGACTCACTAAGCACTAAACCTGGTCTAAACCAGATCCAATCCAGGCCTAATAAGAACTAAACCTGGTTGAAACCAGGATACAATCAGGTCTAATCCAGAACTAAACCAGATGTAAACAAGGACTAAACCAGGACTAATGCAGTACTAAACCAGGTCTAAACCAGACGTAAATCAGGACTAAACAAGACTGAATCAGGTGTACCAGAATTAAACCAGATCTAAATCAGCACTAATCCAGGTCTGAACCAGGTCTGAACCAGGCCTAAACCACGCCTAAACCAGGACTACCACAACTAAAGCACAACTAAAACTAAGTCAGAACTGCAAAGACAGATAGAGAACCACTGATATAAGGCATTGGCCACACACAGAACTGTGAGTGGAGTCACTTGTGTCCTGCAGATGGCTGCAGGATGTTAAAGGGGAGTCAGAAGGTCAGGGAATGTCTGCCCACAATTAAATTAAGATGTACTAGATGTGTCTCAAACTCAGACTGACCCAGGACAGTTCTAAGGAACAGATAGTTCTAACTAAGAGATAGTTTGCTCTGAATAAATCCACATCTTCCTGTGTCTTTTGGAAAAGGAAGACAGTCACCATTTGTCTCTGGGGTCATGTAAACGCTGATTCAAACACAAGGTTGAATAGTGTTTTTCCACACACACTTCCAAATCTTTTTATTCTGTTGGAAATTAATGACTTCTATTAACATGGTTTGGGCAATTACTTTCAAAACATCCTCTCTGCAACACATCACTGACACAATTCTACAGCTGGGAGAAGTATTCTTAATCTGTACTCAAGTAAAAGTACTGTTACTTAAGTAGAAGTAAAAGTACTCAACAAAACGATTACTTAAGTAGAAGAAAAAAGGAATAAATGTAAAATTTACTTAAGTACAAACTGCTATGCTGCTACTAGTACTAGTACTAGTAATACTGTTACACCTCTGCATGTGCAACCCACTACTACAAATCTACTGCTTATAGTACTGCTATTACTACTACTGTTAGTACTACTGTTCTACCTTTGAGCGTGCTACCCACTACTAAAATTTACTGCTAATAGAACTGCTACTACTAGTACTACTACTGCTAGTACTACTGTTACACCTTTGAGCATGCTACCCAGTACTACAAATCTACGGCTTACAGTACTACTACTACTGTTAGCACTACTTTTACACTTTTGAGTACACTACCCACCACTACTCCTACTAGTACTACAATTACACTTCTAAGCATGCTACTCCCTACCATAAATCAACTACTTATAGTACTACTGCTACTACTGTTACTTCTACCACCACTACTACTAATGCTAGTACTACTATTATACCATTGAGTGTGCTACCCACTACTACAAATGTACTATTACTAGTACTACTGCTAATACTGCTACTAATTTCCCACACAAGATAATAATAAGATAATAATACTTTTACTCATTAAGAGACTCTTGAGTAAAAATGTACTTAAGTAAAAGTAATCAAGTACTCAAAAAGTACACCTTATTTAAAAATGTACTTAGTTAAATGACTCAAGTAAAAGTATCTAGTTACTTCCCACATTTGACATAATTCCTGTTAGATGTAGATATGTATGTCAGGCCTCAGTTGGGTGACAGAGGACAGAGAGATTTGCCAGCAGCCTGGTTCAGTCTCGTGGACCAAACCCTCTTTGTGCAGTGAGATGTAGTGTGGCGGAGCTCAGAGAGAGGGCCCACAAGGACCATGAGCTGATGGAGAGAGATCCCCTCAGAGCCAGCGGAAATAGAAGTGAATTTGTTGTCCTGCACAAAGATCCCAGAAACATTTCCCTACATAAATGTATCTAAAAATAGTCCCGAAGAGGTCTACTCATTAGGAAAGCTGGTCTAAACATGCACACGCTAAAATCTCCTGACACAAGTATGAATCACAAGATATTTTCTCAATAAATATCACTTAAAGGATTAAAGGCACAGTGAGAAAGAGTATAGTAAACAGCCCACCCTTTCCTTTAGGCCTATGTAAAAATCAATTTCTGCTTTTCTCTGGCATAGTGAGCTATACACTTAAAAATGTCTCCTGTACAATCAGAATAAAATAGTGAAATTCAGGTAGACATACAGTAAGTGTGGCTATAGGACACCCAGAGACTGTAAACCATTGCAAAGGCATTGGCCCTGTCTCGTAATGGTAAAGTTTAACTGCCCATATCTGGACTTAAACCAGTAATCTTTTAAGCCAAGGGTTCAGGGGTAAATGCTCTATCCATTGAGCCAAAAAGCCCTTAGAGTACATAATAAATTGTCAGCAATGATTCAGAGCTTAGAGAGTCCATATTAGGTGGAAATGAAACAGAAAATACAAAATATTACTCCAGGTGTTTTTGAAGTCAACATCACGTGTTTTATTATGCTAATGTTGTTTTTGTGTGGTATTTCAAAGCTTGTACTGCAACGGACACTTTGACTAAACAAACAAAAGCACATGTAGTGACAATTACAGTATGAGAAACCCATATAAACCGCTGATCTTTGCTCTTAATAAATCCACTCGAATTCCTCCAGATACAATGCTTATTATTAGAAATGAGGTCAAACAGTAGCAGGCCATTATGCATGCACATTTGGCCATAGAGCCATCCAGCAGATGCTTGCATTCACACACAACAGTCCAACCGGAAATGCACCATCCGTCCCACTACTGCGTGTGGTGTGGTTTGAGTAAAGTAAGCAGAAGTGTGAAGAGGTGTGATGATGTCAGATGATGAGTTTATGTGTGGGGCTGCGAAGGGGAAGCTCATCTACCTGTTTACATGTGAGTTAAAGGAGGAAAGAAACACTTCTATGAGAGGGCACTTGTTCCTGAGTTTGTGGTAAACTGCAGAGTATTGTGTCAGTTTTATTACACTGGCTGGCCTGTTCTGGTTTAGGCTACACTGAGCTACTCCTTACACTAAACTAACTATCTGAGGTGGATAAAGTCTGTACTCAGGTAAAAGTACTGTCACTTAAAAATATTATTGCTTACGTAGAAGTAAAATAACTTTATAAAAGTAATACTTGAGTAAAAATTTTAAAAGTATTGTGGGTATGAAGTTAAGGGTTAAGTACGTAATTACTGTTGCCACCAAGACTACCACCGATTACTACTACTACTGTAGTAGTACTACTGCTTCTACTACTACTACTACTAGTGCTTCTACTACTCCTGCTACAACTACTGCTACTAGTTCTTCTACTACTACTGTACTACTGCTAATAGTACTTCTGCTGCTACTACTACTACTTACTACTAGTGCTTCTACTAGTACTACTACTACTACTTCTGCTGATATTCCTTATTGTAATGCCGCTAAATGTGTAAGTGAAATCTTTGCTACAACTATTACTATCACCACCACTACTACTACTGTACTAGTGCTTCTACTACTACTGTAATACTGCTACTAGTTCTTCTTCCACTACTACTGCTGCTGCTGCCTCTGCTACTACTGTAATAATAATAACTAGTGCTTCTACTACTACTACTACTGCTTCTGCGTCTAGTACTACTTACTACAACTAATTCTGCTGATAGTCCTTTTTTGCTACAACTACTATCACTGTTATTACTACTACATCTGCTACTGCAGTGCTGCTACTACTTCTTTACTAATTTAGAGACATCATAATTTACTTGAGTAGAAGTAATTTTTTCCCCTCAAATATTTAGTCACATAAAAATTTTAGAAAAAATACTCATGAAATCACTTTTGAAAACAAATGTACTTGACTAAAAGTATCTAGCTTCTTCACCCCTTCTAACTAAATATATATGCTAATGCTACAATTTGTATATTATTACCTACATAGGCCTAATTCAGTAATGCTTAAACGCATTGTACATACTTAACTGTCCCAAAATAAAAATCATTTTGCACCTCATCTTCATTTTGAGCCACGTTAAGCTCATTTAGACATAACTCAAGTTCAGAGCGCTTTGCCCTTACAAGCACACAGGTCCCAGCCCCATATTTCTGTGTATTCATCTCCATAACAACATCTTACACAGTCAGTAAAATGCACCACAAATCAAAACACAGTGGAACCACAAACTGCACCAGGCTCCACCCCACGGGCAAGCAGGCACAACACACTGCTATTACCATCCCTCAGCAGAAAAGGGAAAGGGGCCGGCAGACTCCAGAGACAACACTATAAGGTACTAGTAGTGAAAGCTGACAAGGATCTGCACTTATGTTAATGGGCCTTACTGAAAAATGTCTATAGTCGCACTGTTATATCCTGGCAGCCAATGACTTTGCCCTTTGCCAGCTTCATGTGCCGCCGAATACACAAAAGTGGTGCTGTATTTGACAAAAAAAAAAAAAAAAAAAAAAAAGGCAAATTTGAAAACACAAGTCCACAAGCTAATGAATAAAAGTCATGTACTAGTTTTCAAAAGTATATAACATCAAACACGCAATCACACTAATGCATTCACACAGGCAAGATGGGTGGACACAACAGCAATATGCAATAACATGTCTCAACAACTTTATTCTAAATACTGTATAGTGATGGCCAACACTAAGTCAAAATGAGTCTTACTGTTGCAAATTAGATTTTAACATTAACTTTTAAAGCACCAGAGAGCTCCAATGACCATGTACTTTTGTGATTTAGAAAAATTCATTTTACCAAATTTCACCAAATTTTGGTTCAGACATTGAGATACTTAGACTTTTTATGACTGCCTGTGTTAGCTACTTAACTCAAAAATGATTGAGTGTTGTTGTTGTTGTTATTTTTTGTCCTTACAGAGAAGTCCAACCAGATATGGGAAGCACATGCAAACTCCACATGAACCTTCTAGCTGTACGGCCACAGTGCTACTTTTCCAATAATAGTGGATAATGAATACAGCATTTACCCCTAAACTAGAGAATCATCTGTTTGGGTCTGGGCACTATAATATTACGATTACAAGTAGCAATCCCTTGGCAGACCTATGCAGTAGTTAGATTTCAAAAATACATAGCTCAAAGCTCATTTCTCCTGTCTGCTTCTCCAAAGTGATCATTATTATCTCTCTAAGTAATGGTAATATTTTCTCTACTAGACAAAAATGTTCTAACATTAATGTCTCTCTCATTAAATATTCTATAGCACATATAAACATTTTTAATGTACAGGAAAGCCTTATATGGACAAAGGCTGTGGTCTCAGTCATTGTGCCGCAGGAATCCGGGTCACTGTCCAAACATTGGTTTAGCCTATGGAGATTATGAGAGCTGGCTGGAAATGTGAGAAACTGCCCCGGGACACGCAGGGAGGACCAGTTCACCCAGTCAGCATGAATGGCACTGGTCCAGCTCTCGGATGTACACGTATTGTAGTGCAAACAAAGGCACATGCCATCAAGAACAGCCTTACATGAGGTGTGCATGAATGTGAGGAAGCGGGAGGTCATTAGCACTGCTCACGTGGAACACTCAGACATTTAAACGCAGCATGTGTAGTACAGTAGGCCATCTGTTCACTTCTGCTTTTCAGGACCAGTACTTTCCACGGGAAACTCTCAATCACTGAGGAGGACCCAACATGAGTCCATGCTCCGGGTTTTTAAATAGGGGAAAAAACGTCTTTGCATTTGTATTAATTATACATTCACTTTAAAACTTGCCATCATATTCACACATATGCAATCTGTTGTGCATTTGGCATTAATAGCCAAAGTGTGATACAGAGAAATAGCTCAAACAATGTGGTTAGTGACACCAAACAATGGCAACACCTTTAATCTACAGAGCTAACAAACTTTCATGTGGTTTGTGCTAAGTCACATTACATCTTATCTGCTGCTTTCCACCTTGTGCACCGTTTGCTTAAACTTAAGCTTCATGTATGGTGCCCTCATTGAGTTAGAAAAGGTCAATTCTAGTTACATTCACTGTTTATTTCTCTTACTGATGTAACTAACTGAGCACCTAACACTCAGGTCACTCTAGTTCTAATGCTATGTTTAATCAACAACCTAAATTTACCCAAAATACTCAAGTCTCAAGACGTCACCATTTCGCCTTTGGGACACCTGAGTCTCACACAGACCAAACTGTTACAAAACAAATAGAAAAATGCTAATGTCACATGACCTTTTCCACAGCTATTTCAATATTAAGTCACTTCATATTGTCTTGGGTTGACAAGCGCTCTGTTAGTGAAGTGCTTAGTTTCCTTGCATTTTGTGTTATGAGATTGATTTTCATGATGTGGAAACAAATACATGCCAGTACCAAGTCTGGATAAATAGAGATACTTCAGGATCAGGAAGGGCATCTGATGTAAATACCCATGCAAATGATTCACTGTGGCGACCCCTGACAGAAAGGGTGCAGCTATATAGGACTCTGGTCTTCACTCAGACATCCTTTCAATTTGTATTTTTGACTCAGAGCACATGAAACTTGCATTCTTGAGTTTATTATGTTGTCTTTCACTTGACTGTCCCTTGTCCCCTAAGCCATCCTCAGCCCCAGCGCGGGCCAGGAGCGGGACTAACTGCAGTCCTCTTGGGGTGAGACCCAACCTAGTTTTTTTCACACTAGTCTATTTCCTCCTCCTCCTCCTCAGACTCTAACATTCAGAGTGACGTGCACGTAGCATAGAGCAGCAGCATGGTTCAGTGCTGCCCATGTCCTGCTTTCAGAGCTGCATCCTTTCAAAGTCTGCCCCGCAGTTATGGATGTGCCGTTAAGAGAGCAGCACCCAATGTCCACTGTTTGAGGAGGACTTAGGGTATTCAGTATACAGTCATGTGTAAAAGTTTGTGTGCATTTGGATCAGCACTTCATTATGATATATATAATACCTTATAGATACCACAGTATTTCACTAATGAAATTAGGATTATTGGATTAAAAGAAAATATGCAATATGCATCATAATACAATAAGTCAGGTGCAAACCTTTGGGCATACCAACAGAAAAATTAAATCAATATTTAGTTAAGCCTCCTTTTGCAAAAATAACAGCCCCAAGATGACTCCTATATGCTCTGACAAGTGCCTGGCTTCTGGATGGAGGAATTTTTGACCATTTCTTCTCCAGTTCAGTTAGATTGGATGGCTTCTGAGCACGGACAGCCCTCTTTAAATCAACCCATAGATTTTCAATGATATTCAAGACTGGGCACTGTGATGACCACTCCATAACATTATACCTCTTTCTCTGCATGAATACCTTTCTAGATATTGAGCTATGTTCTGGGTCATCGTCTTGTTGGAATACCCAACCCCGGCGTAACTTCAACTTTGTGACTGATGCTTGAACATTGTTTTCAAGAATCTGTTGATATTCGGTGGACTCCATCCAACTCTCAACTTTATCAAGGGCCCCTGTTCCTGAACTAGCCACACAGCCCCACAGCATGATGGGAGCTCCACCAAATTTGACAGTAGACAGCAAGTGTTTTTCCTGGAATGCCGTGTTCTTCTGCTGCTATGCTTAGTGTTTCTTGTTATGATAAAATAACTCTGGCTTGTCTAAATGAGCTTTTGCATACTTCAAGAGACTCTGTTTGTGGCGTGGCACCCTCCCATACAGCTGTTCTTTGTGCAAAGTGCTCTGAATTGTTGAACAATGTACAGAAACATCTGCAGCAGGATGATCTTGTAGGTGTTTGGAGGTGATCTGTGGGTTGTCTTTAACCATTCTCACCATTCCTTGCCTATGCCTCTCTGGTATTTTTCTTGGCCTGCCACATCTGGCCTTAACATCAACTTTGCCTGTGTCCTTCCATTTCCTGATTACCACCTTAAATACCTTTTCCCATTACTGAATGCACCTGTCTATAAGGTTCAAGGCTTAACTAACTAATCTAACAAGTTTTGTGTTGCAAGTAATCTTTTTTGAGAAGATACATGCATTCAAATCAGCAAACTTATTAGGGTGCCCAGAGTAAATTATTTTACAACCTCAGAGGGGCGCTCAAACTTTTACATATGACTTTATTTTGCTATTAACTTAGGATTTTTGCTGCAGCCGTTAGTATAGTGTTTGCATTTGTATTTTGTATGACCAAATACTTAAAAACAAAAAGCATGTCTGCCATTTCTTCCTGACTATAATACTCGACTCAATTCTGGACAGTTTCCTATTAATTGAGATCTATTTGATGCATCCTGTGTACATATATTTTTGTAATTCCTACAATTTGTACAATTTAATAAAGATGTTTCCAAGGATTGTTCAAGATTGTTGAAGGAGACTGAGGTTCAATACCGCAAGTACCAAAACTGCCTCCGTATGGTCACCTTTGTGCCAACCCCAAGCCCAAATAAATGGAGAGGGTTGCACCAGAAAGGGCATCTGGTGTAAAAACCAAACAAAAAATGAAAAGTTTGTGTTGAGTATTAATGTTGAGAATCCATATGTCATTAACAATATTTTAAAATAAACTGTTAGATAGGCTACTGTTTTAATACTGATGTTTATTATTTAGCAGTGATTTACTTGAGCTTTTACTAATGAATTAAACAGTAATAACAATGTTTATAACTAATTTGTCTTCTTTTATATTGAAACAACGCTTTGTAAATAATAAACACAATGGTTACTAATCCTTAACGTATACTGACTGTTATTATTTACTACTTACTGCTGTACAAACACTAATGAGTCCATAGTAGCTCAGGGGAGTGGTTGTTGCAAGGTTGGTGGTTCAAAACTCACTCTACCCAATTCATACTCTTGTTGTGTCCTTGAGCAAGACACTTCACCCACCTCGCCTATGAATGTTTGTGTTAGTGTGATTGTGGTTGGAGGCCGCCAGATTATTATTATTATTGCTAAATATTGTTAAAATAAAAAATCCTGCATTTCTATTTTCATTTATGTAATTTATGTAATTTCATGTAATTATTTTCATTTAAGCCATATTTTTGCCAAAATTAAGTAAATTCTGATACAGATGGAGCTCAAATCTGTGAAATCTGCTTGGAAACAGGATCAGATTTACCACAGATGCTAGAGGCCAACTCCACTGTGGCCTTTCAATGTCGCTGTTTGTTGAACTCGCATTTGGGACGTCTGCTTGTCACTATCTCTAAAAGACCAGGATGCAGACTATGCACCAAGACAAAATGCTAATGTCACGTCAGACACATTTGAATAGTGACTCAAACAAAACAAGCAGCTTATGATAACCTTCAAAACATTTACAAACTATCAAGTATAGATAAGTGTGAATTTCACACGCAAACACGCTGGGGTGCACCAAACCACATTTGTGAAAAGATTATTGCCATGATAAGAAGGGTTATGAGAGGCTATAAGAACCAAAATTATAGAGCATTGTTACTTCAAAATAATAATAGAAGTAAAAAAATAGGTACTGAGCAAAAAAACTACCAGAGCACTGAATCACCATTTAGACACAACATCTAATGGAATCAGACAGACAAAACAAATAAAATAACATGCAAATTCTGGTATTTCCACATGGTAAACAATAAAAAAAAATGTAATAAAATAAATTCATTTTTAATAAAATAACAAATTAATGCATATTTCATAAAGTTTCATCTTCCTACAACAAACAAATACATATGAAACGTATAGATGTAAGGGGAGAAGCCAAAATTTGGACTCAAACAAGACTCTTTAGAATAACTCACCTTATTAAGTAGTAAAAAAGTATTAATAAATATGTAGTAACCTGAATAGTAGTTTCCTGAATAAACAGTTAAACGATAATGAAGAATATTTATACTTTTGCACTGACGTACATGAGCTTATTACTCCAGAAAAAAAACATTAATAACAATGTTTATAAGTCAGTGGTGTTATTACATTTTAAGTAATGTTTTGTAAATAATCAGTTCAGCGTTTACTAAGGCTTAACAAATACCTTACTAATGCTTTATAGTACGCTTATAAAGTTAATCTAAAGTGTTACCGAGTAGTGTTACTTCAAAATATTATTACTCAAGGGTAACACTTATAATGTTTTATAATAATCCACAACTATTACGCAGTAATAAAGCATTAATAAATATGTAGTTACCAAAAATGTTAGGAATAAACAGTTTATAGCTATTGAAAAACAACAAATGTTTATAACTTTGCACTGATTTACATGAGCTTATTACTCAAGAATTAAACATTAATAATGTTTATAACTCAATGGTGTTTATAACATTTGAAGTAATGCTTTGTAAATAATCATTTAAGTGGTCACTCAACCTTAAATAATCCTTCATAGTGTAAGTTTATCTAAAGTGTTACAGACTATGGTTACTTCAAAATAATATTACTCAAGGATAACACTTTGGAATAACTCACAACTATTAAGCAGTAATAACATATTACTAATTATGTATTATCAATAAAATAATAAATAAACAGTCAGAAATAGCGCAGATAATTTTGTGCTGTTTTACATTAGCTTATTACTAAAATAGAAAACAATACAACTCAATGGTGTTTATGAATGTTGAAGTAATGCTTCGTAAATAATCAATTAACTGGTTACTAATCCTTAACTAATGCGTAAATATTGCTTAATAGTGCAAGTTATTCTAAAGTGTTACCTGCTCAAGTAAAAGTAAAAAGTATGGTGAGTTTAAATTACTCTTAGAAGTACACTTTATTACTCAAGTTAATGTAACTCATTACTATGAACATCTGCAAAGAGAGACTACTATAAATAGGCAGGAAGCAGTTTGACACTTGTGACAGTTCTGGTGTGCGCTAACCTGTTAACATGACGGTGGTTGGCAGCGTGGAGTTTCCTGATGACTTCCTCGCTAAAGTCAAAGTGCACTCTTCCCCGGGCGCAAGGTGAACGCCGGTACATGGCCCCAGATCACACGCACGCACACACACTCGCCAGGGCAACAAACGTACCCTCATACAAACAGTAGCAGCCTCAACATACCATCAATGCCACACAGAGCCACAAAACAAACACACCCAAGAGTGTTCTGTAGTAGCAGCAACAGTCAAAACAAAAACAAAAAATATGGGGCGTGCAAATTTAGCTCGAGCAGAAAGTTGACAGCAAGACAGGGCAACCATTCATACTACACAGTCATACCAGAAAGAAAAAAGTTACTCAGCAGATCATCCAGATGCCATCCCGCAATGTATAAAATAACACACAGGTATTCGAGTAGCAGCAGCAAGAACGGACACCCACAACTCAAACTGCCCAGCGCTCTGTCTGTCAGCTCCAACACTGGCTACACTTCCTCTCTGTGGTCCGCCAGTGTGTTTAGCCTACATGTGAGCGAGTGAGAGAGAGTGTGTGTGAGTATAGAGCTGTGTTGTCTGACTGAGGCCGAGCAAAGAGTAAAGAGGGGCAAGGAAAACGTGGACTGGACTAGCTTGGACTGGAGTCGGGCAGGCAGACCAAAGCCAAATGGATTAAGTGGAGGGTATTGGGAGTTAAATTAAGCAATGATTATAATGGAAATTGATAGAAATGAGTTGCTTTTGGGGTTAAAGGTGGGTTTGGGGAATAGGTAAATGGGGTGGTGGTGATTAACAGGTCTACCTTAACTGTGGGTGTGTGTGCGCTGTGTGGGAAGAAGGTGGCATCTGGCATTCTCGCAGGGGGCCAACTGAGTCTGATGACACTGGTGCCCATGCGTTTAGGTCACCGTACTTTATCAGAGAGCACCGGCTGGAAATGCAGCTAGTATGAGCCGACAAGCAAGTTACATAGCATAAAGAACAAATATGGGGAAAATGTATTAGTATAGGGTAAAATTTTGTAATGTACTATATCCTTATGCTTACCTATTGGGAGACATTAAAAGGTATGTACTATAAGCAGAATGCACTCCTACTGGTTTGAAAACAGTACTGCAATCTAAATCAAAACAATGGTCTGTGGGTTGCCAGTCTTTCTGCTTTTCTGATTGAACGATCAGCAATGCAGGGTTTAGAACCAAAACAATAAATGTAAACATAAACAACTTGGCCACTATGTAATACTATATATATATATATATATATATATATATATATATATATATATATATATATATATATATATATATATATATATTTATTTTTATTTTTTTATTTTTTTTTTTATTGTGACTGAATCAGCTGTATCATTGCTGATATATAAAAAAATATATAGAAGGCTCACAGCACCTAACCCAGTACAGATATAATAATTAGCTGTGGGACTGTGGCAAGGACAGGTTTTAAAGGGACAAGGTCATGGTTTTACAATTTAAGTGACGAAAAAATAAATACATTTATTACATAAGATTATCTTGCAATGTCATTTGTCAAGCATTGATGAATTGCTGTAACATGATTTTGTTATTGTGTCCACCGACGGTTTTTTTTTTTTTTTTTTTTTTTTTTGTCTCTTGAGTTATTGATTCCCAGCATTAGCTATCAACTGGGAACTCTGAACAGGAAAAATTGTATTTATTTATTTTTATTTTCACATCAGCTATGTTTTGTTTATATTCTAGATTTAGCTGGAACTCTTTAAAGTCTGAAACAGGCGACCTTCCAGTTTGCAAAGCATCACTATAAAATGATCCTATTGAAGTCCATAATAGATAATACTACATGTATCACAGTCTGTGATACATGTAGGCTCCCAAGTTAAGGCCACTAAGTCATTAACAGGATATTGAAAAAAACATCTACATACAAATACTAGATAGATAGATACAGCTGCATGAGGGTAACAAAATATCAAATGAAAATAATGAGTTCAATAAATGAAAGACCCTAAGACACTGTTATATAGCAAATTTTTAGTTTTTGATAGACTTTTTATTTTTCTGCTGTCTAGAAACCAATAAGCCACACCTAAAACACACACAACTCTGGATATGACCAATTAAATCAATAATTGTCCCTTTAGGAACCTAACTTGTGTCTAACGTTCATTGGAAACAGCAGTAGCCTCTCTCTGTATTTCAAGCAACTTCATCAAAAATATACATACAGCACCCAGAGGAAACAAAAGCATTGCACCCTGCACCCTTACATGGGACCTTCTTTAACATAAACCTGTCCATTTCAAGCTGCATGTGCCCTTCCTGCATTCATTTACATAGAGAAAAAAAGTTCAACACACACTATTAAACTTTTAACAATATAGAGGCCAATGCATATATTTTGTTTGTAAAAGGTGTTATTATGCACATTGCTCTGAGGTATATCACTTTCCCATTAATTTCTAGACTTAATGTTTCTGACCAGACTAGTACATCGTCCTAATTACCTTCAGTTTGGGTATGATTCAGGCCCATGACACATAACACTGGCACTAGACACAAAAACAAAAGTGGAGGTGTGTTACTAATATTTCCCATAAATGCACCACTGATTCTCAATATAATGAGAAATGAGAGATGTGGCCATAGGGCTGGGTCATATTTGACAAAAGTGTTATTCTTGTCCTCAAGGTTAACCACAGAAAACAAAAGACTTTGAAAACTTTGAGCCCTGGTGCGCTCTTGGTGCGGTCCTGGTGAAGTGTGAACGCAACGCGGACCAAAATATGGACTAACACCAAGGAGTGGACTATACCTCTGTTTACCAAGGTTAGAAAAACATACATGCATCTAACATGACTATAAGAAAAACAAAACAAAAAAACAACAACAAATATACTGTAAATAAAATGTATTTAAAAGGTTGTTAACATTAGCAAACAAATGTGAAAACACTACTAAAACAACACAGATTTCATATTAATCACAGAAAGAGTCCACAGCTGTGTTCAGCCAATATCGCTGCTCTAAACGTAATACTTCATTAAATATTAATTAAAGTGCGCCGTATGATATTATTGAGATATATTCAGCTGAAGAGGCGGACCTTTGACCAATAGAAGAGCAGGGTTTCTTCTTCACCAGTTTCTCTCAGTAAATACTGACGCACGGCCCTCTACAGACGAGGTTTGTTACTGCTCCCTCAGTCAGTTCAGTTTGTTTGACAGAGCTCAATGTGAACTGGAACCAGACCAATGACATCATCAACACAGGTGCGGACTTTTGTCCGAAAGCACACCGAGTCCTGCGGACCAGCAACTGTGAACACACCCTTAGCATTTGGGATTAGTTGTCCTATATCAAAATCTTGTTACCCTTTGCTGGTTGGAACCTATCCCGGCAACTATGGGCCTTAGGTGGGGTTCAAAGAAATAGTCAAACTAAAATCTTGGTTTGATTCAAATAAGTTTTCTCTAAATGTAAGTTTTTTAAAAAAAAAAAAAAAGATAATTGGAATCTTAAAAGAAATACTGATATTGAGTTTGAAATTGAAAAGGTAAAAATTGAAAGAGTATTCAAAAATACGTTTTTGGGAGTGATTATTGACCACAAACTGAGTTGGAAGGCTCACAGTCACTGTCTCTGTGGTAAAATAGCCAGAAGCATTGGAGTGTTGTATAAATGCAGATATGTATTAAATCCAAATCATTTACACACACTGTACTCTGCACTGGTTTTACCATATCTCAACTACTGTATTGAAGTCTGGAGGAATACTCACAAGACCACATTGCAAAGATTATATATTTTACAAAAAAGAGCCATACCACTTATTAATCCTACAGGATATTTTGATCATACTAATGTATTATTTCTACAGTAAGTACAATGTTTAAAACTCTTTAACCTTGTTCAGTTTAAAACAGCTCAAATTATGTGTAAAGTTAAAAATAATACAATGCCACAAAATTTAAAAAGATGTTCAAAGACAGAGACTGCATATACAATTTGAGGGGTAAAGTCATGTTATAGCAGCCTTATGCTTGTACCACAGTTAAAATCAGATGTGTATCTGTTTATGGAGTAACTTTATGGAATGGACTATGTGATGAAATCAAATAATGCAGTAATATTGTCTTGTTTAAAATAATGTATAAGAAATTATTAGATAAATATAAAAAATAAAACTACACATAATATTCCTGACATGAGTTACAGTTTCAGTGTGCGGAATGTTGTAAAGTAATAATTGTGGTAATGTAACGTTTATTATAATGTTATATAAGACTGTAACAAAGGAGTAGGACCATAATAAGCCTCGGACTTCCTTCTACTCCTTCTCGAACAGAGTTTGGTCTGCTTAGAAGATGCTTCCTTGTTTTTTTATGTTTGTTTGAGAAAAATAAAGTAAAAAAATTAAATAAAAAATACACCATGGAAAAAGGCAGAGATTCACTCTCGCATTCATTCACTATTCAAATTTAGAGTCACCAATGCATGCAAAGCAGGGAGGTACTAAAAGGTTTTATATTTTAATTATAGCCCAAAAACACATGCAATTATTCCATTATAGTACTGGATTACAAACTGCCCCAACCTGAAACATTTTAAGTCCATGACCTACATACAGCATTTCAATGAGACGATGCAGGAGCTTTGAGTGGCCGCTAGGGGGTAGCTTTGGATTAAATTTTTTGCTGTGGTTTTTTGCAGCTTATTTGTCAATTTTTTCAACCTGCCAGATATGTTTCAGCATGTCATTTGAACTTGTACAGAAAAACAAAGTGTAGCACAGGATTTGGTCTATGAATATACTTACAAATAACAACTATGGAGCTGTCATACTCATATGGCCATACTCATATTTCCGCTTCATGGCTCATACATTTGTGAGTCAAAGCTTGAGTGCCAAGTGTTTACTAACCATACACCTGGTGATGTTTGTGGTTTTGTTGTACTTGCTCATGTGTCAGTGTGTAACTTCCTATATCTAAAAAAGCAAGCAATATAAAAAACATAAATACAGCCAGTACTTTAAATTCAACCATAACTTATACTGATGATTATATATATATATTTTAATTTTTTTTATGAAGTATCAATGGTGAGCTTATCTGATGTCTAGATATAGTTGTAGTTGTAAGAAATTGTGTAACAGTATGGTATGTACCACCAAGGTCACAATTCATATTTTTGACCATTTTGCTTGTTGAAAAATGTTTTTGACTTGGTGCAGAAACCTCGAGTCACCACTAGAGTGCAGTAGTGAATGCCTGAAAAGACAGTCGTCATGCATAGTTGATTCCACTAGATGGCAGTGTGTGACAGCCATACACTGGAGCCAGGCAGCTGTAAACACTGACGTCTACATGAGCTGAGGACATGGGCTTCATGAAACAGCAAAAAACTGTGAAGAAATGTAATTTGAAGGTGGTTAGAAAGGCAATATTCAAAGTTATAAACACTGTATAATACAATAGGGAGGCACAAAGGCAGTTAAATCTCATATTTCATAGAGCCACTGGGATTTAGAAAGGCCCAATGTGGTTAAAAGCCTAACATCAAGAGAGGAGGGGCTAGTAGTACCATTAATCTTCTAACTGTTTGAATATATACATATGGATTTGATATATTCAGGTGCATTCAGGTCACCGTGTGCATGCATTTTTTGCTACACAGCTGGGCTATTCTCAAAAACACAGGCCTTTAATAAACCTATAATGTACATACATAATTTAGGAGCACTTAGAAAAGCAAAAAAACATCGTGGCAGTAGTTTTTAGGCGCCGCCAAGAGAGGAAGGATATTCTTTTACAATACAAATTCATCTATTTGAAAGCTCATTTATTCATCATAGATCACTTTCTTTGACATGATTCCCCTTAGCTGTCACTTAGGGTTGGAGTCTAAGCCAGCAACTATGGGCCAAAAGTGAGGTACACACTGGACAGTGGCCAACACATACACTAATGGACAGCCATTCACCCTTACATTCATTCACAGAAGGCCTTTTATCAATTCACCTATACATGAATGTCTTTGAATGGTGGGAGAAAGCCAAAGACAATTGTTGAGGGCCTGGGAATTGAACACACAATCTCTGTGTTGTGTGGCATAATTAGTAGCCAAGCAGTATTATTTATTATCACCCCATAATATGCATTCAGCTAATGTTAGAACTCTAAGGCCTTTACTATTACAATAACATAAACAGGATATTGCATACATTTAATGTTGCACTAAAAACACCATGTGCATACAAAGTAACACAAAGTTTTTGATATGCAACCAGGCTACACTTAAAGGCCCAGGCCCATAATAAACCTATCATCTGACTGCAGAGTAGCACGTCTAACTGTCGCCATCAGGCCGAAACCTCTGGCTCCAATCAATACAACCACTGCAGATGTGAGGACTATAAAAAGAAAAAAAAAAAAAACAACTTCAGCTTTGTCTTGCTGGGACCAGAAGCAGCTCTCAGATGCATGTGACAGCAGTGACAAGCACGTCACCTCTGACATTAAGGCTGTCGCTCTAAAACAAACACACAATCATATTAAATCAAGATCAAACATCCAGCCGTAATCCCTGAAAGCTATTTAAAATCCAAAAGAGAGTTACAGGAAGCGGGCCAAACAGGACACGTCGAGAGATGTGAAGACAGGAAGGACATATAGACAATAGACTAATACAGCAACAATAACACTGACTCCATTATCTGCAATATTAAGCACCCGATGCCTTTTTACACAGTCTTTTTACTAATTCTCTCTATCAATGATGTGACTTTCATGTGATGATAATCAGCTTAATACTGACCTCAAACAGTGCAGTGGAGAGACCATTAAAACCAAGATTGATTCATTTTCAACCTCTTATCCTTTTATGGGTTGCAGGATGAGCATTATGATTTGCTAGAGCTGCTGGACTAATGGGTTACACACTGCACAAAGGCCAGTTCATTTAGCATCACTATAGTCAATTTATCCATACATGCATGTCAGTGAGTGGTAGCTGGAGGGTCACTTAGCTGTTAAAATGCACATATTGCACGAGAATGGAAAAAATGGCAATCACACGTGTCTAACAAAGGATAAGGATACATAATACATCCATTTATTTATTTTTACTCGCTTGTACAAACAACAAGGTGCTGCATAAAAGTCTAGAGAGATACAATGACAGAAAATTGAGAAATTACCAAGTCATCTATACAAGCCAGGAGCTAAAAGGACTCACGCTAACATAAAGAGTACATGCAGACTCCACACAGAGAGACAGATGGTGGCTGGCCTGGAGATCCAACCTACAATCTCCTGGCTGTGAGGCAGGAGAGCTAACACAGGGAACATTGCACGTCAATTTATTTAAATAACTCAGCTTTGTTATTTTACAGGCAACTTTGTACCTTAATTAAACAGTTTGGGAGTCAGTGTGATGACTAAAGAATTTGTTGCAGTTATCTGGGTGAAAAACCAGCCTTGCAAGAATGGGAGAACTGACCTAATGATCTACAAGTCTTGGGTGTTGCATGAAAGCAACAAATCCCGTCAAGCCATAATAGCAAGACAGTAATGGTGTTATTTCTTAGATGTTGGTCATGCAGAGCAGGCAAAAGGCAGAGGAAACCTTTGTACGGATGTGAGGAGGAGGAAACAAGAGTCGAGCCAAGTGAGAGGTCACACAGGAATGAACCGGACTTGTGAGTTTTTATGGTCGGGCATGGTTCATGCTCGGTTTGCTTAAAAAATCTTGCTGACTGGTTTAAGCCCTTTATATTAGTGGGATAACCATTTTGTGGATTGTCAGGCAGCTTGAGTATTTTGCATTGTATTAACACAGAATACAATAGAATGAATGAGTGAATATCCCTTCATCCTTCAAGTGTAGCTTATTGAATGTATACTCGTATTGATTGGGTCTACTATGCAATCTTTGAAATTTTAGAAAGAAGTTGTGTGTTATTTTTGTATTTTAATGTTAAACTGTAAAATGTCCTGCGGTGTGACTGTAACATTTCCAAAATTAGTCACTAGCATCTGGGACAGTTCATAAAGTCTTTAGCATCATCTCAAGTTTGTGCACTTTACTAAAACAACACTTTTAACTGCACCTAAATCCTAGAATAAAAATTAAACTAAATAATCAAAATGGTATCCTGCATGTGACATGAAAGATCAAGTTTTTAAACAGGCAGATGTAACAAAATCTACAGAAGCCCATCTGTCATTTATAGACCAGAGAGACCTCTGGAGTTATTATAAATTTTAGTAAAATTCAAATTTTCTCAAAAACTGTTAACGTGTGCATACATTTGGTGTCCTGTGATGTGACAGCTGTATTTGTCACAAAATCAAATTCTGAATGTTAAAAATAATTTCTTAGGATGGGACAGGGATATATTTATATTAAGTTAGCAAAACAGACATGCTAAATCATTTTTGACAAGAATTCAAATGGCCAAATTGTAGTGAATGTCCAGTATAAAGTCACACCGCAAGACATTATCAAAATGTGTAGAAAAAAAAAGATAGGTAATAGAAGTAATGCCTAAAATTATGAATTGCTTATTAAAAACTCTTTTTACCATTTTTATACAGCATTACACTACTGCATACAAACTACATTTATATTTAAAATTATTATTTAATATTCTTTGCATTCAACTTCAAAAATGTGCCACAATGCAGGACAAAAAAAAGGGTTTCCCCTCCAAACATCACTCACTCATTTATGCATATATTCTGCAGCTACAATATCAAAACATTGAAATAATCTAGTCTCTATCATCAGTATAAGTCTTGCCATTCTAATTAATCTCCTCCTTGGTAAGCGTTAACCTCCGCAGAGTGGAGCTACGCATGTTTTAGCCCTGTGATGAAATGTCTTTGATATCTCTGAGCTCCATCTACTGCTGCTGCTCTGCAATGAGCTACACGCAGATCCTATTCTCACTCCTCAGATTATGCCTTTCCCTTTGATTTTCACTTCTCTGACATACGTGAGGCATTTATTGAGTTGCTACGGAAACCTCGCCGGGGAGCTTATCATTGGCACATGGCACGCACACTTCCTGGTGACAGGTCTGACTGTTTTTTTTTATAAGCGTCGCTCTCAGCTCCCCATTAATTTCAGCTCCATCCCTGCTCTTGACATTACTCTTTACTTTCTGTGGCCTCTGTATTATGAGATGATGAGAAGAAATATGGAGGAATAAAAGGTAAGGTGTGTGCAGGGACATTTAGCAACACTGACAACTCTTTCACTCAGATTCATTCTCTATTGACTATATAGCGCTATGCATTTTTAGAGCCAGACAGATTGGTCAGAAAGGGGCATGGGGCAGAAGCACACAGACCAGTCATGGCACACCAGGGATGATAACTACTCTGCCACCAAGCACCAAAACATGAACAAAAAAAGGCTACTGGAAAATGAGATGGTAAGTCATTTAGACACAGATTAACAGTGTCAAAGTCATCTCAACCTGATTATTATGCATAAAAAATACTTTAAGGTCATACATAACAATGACATCATGTAAATAGTTTCAGGAAGCAAAAAAGCTTTTTTTCTCTGTTTCTGTTCAAAAAAGCTGAACTCTGTTCCCCTCTGCTGGTCTTATCACCTATTTCTTTATGGCAGTAAAGTAATTATTGAAAATGCCTTCTTTTCCTCGAATAATGTTCACACACACAAAACAACGGGGCATGGTCCAATTCGGATCAAGGACTGTTTCATTGGTTCTAGTCCAAGCTTGTGCACATCCATTTACACTGGAGTAATGCTGGTGCCATGTCCAGATGGAAAGAAACCAATTAAGGCACTGGCTCCAACTTCATACACCACAAAACAGCAGCAAAAAAAGAGACAAAGACAGAAAGAAAGAGAAGCAAATCTAAAGGAGAAGGGTGCAGATAATGTGGTGATTTTTGGAAATAAAAATATCAGATAGGTTGGTCTAGAGATAATTCACTCTTATCTAGCAGCTGCCACCTTGGATTTTCAGACAGAGGCAGAATTGAAAACCAAGGCTTGTCCGTCCTGTCAGTCTCGCTGCACCACCATAGACTCGCCCTGCCTCCGTTTAATTCCCCTTTCAGAAAGAGAGGCCAGTACAGTTCCCTTGTGATTAACCTAATCCCCTGGTTACAGCCCTCCTTTTTTCGGAGCCAACAACATGCTGGATATGACGTCAGGCCCGCTCAGGCTGCGATAACTAGAGGGCATGGTGCAGAAAAATGTGTGATTTTTTTGGAGGTGAGGAGCATAATAACAGCCAATGTGTGCTACCAGTTGATAACTCAAAAGCAACGGCGGTGCACAAAAGCCAGGCGGCATGATGGCGACTGGCTTTATGAACTGATCCGATCTTCAATTAAAGTGAATCTGTAAGGACTTAAAGTAATAATGACATTGTTCTCAATTTTAAAGGCTGGAAGTCAAGGAAGATCTTTTCAGTGCTGATGGAAATCATATAACCAAGACTCAAGACTCAAGACCTGAAAACCTAAACCTATGTAAAACACAGTGATCACGTTTAACTTAAAAGTCCCATATTAAGCTTTTTTCAAGCTTTTTCAAATACTTTTTGATACCTTGGATTAGTATTTCACATTTTTTAGCTTAACGCTTTAGAGTTGTTACTTTGACTTTGCAGAGAACACTTGATTTAGGTGTCTGACAACCCCTGCTGGCAATGGTGGGGAATGGACAGAGAGTAAGATGGCTATTTAGCATGGCTATTGGCAACATGACGCTAACAATTTAAGCGCTGAAATTATCAGAATGAGTCCAGGGAGAGTGTATGGGCTTTAGAAACACGCAGAAGCACTTCCTGGGTTCACGTGTTTATGTAGATTCGTGTGTCTGAGTGTTTCCAGCTCTTGAAAAGGGGAAAGCCTCAGTATACAGGATTACTCAAACTGTGGGAATGAAACAAAATACTACTCCAGGTATGTTTTTGAGGTGCAAACATAACATGGTAAAAAACTCAAAAATGTACATTTAGCATAATATGGGACCTTTAGAAGTATGAGTGAGTGAAATGTAGAAATGTTCTAATGTGGCTTAGTACTGACGCTTTCTCCAAGAATGTTTTTGGATGGTTTCTTTGTATGTTAGCAATTCTTTAAAAAAGGTTGGCCAATGACAAAATACAGTACATAATGATGTTTTGTGTAGAAAGCCATGTGCATCCAGGACATTTTTCAAGGATTTTTCTAAATAACTGGACTTACCATTGAACTACAAGATTTCTGGTTCGAGTCCAGTTCTGGACATTATATTGTCAGATAAGGCCAATGCCTTGCACTCTCCAAGTGCTTCTAGTTATAGAAAATACTGCCTGCCCATAACCTTTGTTTCTTCCTTGTTGCAATGTGCGAAATTTAACTAAATATGACCACAACATGAAATGGGGATTAACATGCATTACTACATATGGACAGAACAGGAACAAATCCAGGACTAAATCAGGTCTAAACCAGGACTAAACAAAGTCTAAACAAGGTCTAAAGCAAGTCTAAACTCAGTTATTAACATGACTAAACCAAGTCTAAACAGTGTCTAAACCAGGACTAAACAGGACTAAACTAGGTCTAAACCAAGGACTAAGCAGAAACCTAAGCTTCAGGTTTTAAGTGGTTTGGCCATACCGCCTTGTGGATGCCCGATCCCGTCAGACCTCGGAAGCTAAGCAGGGTAGGGCCTGGTCAGTACCTGGATGGGAGACCACTGGGGAACACCAGGAAGCCGGTGTCAATGTGAGTGAGTGGGGACTACGGATGGAAATTAGCTCTGAGCTATAATCCGGTGTATTTACAGCACTAGCCGTTCATTAATACACGCCGTCCCATTCAAATAAATAAATAAATAAAATTAAATCCAAGGCTACTGCTCCTGAGTACCACCAGAAGAAGCCCACGTACCGCTAGTGGTGCCTGTACCACAGTTTGACAACAACCGCTCTGTCTATTGAGCCACAAAGCCACCTAAAACATCAACAAAAAGTGTTCCATTATTGACCCCTTGTGGTACAGATTCATCTAAAATTCATGGATCCATACAGTATTCTGTTTTCACACCAAAAACCAATAATTTCTTCCCTGGCACACAGCTGACCATTCCTGTAAATTTCCCAAACTCTGACCAAGATTGGAATTGTCTTACTGACAAACCAACTAACCAACGCCTGGAAAAACACGACCTTCTTGGCGGAAGTAATCAGAGTCTTTCAAAAGCAAACTTCCTCATGGCTTCAAGTTCAGTAAGTATTAGCATGAAGCGTGAAATTATCCAGCATTATGAAGGGATCTAGCAATTTCATGAGAGCTCTTTTGCTTAACAATCCCCTGTCCTGGTAACCTTTTTGCCTCATACGTATGTGTCATCTGGCTGTCCCATGTCAAAATCCACACACAAAAGAGTGCAACTCACTTGAGCTATACCCTCTCCTTGAAATATTTAGAGCTACTACATACACACTACAAAAGCAGCCCCTGACGCACAAAGACACGTATGCTCTTTATGTTGTCATTCTTTGAACAAGGCGTCAGAGATGGTAGTGTGTGATGCTGTGTGGATATCTAACACTGGCGACATAGAGGCGACTAGTGTTGGAGGTTAGAAGGCTTGATCCCTCTAGAAACAAACAAGAATCAGGTGACCAGGGCTTCTAGTGCCACATTTTCTCAAGACTCAACATGGCTCAACATGAAAAGCTCTGTAGGTTCTAACAGTTTGGGCAGGACATGGGAAATAGTTGTAAAAATAATTGTTAACTGACTTCATTTAACTTCATGAGTTTGGGGGAATACATGTCTAGGGCCGCAACAACTAATAGAATTAATTTAATATTACCAATTATTAAAATAATAGTCATCTAATTTAGTAACTGATTAATCACTATTTGGGGAATTCATAGTCTCTGGATGGCATGTGCTCAGAGAGGAGATTTTATTAGAGAAAAGAGAGGAAAACCACAGAAATGATAAAAGAGAAAGTATACTGTGTGTTGTGATGAAAATGATGAAAAACATGCCAGCTTTTGTGAAAAACAAAGTAATTGCTTTGTAGTATTATCACATATTTTTAACAAGGGCAATAAAGCATACTTTTTAATCACTTGACAGGCTACCAGGTTATTACACTTCAATTATTAATTGTAAAAATAATCAACATATTAACTGATTATTAAGTTAGTTCCAGTTCTGTAATTGTCTATATGCTAAATTATGACAAAAACACCTAAAGACAAGGAGTTTTTTAAAAAATAGAAAAGTATGGATTTTTTTTTTTTTTTTATCTTTCAGCTGCTGACTGGAGTAGGCAATATGGGTGAAGTGTCTTGCCCAGAGACACAATGACAGTATGCACTTTTGGCGAGGTTCAAATCTCTGACCGTCCGGTTGGTGGCTCAACACTTAACCCACTGGGCCACTGACTTGGTTGAAACTTCTTAACCCAAAAGAGGGTCTAAAGAAAATACTGTATGTGTGTAGGTGACAGTCAGTGCACAGTTCCAGAAACCATCACTTACAGTATAAATAGATTTATGATTGTTATACTTAGAACATTTGCAGTTAAAATTAGAGCTGCTGTTAACACAGGCGTTAAACAAAGCAGGTACAATGTCTGTCATCTCATATTAACCCACTATAGACCCACAGAAGCAGGTCTTGCCATTTTTTTGTACTGTAAGGAAGTAACTAATTACACCTATGTAAATATGCAGCCCACTGGCTACACCTCTAAAACAAACTGTTCAGTCATTCCCATAAATAGCTATACTTCTACCATAATAACATGCTAGTTTACCCTAGTTATCAAATCTGCTGTGTGACCCTCAACACGATCCATCACACACTCAGGATAAATGTTTCTCTTGTTAAAGAAACCAGCTCATATCATATTCCACACAGAAAACCTGAGAGACATGAACCTATTTACTCAAGGATTTAGGTTGAGCTATATGAAGGCTTAAAATGCAGCTTTCACATCCAGATACATGTTAATTAAACCAAAGACAATTAGAGGGTGACATGGCGGGAGGTGTTGTTAAGGAGGAGTGCAGAGTCGAGAGATTTTCACACCGTTCTCTGCACTTGTTTCCCTTTCTATGAATCTGTGTGTTTTTACAGCTATGAACTTACACTTCTTATGGAAGAAAAAAAAAAAAAAAACAGTGTCAAGATAATCTGCAGTTAAAATGAAATAAAATGGTCATTGCTGAAGCTTGGATCACATACCAAACCCAGGAGTGGCGACGGTTGCAGTAAGGGCTCATGGGAACTTCCAGACCGGATGACGAAGTAGTCATCGTACTGGCTACTCACAAAAATTCACTTATTACTCGTTCTGTGCAAGTCTCAACTCAGTAACTTACTTGATTTGATTCATTGATGCTTAGAGGGAAATACTGGTTCTAAAAAGCCAGTGTTGAAAAGCAAACTCAATAGTCACATCCTGAAATCCCACTCACGTCCCACTCTGGACATAAGTTCTGCAGGATTCATCTGACCGTCAAGCTGTCATGTGATAAGTGCTTCTGGTTTGGAGGTGACAAAAGACAGGTGCCACTTTATACTGGGAACACAATGCCACTCGTCGTGCCCTTTCCAATCATGCTGCACCTCGTCCAGGTCAGCACATGCCAAAAAACATCCCCAGAATTGTGTCGGTTGCCGTTGGGTTCAAGAAAATCCGAATCCCATCATCCAAGTCGATCACTTAATTACACAAAAAAAAACAAAGCCATTCAAAACAAGAGCAAATGGAGAACAAGTCCAACAAAAATGAAGTCCTAAACTCCTCGTCCTTCAGCCGGTGTGGATCAGTCTTTTGCAGTCTGTTCTGGTCTGAGGCGGACTCCCTGCAAGCGCCCCAAGAGCCTTGGTTCAGGTGTCTGCTCGCACTGACGCTGTCGGTCTCTCCAGTGTCCCATCTCAGTTCAGGACGGCCGGACCACGCAGAGGTCACGTTTCATAGATGATCTCTGATCCCCCGGGCCCATAGTAACCAAGACATACAGTATATTCACACTGGCAATAAGTTATTTCAGTGTTTCTTTACGACATCTGCAATACAGCAAGAGATGAAGTACTTTGTATTATTAATATTTTTGTATGGGATTCAAGCCACAAAGGTGCGTACTTGTATACACATCTTTTTCTTTTTGACTTCCCAGCAAGGAACACAAGTTTTTCAGTTGAAGAATATATATTACACAAGTTTTATATAGAGTGTAAAAGTTAGAAAAACTACTGTAGGCCTATATATAACCTATATGTTTTACTTTTAATTTCTCACCCTAAATAAATGGCAAAGCATCCAGTAGATCAGATAATCTAATCCGGATCACTTACATACAAACCATGTTGCACTCCCCTATAGTGTTTGTGACAGGTAAGACACGTCTTATCTCCATCCATCTTCAGGAATGCATCATGAATTTTTCATCGGCTGCAACCTTATAGTGCTTCAAGTGAAGTGTCCCTCTCACCTGGGCTCACTGTAAACACCCTCATCAGCTATGCACCACTTTAGCATCAGCAGCGGCAGCAGCCTATTTGTTTAATTAAAAGTTTGGGAATATTAGTGGAACATGCAGGCGAGTTCATAGTGTAATCAGAAGTAAAGTTATAAAGTTGAGACATGCACAAAGCCATGCCCATCACATTCATTCACTAGAAGCAATTTAAAGTTACAAATTCACCTAACACATGTAAGTCTTTGGATGGTGGGAGGGTTAGGGTTAGAGTACCCAGAGAGAACCCATGGTAACACGGGTGCTCCAATCAGCGACATTTGGCCCAAGGATTGATCTCATGACCTCCTTGCTGAAAGGCAAGAGCACTAAATCCTTTTCATTAGGGGTGTGACCAGATCTCGCAATCTTGTAAGATCAAAATGTCACAAGATTCTCATGAAGGTAAAAATCTCATGGTCAAGTTCTGTTTGCACTTTTTACAAAGCACGGTGGCTTAAGTGGTTAGCACTCTTGCCTCACAGCACAAAGATCTTGGGGACCAATTCCTGGGCCTTTCTGTGTGAAGTTTGCATTTTCTCTCCGTGTCTGGGTGGGTTTCCTCGCAGCTGCCAACTGCTCCTGACAGGTTGCCCCAGAGGCATGGAAGGATGGGTCAAATGCAGAGAACAAGTTTCCCTATGGGGACAATAAAGTATACCATAACCTAACAAAGGAGAAGCTAGTCAGTTGAGTTTGTGGCAAAACATTTGGCAGTATAAATGTTCTGTTACTGCATAAAATTAAAATCATAGAAGTAAATACCAGTCATTTCATGTTGATTTTAAAAATACAACTAAATAGTTTTGTGTTTTTGATTTTCAGGTGAATAAATTACATTTTTAATTTGTGTAAAATATATATTTCAATAGTGTAAAAATCTTGTCCTTGTTCTTGTTAACCCAGTCCCGTGTCTTGTCTCGTCTTGTGGGATTTGTGTCTTGTTACACCCCTACTTTTAATACATTTGAAAAAATACTTTTCTGCAGTACTTTTACTTATAATTGACCACCTGTCAGGGTTCCAGTCCCAACACAAAGGCTAAATGGAGAAGGTTTCTTTAAGGATGTATGTAAAATTACCCATGTGTATCCAATGACTCATGGTGGCCAATGGTAAAAGAAAAGACCGCAAACAAAAGAGACAGGTTTTTGCATACTTCTTCCAAAAATACAGCCTCACATTACAAGGTGAATTGTCTTGTATTTTTAAGTGCACAGGCCCTGGGATCTGATTTCACAAACCGGGGCACAGTATGAAGTGATAAGGTCTCCGGCACCGTCTCGAACCGGCACATCAAGTCGAGCAATTTCCCCACTTGTGAACGCAGTATGTATCCGAAGCTATACTTTTGCCAAATCGCCTCTGCAGCTGGCTGATTCACCGGGGCCGACACTTGAGATGACACGTATCGGATAGCACAAACAGCAACAACTTCAGCTGGATACCAAATATGTTTTCGACACCGGTGCCCACTTTGCCGCTCTATTGAAAAGCTCCTCGGCACAAAACAGCATGTGGAACTGCCTAGCAACAGTGGGTTGGAAAGCACTTGACTCATGGCTTCGTGGGGTTGGCCATTGTTTGCTGTAAAACCTGGTGCTTTAGCACAGCGGATGGTAGGCTCAGGGAATTTTTGCTTTGATGGACTGGAAATTAGTAGGGGCTTTTGAAAGAGAAGGAGACTTAAATATGAAGAAGGCAACAGTGAATTCTTCACTGGACTCTATACTCTCAATCTCTCTCATCAGTGCAGAAGTTATATGGCTCGCCTAAAATCACAGATGGGTTGTGATTCAAAAAGCAGCTCACTCGTATATACACACAAACTTAAAGCCAAGCGCTGACTCATAGGGAGACAAAGCCTGCCAGCAGATGAAAGCCAGAATCTTCTACAACCATCGACTTTAAACCACATTGGTGTAATAGTAAAAATCTCTAAAGACAAGAAGGCATCAAGGTGTGAGTCATTTCCATGGCAACCTTATATTTTGTCTGCATCAATGAGCCGTGACCAAGGAGAGATTGGAGAGATTCTTCAACAGTGAGGGTTAAACCGGGGCTAACAAATTCGTGAGGCCCAGAATGATTGATTTAAATGTATTGTATAAAGAAACCAATGTTTAACAAATTCTGGAGAAAGCCATATCCATACACAAATATCTACTTTAGGGAAAAGATAAAAATAAACATTTAATTCACTTAAGTCTTGTGTGATAACAGGGTCCTGAAAATGCTCCATACAATTAAAAGTTGTTATTTTTTAAGATTTTGAACAATTGACCTATATCAAAGGACGTGTTTTTTATATAACCTTATTGGCCCTGTCTTGCAATAGTATAAATATAGTGCCATGACCTTGACTTAAACCAGGTAAGGCATTAGTTAAGCAATAAATGCTCTATTAATTGAGCTGCAAAGCCGTTGTAACCAATAACAATGATAAATTCAAATGAATTTGTTTCTTTACTGACCCCTGGAGGCTGGAGTTAGTATCTTCTGGGATATTTTCATCACTGTATCCAAAATCTCCTCTCAATCTCCTCCCTCAATAGAGCATTATATAGTGGTCACACTATTGTGTAGTGGTGTCCGAAAGTCTAGTGGATAAAAGCAGAGCCCACAAAATTTCCCACAATGCATTTTGTAGTGTAATGGACATCGATTGGTCACTAGATGGTCAGTATAGACCAGAATGCTTTGCAAGTTTTGGAGGAGATCAGCAGGACTGTTTTTACCGCTGTTTTTACTTTATGATGCATCATGATCATGAATGAACTCCTCTTAAATAAACCATTTTGGTGTAAAATGCCTAAAAATGGCTTAAAATTTCTGCAGTAATCCAGTCTGTTTTATTAATTAACACGGTCATTGATGTTAAATTTAACACATATGATTATTATTTATCGATAAATACAGACATATCACTCAGATTTGGTCAGCTTTTATTACAGAAGCCCATTAGCACTGCAGTTTTGCACTACATAATCTGTATGTAGTAGGGGATTATATAATGATTGATGATCCAAAAACTAACCCTTTTATTTATTTATTTATTTATTTATCACATAATAAAATGTAAAGAGACAATTGTGTAAAACCTATAAGCAATTTGAGTGCAAAATCTAAACATGAATTTTTGAGCTATTTAGGTAATAGACTAACAAACCAATGATGGCAAAAAACACAACTTCTTGGACAAACCCAAATAAAAGAACTAAATGTTAAAGTATAACCCTAACAGCATATTTACCTCCTCATCCAATTAGTGAGTTCAAACAGCTGCAAAGGTCACTTGTTCAACTGCAGACCTCCATCACAGGTTTAGTGCTCATCATATTCCTTCTGTCATATACGGCTCGAGCCAAACATAAAAGGTAAACCAATAATAGCCGCACCAGCCGTCAACACAACACCATTCTTTAATAATCAAAAGGAGGAAGAAATGACATTTTGTGCTGAGGCTTATTTCAGGAGTCAGGCTGACCATGAGGAAATAAAAAAAAGAGGATTTAGTGGAGCAGAAGATAATCCAGGCAGGCAGTGTTGTGATAAAGGATTAGATGATAGAGAACTGTGGAAGGGATTGGAGCAGGAATTACTAATTAGCTAGATGGCAAAGAGTTTGATGCTTTGAATGGGAACAACATATGAAGCCCCAGCAGTCAGTACATCAACACTCATTAGAGGCCAATTTAAAACATAAACAATGTCATAGCATTAAAGAGGATTAATACAATATCCAGCAAAGACATACAGCAAATATAGGTTTAAGCTCTCATTGCATACATCGCAAAGCAGATCAGTCATCCAGTACAATACTGTGCTAATGTTTCAGTGAGGTGTGAGAAAGAATGCTTTAATAAAAACTAAAAAGAGCCAAGGACAAAAGGATTGATTTCAGTCTTCAAAAAGTGGATTCTGTACCGATTTGAGATATGAGCCAAATGCAAACTTCACTCCTTAAAATAACAAATGATAAGCTTTAGATGATTCTTTACCATTGTGAGGTATAAGGCTCAATGGAAAGAGCATTTACCCCTGAACTAGATGATCTTCCAGCTTGAGTCCAGGTCTGGGCACTTACTAACTTCATTCAGTAAAATAACAAATGATTAGTTTTAGTTGATTCTTTACCATTGTGAGAAGGCTAAATGGAAAGAGCATTTACCCCTGAACTAGAGAATAGATAGAATTTTAGTCAAAGTCTGGGCACTACTAACGTTACTCACTATAAGTACACATCCTTAGTAGATTTACTATATGTCGATCTGTTGATTTTTCATTCCTATGAAACACCTATGTATACACGCATCACCTCGTTTTGAAATTTATTGTTTTCTAGGATGTCTATATCTTTACAAAATCAATATACATGAGAAATATCAATATTAGAAACTTCTAAGTTGATTTAAAATCAGATACCTCTTTTTGGATGTAATTTGTGTGTTTTTGATTAAAAAAAAAGGTTATATTCAACTTTGCTTCGCTCTCTGTCTGCTTGACATAATCAACCCCAGCTGCGATGTTGGATCTGAGAGTATACTTTTATGATTTTTGGCAAAAAAAAATTTTTTGATATGAAGGTGTCGAGTCATATCAAATTGCATTAATTCTAAATCAGCCAAATTCGTCTTTGAATCAGAATAAAACAATGACAATCAATATGTACTATCATCAAACTATCATTACACCTCTAATCATTAGTTTTAGTAGATTTTTAAAAACTGTGATATATAAGGGTTTTGTACCTCAATAGAAAGAAAAAATTACTTCTACCTTGGGCTTTGTATCATTACCATTGAGAGATAGGACCAGTGCTTTGGCAGAGGTCTGTACTCTATTAGTGCTACTAGTTTGACTTTTCTCTTTTTTTATATATATAAGTTTTTGTACATTGCTACACCTTTCTTTGTTCATAGTCTTAAATCTTAAAAAAACTGTCTAAAACTTTTGCACAGACAGTATTGATGCATTTTTTGTCAAATACATCAAATTTGTGATGCAAGTGGGTAAACATATAAATCCTCAAAAACCATGGATGTCACCACTGACATCAGAACGCCACATAACAGTATGAAATGTAATTATCACGGGCCATGTGTTCCTGTTCTCTTTCACCTCACTTACTGTGGCTTCCTCTCCTCTGTTTAAGCCAATGTGAAACCATCGTGGCAGTGACGGTGTGACGCACTCAGCTACCAGACAACAACGTCGCCTGGTTGCTATGGCCGACAGTTTCAACAAAAGCCCAGCGTCAAATGGCTTCCTGTATCTCCTTTCCATCTCGGCCTGTTGCCTCTTCTTCCTCGCACCATTTTCTCTCAATAACACCACATTTTTCAATCTTCTTCCACATATCACCAGTCTCTTTGTAATATATCGCTTTCATTGAGTTACACTGTTTGCCTTATCTAATTTTCTATCAATAATGGTATATAATGGCTAATGTCATGCGCCATACATTGGATTCTGCTCATTACTTGTCGGAGATGATAAATGCTTCATACGGTGGCTTCCATCCAGGATTATTGATCTATTCGTGTATCAAAATAACAAGTAAACACCTCACATGGGACATTTCAGCTCTTCTTTTATGAGCCGTTAATAATTCTGTCTGGAACACAGAAGAAAAGACACCCAATTATAGGTTTATATCCACTCAATTTGTATTAATGTCTTTAATTAGCTTTCAACAAAAGGCAGATTGTTGGGAACTAACAAATTTGGCATTCTCGCGGGCACACAGCACATTCACACCTGCACCAGGAGGACTTGACAATCTTTCTGTCACTAAACCTCTCATAGGAGACTGGAGGGAGCGATATCTTGAGAAATGCTGCCAGCCTTACACTGCTGTTTGTTGGTCGCCAGTTCCTCTAAAATCCAATTAGCACCAACTCCGAATGCCAAAAGGAGATGAACAGTGGCTTTTTAAGTGATGAAATTAATAACTGACTTGGGTGCTAGGATTTTACTTCTTTGACATAGAAAAGACACGACAAAGGTTTTCAATAATTTCAAATCTGTCAAATCAAAACAATTTCACAAGTACATACTCTTGCACGAAGAGCAATGTGTCCAAGGCTGTACACAGAATAAAACACTGTGGTCCAGGGTAAAATAACACATTCACAACAATGAGGAAGAGTTGCTCTGTCGCCTTTGGTTCAACAAATACAATAACAAATGCTTGATTTAATGGTCCTCTATTGTCCTAAATCGATTTTTTTTTAGCATTTAACCATGTTATAATGTTGTTTGCACCTCAAAAACAAACCAGGCAGGAGTAGCATTTTGTTTCATTCACACATGTTTGAGTTATCCTGTATGCTGAGCCCGTCCCCTTTCCAATTAGCTCAAACGTACAAGCAAATACCAATTAACCCTATGCTTATTCATCTGGAGAGCCTTGTGTGCCACTTGGGGTCTAACAATATGCTTTTCCAACATATCGATAAGTATTGATTAGAAATATTTCCATCTGTTTTAAGACATTTAACAATATTGGCTAATTTAGAATGATTTGATACGATTCAACACCTTCCTACCAACACCTTCATATCAATACAATTGATACAGGAACTTTTTGCAAAAAATTATAAAAGTATACTCCCAAATCCAGCATCGTGGCCAGGGCTGATTATGTCCAGCATTTAGAGAGTGAAAAAAGGTTGAATGTTTTTTACTATATTTTATTTTTAAAAACATAAAATATTTCTAAAAAGACCTGATCTGGTTTAATTTGAACATGCAAATTTGTTATATTAATATTTCTGTTATTCATTTTTTTTTTACCCATTTCTATCAATATACACTTTCTAGAAAACAATACAATTCAATTAGGGGTGTAACAATACACTAACTATATCGATGTATAGATTTTTTTTTTCCTACGATACAACTATATCAATACACTTCCCCTTGTATTGAATCGCATCGTTTTCTAGGAAGTGTGTATCAATATATATGGATTATCAATTGATAATATTAAAAATATCGAAATTAGAAATTTGCATGTTAAAATAAAACCAGATATGGCTTTTTGAGTGTAATTTTTGTGTTTTTAATGATATTAATGATATATTCACCTTTTCTTTGCTCTCTGTCTGCTGGACATAATCAACCCCAGCCGTGATGCTAGATTTGAGAGTAAACTTTTAGGATTTTTGGCAAAAAGTTGCTGTATCGATTATCAATATGAAGATGTTGAATCATATCAAATTGTTCCAAATTAGTCAATATCATTCTTAAATCGTATCAAAACAATTCTAACCGATACATATCGTATTGTTGCAAAAATGTATCGTTACACCCTTAAATTCAATACAAGGTGTTGCATATCAATATAATTGTATCATAGGAATAGAAAAATGGCTATATCAATATAGTAACTGTATCATTACACTCCTATGTGACTAGTACATCAATAAACTTTGCAGAAGTCTTGTAAACTCCTGTATTGATTGTGCCAGGCTAGTGTATAAGTAATATGAATAATGCTGACTGGATAAAGGGACACATTAGCATAATCCCAATAATCAAAGTCAGTAGATAGAGAAGCTGTTGTGGCTGTACTCCTGGCCGGCTCTCCAGGAGGTGCCAGGTTATCCTGTGTCATGCCCCGGTGACATCACAACTGACACTAAAGTAAAAGGACTTCCTGTCAGCCTGAGGAGAGGGAGGAGGTCCTCTTTCGGAGCGAGCATTGTGTAGCGTTCAGTCCAGGTTTATGGAGGATCACCCCCTACAGCTATACAGGCACTACGCACACAGCCTGTAACCCAAGTCAGGGAGTCAGGTTGCACTCAGGACAATCTCTTCATGGCACACAACACAAACAGCCTACGTCACAACAATGGCACTGACAAAGAGCTACATATCGATTAGAATACAAGAAGCACATGAGAGCAGATTATGGGTAATCCACATCACACTATGGCACAAGCAACAAAGAAAAGTCATAGGCAGCTGCAGACCATTGGATTGGAAGAGGTATTTTTTAAATACTCACAAACACATCCTTCACCTCTGCACGGCATAAGCTTCCTAATCAAGTCACGCCATCAAATACTAAGGCCTCTCACTTTACCATCTGGGAGTTCTCCTGCTGGATTATTCATCAAACCGGAGTCCTGGATGTTTTGGCACTTTTCAGTTACATCAAGATTCAATTATAAAAGCATTACCTAATTTAAGCACATTTTGGAACAATAAAATTTGAGCTATACAAAATAGCTCAAACGCTGATGTCCTGCCTTAAGAAACTTGACCAAATGGTGAAAAAGGGGGCCTTTTTTCTATGGACTTTGCGTGTTCTCCCAGTGACTCACTAGGCTTTCCTCAGGTGCTTAAGTTTCCCCCATTAACCTAAAGCATACACTACATAGGCTAATCCTTAAGCTCGATAAATTCAAGATCCTGACCCATGACCTAGAGATGGTTGCTGGGCTTTTAACAGGTTGCCCCAGTAACAGTGGAAAGATGGGTTAATTAGAGAGAACCAGTGTAACTCAATATGGGACACGGACGTCAACGTTTAACGTTTAAGAGCCATAGGGTGATATGTTTGTCAGTAGCTGAGTTGTGTTGAGTGTAGGTGTGTGTGGGTGCATATGAGGGTCAGTAGTGTAAGGATGTTGAAGTGCAGTGAGTGTTGAAGTGCATAAAAGGTGTAAGGTGAGCAGAGGTCGACATGACTGGGCCGGGATAGAAAGAGGAGCACGGGCAGGGGCAGAGAGGGTGCGGCGGAAGCTTGGCAGTCTCAAGTCTCGCGATATAGCAGCACTTTGTGTTTAAACAAGCTAGCATTGGCTCTATTTCACAATTTTCGTCTAATGGCAGAAAAAACTTTGCGCAGATACAAGAAGGGGAAAATGAAGGTAAAGCCGAGCAAGGGTTCATGAAGGAGTCAACTGGACTTGTGAGTATTTGATAGTGCTTTACTCTGAGCAAAGTTACTGAGTTCCACTTCAATACCAAATACCAATATTAATATTATACTAAAGGTGGCTGTAAACACTGGGGCTAGGTGGACTAAGGGGCGCATCGGCTGCGCCTCAAAAATAAAAGACAAGCTATGAGCAACATACGTTAGTAAAGTGGTTAGTTCCCCCATCTTTGGTGCAGAAGGTCAGAGGTTTAATTCCCTTACTTTAAGCCTTTAAAATCTACTTTGTGCTTGTCCAAAGCCTAGAAAAAGAGTGGCGTCAGGAAGGACACCCAGCCTAAAATCCTATGCCAAATTACCAATGCATTTGGCAACTGTGGCAATTTCTAAATAACAAAAGCAACAAAAAGAGACTTTATTCCATTATACATGTCTTTTTTACCTAATATGAACTGAGTGATGTCAGACATTAACTTGACCTTGAATTGACATAACCATAGCACTAAAAATACACACAAGAATTTTTTTTTTTTACCTGATGATTTATGCAAATCTTCAAGGCTATACATTTACTTAGCGAGACTGGCAGACTATCACAAGTTTGAAACTAAGGCAACATAACCTTCTTATGCTGCAGACAAGTCTCCAGAATGTAATAGCCTAATCAATTACTGCTGTTTGTTAATATGAAATCTGCAGCCCCAGCTCCGGTCTGCGTCACTGTGATCAGCAGTGCTCGCACTGCAGGTGTCTGGACCATATGGCAGTTTGGCATTCACACCTAGCCACGCTGCAGAGAGAGAGGCTGAGAGAGCAGACAGACCCGAGGAGCTGGAGATAGGAGGCAGGCGTCACAAGTCTTTGATGAAGATTGAAGTTGTGTACTGTGGAGCGACACCCTGCAGCTCGGAGCGTCTGAGCTGATTGAAAGCCAAACGTGTCTGTCTGAGAAAAAAAAAAAAGATGCAAATTGGAACAGTGAGAGGATCAAATGGAACCAAGCACCTCAACTACTAACATATCATACTACTAATGGTATTACAGTTAGAACGTTCTAAGACAACCCAGACCTCTGCTAACTATCTCACAATATATTGTAGCTAGACTTGAGGCCCTTTTCCACTAGGGGGAATGGAATGGGACACCTTGGAACGGGTAGCCCCAAAACCCAAAGTTGGTGTGAGGCTCTAGGCAAAGCTGCATTAGCTTCAGTAAACAGGAGATTACTTCTAGTTTACTGCTAGCTTTCTGTGCAATAAATTCACTTTTTGCAACATTTCAACACATTTTAACCACTGACCATATAACAACATGAGTTTAAATAGTGTTTAATCCAGTTTGAACTATAAAGAACCGTTCTGACTCTTAAAGCAAGAGCCATACTTCACTAAACCAGAAACAGCTGTTGCTAATATAGCTTTTTTTTTTTTTTTTTTTTCCTCGAAAAAATAGGCACAACATTAAGCTTGTCCTCCTTTGGAATACAGCTGTTTATCACAAGGACAAGGCACGTTTAATTAAAAATAACATTTTCCTTTTTATTGCCATTTTTTGGGTTGTTTTTGCCCGAGTGAGGAATTTCTCTTGTCCAAACAACTCGCAGCAGTGCTCACCTACAACCATTCCAGAAGGGATGCCAAAAGTAGAATGGATTGGAGTGCTTTTTGGGAACACCTTGGAACATTTCAGGAAGTGAAAACACCCCCATTCCTGCCTCAAGTGGAGGAGTTTAAGTATCTTGGGGTCTTGTTCACGAGTGAGGGAAGGATGGAGCGTGAGATCGACAGACGGAATCGGTGCAGCGTCTGCAGTAATGCGGTCGTTGTATCGGTCTGTTGTGGTAAAGAAGGAGCTGAGCCGAAAGGCGAAGCTCTCGATTTATCGGTCGATCTACGTTCCTACTCTCACCTATGGTCATGAGCTTTGGGTCATGACCGAAAGGACAAGATCCCGGATACAAGCGGCCGAAATGAGTTTCCTCCGCAGGGTGGCTGGGCGCTCCCTTAGAGATAGGGTGAGGAGCTCTGTCACCCGGGAGGAGCTCGGAGTAGAGCCGCTGCTCCTCCACATCGAGAGGAGTCAGTTGAGGTGGCTCGGGCATCTGTTCCGGATGCCTCCTGGACGCCTCCCTGGGAAGGTGTTCCGAGCATGTCCCACCGGGCGGAGGCCCCGGGGAAGACCTAGGACACGCTGGAGGGACTATGTCTCTCAGGCTGGCCTGGGAACGCCTTGGGGTCCCCCCGGTAGAGCTGGAGGAAGTGTCTGTGGATAGGGAAGTCTGGGCATCTTTGCTTAGACTGCTGCCTCCGCGACCCGGTCCCGGATAAGCGGAAGAAGATGGATGGATGGATGGATGGATGGATGGAAAACACCCCCAAACCAACACGTCCCGCCCTGTTCCATCCTTGTGGAAAAGCGCCTTTGGACTTAGTTAGTATCTGTAACTATACACATATACACGTTGTCCTACTATACTCACACACTACAACACTAGAACGATACTATGCCTATTTTAAAAACCTGAGATCCTCCCCTGTCTGGTGTGGTGCGGTCCAGCTGAGTCACTCACTGCAGAGTGACTGCGGTTCGGAGCCACCTCTGGAGTGCCCCGCATTCATTTGCACTGCACAGGCTCTGATAAATGATCAAACAGACACAGACAGAGTCACCACGGCAGCTGCGAGGCTGGCACCGGCACGCTGTCTAACAACAACAACACCACCAAAACTGAGGCGATAGACACGCAAATGAGACATGCATAATGCTAATCTTCATTTTAGGGATTTACACACGGACTGCTCTAAGGTGACATTCAGGAGCAAGAATAAGGGACTGGAAAATTGGAAGAAAAATGTTCAGTCATGAAGCTAAGACAGACTTGATTGATAACATTTGAAATCGTAATTTCTGTAGCAAAAGATAATATTCATAGTTGACATGGATGATATACAGACATGCCTATATTGTAATGCTTCTTACTACTTCTGCTTCTTCTTACTAGTCTTATTAGTTCATGATGTGTTATTGTGCTATAAACAGACATTTATGCGTGTACTCCACTGTAGCGCACAATAAATAGTACCTTAGCTTAGTCCATCTTCCTTCCTGGACTCTAACTTGTACATTTCTCAAGAGCTGCCATTTGTAATTTCAAGTAGCCTGTAAATAAATGTCTGTTTGTAGCACAATAATGCATCATGGAAAAAGCTTACTACCTAGCAGGATTACAATACCAAGGCAAGACAAGGTTTGTGGCACAATGGATAAAACAATTGCAACTATATTTTTACCATTGCAAGATTGTGCCAATGCACTGGGAGAGGACCACTCTTTTCCATCTTTTCCAAGTGTTTGTATTTTTTTTTCTTTCCCATTTTTGTTTTGGAATATGCACATTGTACAGCACACCAATTGATTCTTTCCCTTTTTGTAAAATATAGGTATATTACCAACATGGACACAGTAAAACACAAGTATCGTCTATACAGCAATGTATAGGTCCTGCTTTCTTTCTATTTTTTTTCTTTTCCCATTTTAAAACATTGCTTCCACTTTGCTATATAATACACCTACTCATAACTGCCGTCTATAGAAAGTCTGCATTCAATTACATACAAAGCTTGGCATTGGAGGCGTCAAACACATACATTAGTGATGTGTAATACCAGTTTTCTCACCTTTGATTTGATTCCAAGACTGGTATCGACCCTTACAGCGACAACCATTGTATTTCTTGTCTGTAATTACTGAATTTTTGAAGTCTATATGCATACATTTTACAAATTATGGCTACTTTATATCACTGGAGCAGAGAAAAGAATGTATAGGTTGGAGCTGACCGTGTTCCATTGCTGTAGTGCACACATAAAGGATCCGGAAGAAGGAGAAGTGGTTTCTTAAAATTTGTATTAATAACATTACTACTAAAGTATCTATACTTGCAGATTGGTATAGATTCACACATCGCTAACATAACTAACTTGTGACTTTGTTTATTTAATTTTCAAGTCCAATATGTGCCATTCACTGCCATTACACTGTACAGTTACAGCACTACCAACAGCATAACAATGTTGAATTTATGCACTAGCTCTGCCTTCACACTCCCAGTACAGTGCACTTTGCAACAGAAAAGAGCTATTTAAGCGACTGCATTGGTGCAACTAGCCCATTCTCTGTATACTGGGAGCTCTAATGAGGCACTAAGACAAAGTAGTGTAGCAGATTAACAACCCAAACTCCTGCCATGGGACCAGCGCGTTAGACTGTTGGTGCCCCTTATTAAGAACTGCACTATGCACCAGCTACTATACCCCCCCCCACAAAAAAAAGTCCTCTCTGTGCTTTGTTTGTCCCACTTTAAGCAGTACAACCGTCTAGAAAAATGTGCTTGCTTTTAATATGTCTCTGCTGGGACATTTCAACATCGTAAAATTGGCGTGAGTGTCGAGCTAAAGGCTGGGGTTTGGTAGAGAAAGTGACAAAATGGACTAGCACAAACGTCATTTTTTCAAAGCGGCTGTGACACGTGGTGCCTCACAGCAGCCGTCTCCATGACATTAGGGAGTAAAGGGAATAAGAATGGTAGAAAATGGCTTCATGGAGCTCGGTGCTGTGGGGGTGTTTGATTCCATTACCTATATATAAGGAGCTATCTAAAACGATGGCAATTGCTTGTCCAGAAAGAAATGCCCCCCAGTGCTCTATTGTATTCAGCAACAGCAAACAATAGCTGCAAATCAGGTTGGAGGCATATTATATAGAAGCACATGTATTACAGTGGATAGTGGGGTAGAATATAGCTATATTTGTCAACACTATAGGTCATTGGTCACTATTACTGCATCCTGGATTTCCCGGACCTATCTCTCTCCACTCACCTGTCTGGATGAGGTCCCTGCTGCAGCCCGGATCTCCCGGACCTACCTCGCCTACTCACCTGTCTGGATGAGGCCACCTGCTGCATCCTATGGACTTCCTCAACCTATCTCACCCACTCTCGTCTGGATGAATCCTTACAGAGCTGATCTATGATCCTATAGATGAACTAAGGGACTAGCAGTCCTAGATGCATTGCCTGTCCGTCCTGGGAGAGGATCTCTCCTTCAATATGGGCTCCATAAGGTTTCTTCTTTTTTCCCGTACCTGGGTTTTTTAGGAGTTTTTCCTTACCGAGAAGGAGGGTCTAAGGACAGGAGTGTCCTGGGTCTATTTAGTTTAGTGTAGTTATTGTTTGTGCTGATTGTGTGTTAAGTCTGATTGTGTGTTTATGTTTGATCAACTGTTTGTGAAGCCCTTTGAGGCGACTTTTGTTGTGATATTGGGCTATACAAATAAATCTGAATTGAATTGAGTATTACAAAATAAATAAATGCTGTAAAATTCAAAATATGCCACTGGCTGTGTCTGAATCCAGTCTAAATCCTTTAACCCTTCAATCACTAAATAGTGCTGCACTAGATTGGACTATATAGTGATCACAGTTAGTCACCTGTTTTGTACACACCACTAACACTCTTCTGCATTGCGATGCTAGACAGAGATGGAGGACTCAAATCAAGTCACTGGGCTAAATTCTGAGATTCATGACCCAACTCCAGCTTCAGTGACTCAAGTGATTTTTTTTTTTTTTTTTTTTTTTTTTTTTTTGGAGGGCTCGGACTTTGACTTGGACTTGGCTCTTCTCACAGGTTAGGGCTTGAGACTCAACTCAGACTTTTCCACCAATGACATGGACAAATTTGGACTAATGACTTACACTCAGGCTTTTTGGACCAATGACTCAGACTCAGAATTGAACTTTTGCACCAGTGACTTCTGGATCAAAGATGTGAACTTAGACTCTAACTTTAAGACTCCTGGCTCACACTTAAATTCGCACCTTTGATCCAATAAATCATGGTTAAACTATGACTTGTGGACCAATGACTCACACTTAGAGCTGAGCTTTTGGACAAATGACTTGAACTTAGACTGACATTTGGATCAATGACTCAGACTTACACTCTGACTTTTGAACCAATGACTTAACTTCAGTTGACTTGCATTTGAATTGATTAGGGCTGTAGTTGACCCAGACACTTCTCTAAGTGACCTTAATGGCAAAATAACATAACTCAGACTTCAGATATTTTGATGACTCTGACATGGACTCTCACAGCGAATACTAGTGACTTGACTCAGACTTTAGAACCAATCGAGCATGACTTGCAGTCGGAAGCTGGTGATTCAACATCAACACCTAGCCGCTGTAACCATTGTGTAAAAAGGTTCACTGAAATTAGACGATAATGGGCTTCTGTGAGAAACCATGGGAACTCTTAAGTGCTGTATAAGTATTTTTAGATCAATTATAGGCATGCATTAAACAGTCAACAACCTTTGGCACATTTCCTTTTTAAGATAATACTTTGAACATTTGAACCAACCTAACCAACCTACAGGCTTTTGATTGAAAAACATTTTCTCAAGGCTTCTTAGAACAACAGCTGGAGGAGTTTTTCATTTCCAAGAAAAGATCTGACCTTAGCAACCAGACAGATTACACAGAGCACTTAGGTCAAAACTTAGAGTTTATACATTTGTTGAGTTCTGTCTGTATTTATGTGAATATTCTGGAGAGACAAGCTGCCATATGAAGACATGAGTAGCACATGAGTCAGTGTTAGTGCAGGTGGCTGACAGCCTCTTATGGCCTGTGTCAGAGAGACCGCTCTGAAACTTGCTCTTGAAATGTGCCATGATTTTGAGAGAGCTGCAGACACATCCGTCAGGAAGGCTCCCGCTGCCCGTCATCTCCACTATTTAGCACATTGTGTGGCACTTTTGTCGCTCACAGTGATATGATTCCCATAATGCCTCAGTGAAAAACACAACACACGGGCAAATGGAAAGTAAAGTGTGTCCGTCTGCCACTGCTGCTTGCCCTAAATGCGGCGTTGGGCCTGGCTGAGTGCTTAGTAATGACAGATGAAATAGTCGCGCAGAGAGGCAGATAACCCCTGCAGGATCTATTTAGGTGATAAAAATGACAACAGTAAACAAGTTGGTAATTAAAAGCACATCTCTTTTCATGTGCCTGGTGGCAGGAAGTGGAACGAGTCAACGTGATTGACCCTGAGTGCTTCAAAGCCTCGTACATCTCCTGCTATTCATAAAGCTGACGAGAGGAGTCTTGCTACGACGACAAATGTCTGCTCCCTCTGATGAGTGCCTTAGAGTTTTCCAGTTGCGTCTGCGTGGTGTCGTGTTTAAAATTGACAATAAAGAATTTATACAGATGGTAGTGTCAGAGGTTTAATGCTGCTAAGCTGACTTCATCATCGACTATGGTAGCCCAACAGGGACTTGCTGTTTTCTATGAACAAAAAGAAAAGAACATAAGAAAGGTAAAAAAGATTATATAATTAAATAAATAAATTGGGTGCATGTTTTAACCCTTATAAGTTTTCAAACAGAAACAAATGTATTTCTCTTTTATCTGTGCTCAGTTTGGCCTTTTAGCGCAGTATGAGAACCATGGAAGCCCTCAACTGGGCTCTGTGGAACTATGATGAGGTTATAGGATTATGCAACACTGTTCTGAAACTAAATCAGCTTATCAGTGCTGTTAAGTCAAGTTTCTTCTAGTTAAGATAACTGGCAAAAATGAAACCAATTTTGTCAAAGTGACATTTTTTAACAGTGATTCATGCTTTTATAACAAATAGACTATCGCAATGCTCTGTATAGTGCTGTGAGCCAAACTGCACTTTCTGGACTTGCAACCAGTCCAAAATTATGTCGCTCGAATTTTAACTGGAACATGGAAAAACAAAAGCATCTCACTCCAATGACTGCCAGTGGGTTTTAGAGTTGATTTTTAAAATTATTGTATTTACTTTTAAGTGTCTGAATGGTCTTGCTCCTTCTCATCTCTCTGACCTGATCCACTTTTACACCCCCTCAACCAAAACCAAACGTAAACTCCAGGGGACTGTGCTTTGTCCACTTGCTTTTAACACAGCGTGAGATGGTTTTATGCTCATGTATAAAACGCAAATTCATTCTTCTTCTATGTATGACGCCAGGTGGAGAAGTCAGGCAGGTTTTGAATCGAGTTCCTGAGTTCTTTTTCCGACTTGAAAAACATTTTCCTGAGTTTTCGAGGACCATGTGAATGCACCAATAGGATGAAAAGTGGTTCCATGAAGGATACCTGCAACTACCATGGTGCAACAAACTCCAGTCAGAAGACATAAGAGGCAATTATCCCATGAGCGATGAGACAGTCGAGGCTCCAATGAAAAAGTATGGCAAGGAAACTCCTACATGCACAAATATTCTTTAACACATGAAGGGAAGGAAGACGCCCACAAGTGAAGAAACTATTGCACAAATACACGACCATTCACTTCAGTTTAGCAGGACAGAGATGAGAGAAGTTGAGAATAATTTAACAATGAGCAAACTGTGAGGCACCTACTGCTAGTTATAGGAAAAAGTGTCTTTTACCACAACAGAGTGCACAGGTAAGGTTAATCTACAGCACAGAGGGGCATCCAGGACCTAAAAGCTCACGGACAGATGTAATCACTGTGATGAAAATGTCTTGAAATGTCTCTTAACCACAAAATGTAAAAGCAATGATTTAAATTGTGATAAACCCGCTGGACCATGATTACAGTCCTACACTAGTTTCCATGGTGTTTTAGTGTAGCTGATAATAAGCCTGCTTCATGGAACAGTAATGAGGATGAATTTAACCAGATTTGCATGAGTCTAGCTTTTCAATTTAACTTGGTGCATGGAATAACCCATTGGTTTAGCTTAACATTAACAAAACAAAAAATTGTAAACTTAAAACTGCAAGCGAGAAATGTATTATTGCAAAAAAAAGCAGCACTAGAAAGAGATAATTCAGCCAATAGCCATTGAGCTGACGACCTCCCACCGCAGCAACACTACTATTGCAGTTGTGACCCTCTTGGATGCTGATTGCCGGCCATGGTCATTACGAGCCATAATCATTGCCATTAGTGCTGCTCAGAGTCAGTGGCGTTATCATCTGCGTCCTTGCTTTCATCATCTCGGACAGGCGCTGCATGTTGATGAGCGGGAGGCGAGAGATGAGCGTGTTCGTGGTAAAAACCAAAAGGGTCTGTTGTTTGTTTTTTTTTTAATGTTTTTTTTTTTGCTCAACATTTTGTTCGTCTGGATTTCTTACAAGGAGCCAAGCAAGGACTGGGGCAGATGGCGGGAGCTGGCAGGGTCCATGCTCTCTCTGGTGTAGTGAGCCAGCTGCCAGCAGGCAAAGCATACCCAGCCACAGGGAGGCTTTTTAGGCCACACACGCAGGACATGAGGCACTGGCAGACAGGTCATCCTTAAACACACATGCAGACACACACACACACACACAGTGGTATAGCCTGGATCATGAGGTAGCCAAGGCAGGGGTTGTTATAATTCATTTTGGGCTGCCATGACTTTTCTAGGCCAGCAGTAGTGAAACTTGTTCTGGTATTCCCAGGGGTGGATGAAAGAGAGGTGCGAACACAAAATAAGCTCTACTTTCAATCCATTCATTATATCGGATTTCAAATGATGTGTAATGTGATTTATTTTTTGGCTTCATGAGACAAATCGGACAAAATGGAGCTTCCTATTAAAAGATGACAGCTTTCAAAATCTTAAGAATCTCAAGTGACCTGTTTCATAAAGTCACACAAGCAGTGACGAACAAAAATGTTGTAGGTCACAAATTATTCTGATGATTTTGAGGGGTGTTTACTATTCCTTGATGGAGAGCCAAAATATGTGTTCATTGTACATTCTTTAAAGACATTTGACAATAGTTACACAAAATATTTACTTGAGTACAATTTTGAGCCAATGACTAACTATGTACTGCATATGTTTTCACTTTAAACACATAAGGTAAAGTGAGCGTGTTTTTGGTCATTTGGTCAGTGGTCACTTAGCAGATTGCATAACATAGCTTGTGCATGCTGTTTTGTGAAGTGGAATGAGGAACAGGCTAATTTTAAGTCAACTAACATTCATAAATGTTCTAAGCCATGTGAGGTTGTTTTTGTGGCTCTAAAAGAACAAAATATAAACTTAAAAAAAAAACTGCGAGAAAATTATTATTGCAAATGGCATATGCAAAAACATGCTCAGAATGACTCAGTAGCAAAAATGAAATTTTTTTTAACTGTTTTTATTTTTTTATTTTTTTTAGTTGAATCTGAATCTAGAAGCCATATTGGGCTTTCAAGCTTTTTTGACAAAGTAAAAAAGACAGCATAATTTGGTAGGGTGTCACTTTGGCTTCAGAAACATATTCTTATTTCCTTATCTTTCTTTTTCTTTCAAGAAATATTGTGACAAGGCTTGTATTAGTCATCATAGCTTTAGTATTCATAATTCTGAAATATTCTTTTACTGTAATAAACCAATTTGTAAACAGGTTGTTTTTTGTGCAAAAGTATTAAAAGCTGAACTACAACGAGCCCCTGCGTATCCTCGGATGACTCATTGGTTCTGAGGGAGGCAGGAAATTGTCTTGTGTGAGTGTGTGTGTGCGCACTCAGCTTAGTCAAGGAAAATTAATAACTTTGCAGGACTCGAGTCTGCAGTTGCCTTACGTGCAATTAATTTTCAATTAGCCGCATTGATTGTGTGAATGGGTTTTCACGTTGAGTGAAAGTGGAGTTGGCCGGTGTTTTGTATCCTATTCTTTAAAGCCATCCTCACACACACAGAGATACCTACATTGGGAAGGAGAAAAAATAGTAACAGATGATTATGAAAGATGAGTTCACAGAAAGTACAAGCTGAATCATTGACACCCAACCTCTTCTCACTCAGAGCTTTTTACAAAACACATTACAGCAGAGGCATTCACAAGACTGAATGGATCCAGCCTCAGAGCTAACACTCATGGTTCGACAGCTCAGGTTTGTTAAAAGGAAAAAGGTGAACTATAGAAATCTGCTGGACTTGTTCAAAATGTAAGGGACTGTCAGTGGCTGGGCAAAAGATTAGTACATTTTTGACCTTTAGCTTGTTGCGCTTGAGACTGGTCTTGGTCTATACACGGTTTTAAAACACCTAAATTTATACTGCAGGCTATTAACAAGGCTTATGATGCATGGTGACAGTGCTGACTACAATTTCTCTGAATGGAATCTTTATGTCTACTCTGGGTTACTGTGTGTTCTCCAGCTTTGTACCACCCTCCAAAAACATGCACATTTAGCTGTATGAGTGACTCTACAATGTCTTGTGCCAGACATGCAGTATGGGTTTTGTCGAATCAAGACAAAACTGGTTAAAATCAGTATTGGAAAAAAAAATATATATATATATATACACTCAAGGAAAAAAGAAACGCACCACTTTCATTTTCTCAATTTGTCAAAAAATATTACAGCCAGTGAAAAATTACAGACTACAATGAGTTTAGTACTATTCTAAGTCAAAATGAAATGACTGTTTTCCTGGTTCCGGTTGATTGATTTTGATGAGCAATAACAACTGTATTTTTGTATTAATCACCTATGTCTGGGTCATGAGTAAAACTCAGAGATGAATTGGACCTGTCCTCAATTGTGCACAACCATTCCCTATAAAAAGACACCAAAATGGAAAAAAAGCACATTTGTTCACAATGCCACGACTACTGCAACCAGAGAGAGATTGGCAGCCATTGGCATGCTTCGAGCTGGAAGGAGCACACAGCTGTAGCCAGGTGTTTGGAGTCCATCACTCTACTGTTGTACGCCTTGCTGAGCGTTTCCACACCACTGGATCCTCCAATGACCGTCCCAGATCTGGTCAACCACATGTCACAACTGCTGCATTATTATTGTTTGGTCATGTTATTGTTATTGAGCATAAGCATAAGCATTGATTAATTGGGTCTGAATATTAGGGACGGGTATATGGTTGATGTGCACATGTAATATTTCCATCAAAAATAAGTAACCAAACAAAAATGTGGTAAAAAAGCAGTGGTGCGTTTCTTTTTTCCTTGAGTGTATATATATGTTATTATGTTATTCAAACTGTGCCTCCTTCACCAAACATTAACTCTCCATTGGTCTGGACTTTGCCGAATGCTAAACTGAACTTTTTGCTCCAACTGTCCAAAGACAACTGTAAATGACCATAGTGAATGAATATGAGAGCGATGTGTGTGTCTTCACGACTGTATAAGGGGCCATTTAGACAACAACACTGGCCAGGAAAACATAAGATGCTTCGATTTATGTCTACATGGAAACGCTAGAGATGTGCAAAAACAGTAGGTGTGAATATCTGTAGTAAGCCCTTGAGGCCAGTAAATGGCTGACAAAGTCATCGCTTCAGGAAAAAGCTACCACCTAATACTTTCCCTATAATACATTGTCTATTCCTTTTGTGCAGAACTGATCTGGACTCTGCTTTATTAAGGATTTATACATGTATTACTAGTCAAAATATGACTATATGAACTGTAAAATTACCAAATTTTGTGATTGTTCGAGCGGACACGGGCGGGGCTGTTGCGTCAATGGTGTCTGTGAGGACTTGTTTTGTTGGTTTACACAGTGCGGAGCGTCCTGAGCAGCTCCCCAGTGTGAGACCAAAACACCTCTTCCAGCATTTTTAAAAGATTGCGGAGTCAGAAAACATAAACCCTGTTCTCGTGTAAACAAAAAGCCAACATGCCCTCGACTCGAATATGCATTGTCGTCTATACAGCCTTTAAGTGTTACTCTTGCATCTGTCTGGCAGCTTGGATAGGCTCCAGCCCCTCTTGATCCCTACCACCACATAAGCATTACATAACGAATGTCTAACTGTTCCCTGGTGAGTTTTCCATTGCATCCTTGTCTCATCCACTGCTCTTGAACCCTACACTGTCTGTTTTAGTCAGGCCTTGGTCTCCGTACACTGCTCCTGCTACTTGTCCCCAATTTGCATGGCCCTGACTACAATACTTCCTGATTGCACAACAGAGTTAACAAGAAAAGATGAACTCTAACGATTGTCTGCGGGTTACACAATAATTATCAGAGTAGGGAGAGGGGGAAAAAAACAGTGCCATTAGCATTAAAGTAATTGCAAGCTCAGTTGAATCTAGAAGCGCTATTGATTTGTAAGCATTGACCGAGGGTGACTTGCATTTGTTGCTTTAAAATAGGGACATTTGTTTTAATCAATGACTAATCAGATTGCGTTAGGTTAGTGGTAATTACACATTGTGGCACTAGAGGCCACTAAATCCCACACAACATTTACATTTTAAAAGAATTGTGCCTTGAATTAAGGAAACTTTCCTTTTTGAAACCAGTTTTAATGACGTCTCACCTGCTATAGACTTGGGCACATTGCAGCGAAACCCCATGGTTTTTGCTCCTCCCGTTACCATGGAGACCGAGCAGTAGCCGTATCCGTGGACTGAATGAAAAAAGGTGGCAGCTCCACCCTTGGCATTTGGCCATCCAACAGGAGCACACAGACAAAATATTTCCAATATCTAAAGCTCAGACAAGGATAAGACACAGAGACATCAAGGAGCTACTCAGAGTTTATTCCTAAAGGTCACACCAAGACTAGACTTCATCTCATCTGTCTTACTCCTCTGTGGCCACACTTTACAGCCTTCCTTTTGTCACCTTTCAGACCAAGATGAGAGATAAGGAAGCTGCCAAAGTTAAGAAACTGTCAAAGTTGAACACAATTGTACTGAACTGAAAAAGCCAAGAGTGCAAAAGCATGACATCAAAGGGCCAGGACTTTGGCACAGTTGGAGGAAGTGGACCATGGCACAGTTGCTCATGCCACGCCACTATTCTTTTCACGATAAAAAAAGAGACCATATTCATAGACACCATATTCAACATTGGTAAAAATGCTTCTGATTTTAGCGGTCACCTTTATGACGAAAAACACTGAGGACAGCAACAGCAGTTTTGAAGCTTCACATAATATGCTGCAATTCACTCAGATGCTTGGACACATGGTTTTGGTCCATAACAACAAATAAAACATACAAAAATATAAAAAGACAATTAGGCAATGAAAATATGAAGTACCTAAAAAGATTAAGTACATAGAAAATATCTAATTTGAAATGAATTACAGTTATATACTTTAAAATATTAATTTAAAACACATTTTAGCCAACAGTCAGTGTTTTTGTAATGTTTTTAGTAAAATATATGGAGAACAACATGACATAGTCTTCTGAGTAGAGGTAAGTTCTATAGCTGGGGGTCCACATGAAATTTTCGGAAATTTAAGGGGGCCACGGCAATCTTGACTTTGGGAATGGCTGCATTTTTGACACTTTCACAACACACTAACCCTAAATGTGTAACTTCAACCAATTCAAAATGAGTTTTTTGTACCTGTTATGAAGTTACGGCTGTTCTGCAAAATCATGTTACTGAAGCACGAAATTACATTTATGGAAAAAAAATAAAATAAAATAACATCAGTACACTATTTAGTACAAATTTGCCTGTCTCTGATTTCTGTCACTGTAACCTGCCATCACCCCTGGGGGAGCAGCAGTGACAGAGGGGCTGGTGTTAGGACAGGACCACTCATCTATAGGCCCAGTGTATCATATAGGCCAGCTCCACACATGCACCCACGACCAGCCGTGACTGACTGCACACCTCATTAGTCTTCTGCACACATTTACACACATGCCCAGTGCAAACAGACGCGCTCACATGCACACAGCAGCAAATGACCAAGTGGTGCGTGTGGCCAGGCTCCATATGTCTGCTAACTACATATGCATTAAGGACAAGCCAGGCTCTCTAATCGAATGCATGAGGCAGATCATTGCTGTATGGTGTATTACCATTTATATGATGTCTCTGCTGGGCTAGTGGAGAAAGTCATTTTTCAGTTTTTATTTTCCTTTAGCGCCACTAACCTACTTGCAGTATTTTTATTGCATTAGCCTATTATCACTGGATAGAACTACAAGAAGCAAGGAGAGTGCTGATCGTCACCAAGGCATGGTAATAATATAAGGTACAGACCTGGACTCAAACTGACAATCTTCTAGTTCAGGGGTAAATGATCTATCCATTTAGACACAAAGCCCATCTCACAGTGGCAAATAACACTAATAACTTTGATCCAGACAGTTAAGCCACACAAAACTGATCATTTGTTCCATTCCTGACCCCTAATGTCTGTTTTAGAAAGCTTTTCCCTATCTCACAATGGTACAGAAACCTTTAAAAATCCTGGATTCAGATGTGGAGTCCCATAAAAATCAATAATTTCTCTCATTTTTCTCTCAAATTCAACAAATTATTTTAAAATGGTCTTGCTTTTTATATTACAGTGGTACATCCTGACCCTCATACTAAACACTACAATGATTACTTCATATAAAACCTGTTTATTTTCCATTGTGGCAGATGTACCAAAAACCTTGGGTTTATTTTTAAACATTTTGCTGTACGAAAGGCATTCCTCTGATCATGTTAAACCATACTTAAGCCCCTGAAAGGTGTGTGTGTATATTTAGGCAGAGTGGCTGCACGTTCCACTCTCCCGCTGGCACTGTCTCTCCCACAACTACTTTGCATCAACCACATCCCAGCAGCAGCCTGCGTCACTCCCCACACATGATGTAAATTCACTCAACAACGCTAGGCACAAAACACATGCAGTGAGAGGGGTGCAGACAGTGAAATGTGAGGTGTATCTCCAAAAAGGTTTCTTAAACAAAAATACCTGTCCACCTATCCAGTGGAGGGAGGATTATGTGCCTCTGAACTGCACACAGAGTAACATCTAAATGGAGATGTTATGTCTGTTAAATCTACCAGTTTCTCTGTTAGATTTGGTAAATATTATCTGTTTGATTTGGGGTCATTATGTAAACAGGACGCTGGCCCTGTTACCAACAGCTGGCAACTGTTCTCTGTGCTTATACAATCAGTCACTTGTGCACAATGTCATAAAGCATTTCATTTGTGTAGAGTGGATTACAAGAAGTCACCTAAATGAATATGAACTTTATCTGCAGGCTGTAGGAAAACACTAAGAGCTCTTATAGTTAAGTCTTGCATTATTTTAAATAGTATTAGTGTTACACATCTCTGACAACAAACTGATACCATCTTTCTCTCATTTTAGAGTCTCAGTCTATTAACACTAAAGCCCCAAACATACTGCGAGCATATTTTTCAGTCTTGTGGCTTGCACTGGGAAAGGGTTTTTAGTCAAAAAACAGAGAAAATATGCACCTGCACAGTATGCACCTCATGCATTGTTTAAACATCTTGGCTCTGACTGTGGTTTTAGACCTTCACTTTTACTTTTAACAAAGCTTCACATTTGCAAATTCCAGCCTGTAAACACACACCTATTCAGTAAACTATATTCAGCATAGGTCTATCACATGTGGATGTACTCTCATATTGACTGTTGAATGGCCTTAATGTTGAGAAACACTGAGGCGGAGCTGCCAGTAGCAATGTGGCTCACGCTGCTGGTGACACGCAGCATTTTTCTACGATTGCAGTGTGTTGGGAGCTATAAGGCTGGCTGTTAGTGAAGTGGATAGGTCCCCTGCCCCAAGTATGGGAGATCAGGGGTTCAATGCCAAAAATACGCAATACAGCATCTGGCAGTCCCAAGTCCAGATAGATGGTTTTTGTAAAAAAAGGCATCCACACACAAAAGTCAAAGTACTCATTTAAAGACCAAACTTGTGCTAAAAGGAAGCAATTCATTTCAATGTATTGGCAAAAAACATAAAGCCATTTTGCCTTTATATTCTATATTTTGAATGCCATAAAAAATAAAAGGATCCATTTTCAGCTACTCCACAGTGTTTATATAACTTTGACACAGTTTTATTTCTAAAGTAATGGATGATAAAAATAATGCCATGTTAGATCCTACACATCTTTGACTTCATGTTCAACCAGATCCCACCCTTTTCTCTTTTTAGAGGTTCAGCCCATTTTTTTACAATACTAAAACTGTGCTATAAAAGCTCAGAAAACCCAAGGCACAACATTATGATTCTGTTAAAAAAGTTAAGAACAAGACGTAGCAATTTATTTTCATTTGTTTGCAAAGCCATTATGCCATCATATCCTGCATTTTACAAGAAAAGAATCTATTTTATATGCTGGCACTGTTACTATCCTTCCTCCTATATAACTTGAACACATCGTTTTAATGGTATAGCAATCAGTAGTCCCCTGGAGCTGGTCTTAAAGGAGATACTGTTTTGCCAGGTTGGCTGATCCAGCCTGTTTTCAGTGCTGAGCTGCCATCTTCCAGATGCTTTTGGGGCAGTGCCACGACACACTCATTAACACCTTATACACAGAGTGGACACTCACTGCAGTGTCCAACACAATGTCCTGTATTTGTCTGTCCCTGTAAGCATCAGTAATTACAGTATGTTCAGATTTATTTATTTTTTTTACCATATTCATTATTAGGGCTGCCTCAAGTGGGGGAGTTTAAGTATCTCCGGGTCTTGTTCACAAGTGAGGGAAGGATGGAGCATGAGATTGACAGACAGATTGGTGCAGCGTCTGCAGTAATGCTGTCGTTGTATCGGTCTGTTGTGGTGAAGAAGGAGCTGAGTCGAAAGATGAAGCTCTAGATTTACCGGCCGATCTACGTTCCTACTCTCACCTATGGTCATGAGCTTTGGGTCATGACCGAAAGACAAGGTCATGGATACAAGCGGCCGAAATGAGTTTCCTCATGGAGGGTGGCTGGGGGCTCCCTTAGAGATAGGGTGAGGAGCTCAGTTACTCGGGAGGAGCTCGGAGTAGAGCCGCTGCTCCTCCGCATCGAGCATTGGGCTTAGGACGCGCTGGAGGGACTATGTCTCTCGGCTGGCCTTGGAACGCCTTGGGGTCCCCCTGGTAGAGCCGGAGGAAGTGTCTGTGGAGAGGGAAGTCTGGGGATCTCTGCTTAGACTGCTGCCCTCGCGACCCGGCCCCGGATAAAGCAGAAGAAGATGGCTGGATGGATGGATGGATGGATGGATTATTGGGGCTGCTCTACAGAGAAACAAGCAATAGTAACTTGCATGTTGATTATTGTGATATAACCTGCAATTTAAATATGCATACTATAGGAAATACACAATGACTGTACATGCTTCACTTGCATGAATCCAACAGCTTTTAGTCATTTAGCTCTGATTACACCAGTTTTAGCATTTAGTAATGGTTGATATTGTGCTGTGATACAGTTAATTCCTAGCATTTTGAATCATTTTCACTTGTAGATTATCAAGTCTGACTGAGAGCCATACAGAGCGACTACAGCTCACCTTTGTGTTTTGGTTTCAAGTTTACATTCTGGCAATTTACATAATGTCTCTCCCTGCTCGCTCACCTTTTTTTTTTTTTTTTAACAACTATCCTGTCAGCCTGAAAGGCCAAAAAGTATATTTTTAAAAAGTGATGCCATAAATGGTATTGTAAAGCATGCAAAAACTCATATGATTATATATATAGATCCATTCAGCCAGCAGATAAAAATGTGTACATTTGTACAGAGGTAGCCACTACATACTCATAGTACTCACACTAAACACTACACAGGTCTAATTTACAACATCCTCAGTGCATCATTATATGGCACCTTCAGACTCCATGGACTTGCTTTCCTGCTAGGCATATTGTAGCCAACATTAAACAGCTTCACCCCAGCTCCACAACCTTATGTGAGTGAATGTTTATAATGTGAATGCATAAATGCTTATTTGGCTAATATTGAAATATGGTAGTCCTATGAATGATCATAGTAGGACTATAGATGGTCATTAATTATTGCAAACTAACGGGGAACTGTGTTAAAAACTCACTTTGTTGATTATCTTTTAATAGGTCATTAAACAGCAGTGTAATACTAGAGCCATTTCTATTCAGAGAACTGGAGTAACTATTTGTTAGTGCTGTTTATTTAATTCTGTGTACAACTGTGTAGCCAATTTAGGTTAAAGACTGTGTTTAATTCCACAGTCCAAAGCCAAATCTGGAAAATAGGGGGAAAATATTAATTTTGACAGCATAATGCAGATGCAGGTTTTTTCAAAGACGTACTCTCCGTATAATGAGGGGCTAAAGATGGCTGACAGTGCGTTTAAATATCTGTATGTATATTCATGTCTAATTACCTGACAACTGAAAGATATGAAATTTCAAACACTGACTGTCTTTGGAGCCTGGTCAGACAGACTTGTTCGCTTCCTTAAAAGAAGTGGGTCTGGAACATTTCCCATTCCAGCCATGTTCCAGTGAGAGCAGTCCCACCAACCAATCATATCCATACAACCAAAAATTGGGCGGAGTTTATGTTTTATGTTATGCTTTGTTTTTTTGAGTGGTTTGCAGTTCACCACTGTTTTATGATTGGCTGTGTGTGTGCATCTTAGTCTATGAAATTGCATTAAGAATTGGATGAATACTTTTCATTCTACTTGACAAGCACCAGATTATACTTCTTGCTACTGGCCAGTGTACACTGAATCTACCAATTTCTTCACAGCATCATATTACCATAATGAAAAACCACTAAATTATTTGCCTACATAAGATGATAGACTATAATCTAATCTAGTCTTTTAAATGCCAGACACAGCAGCAGTCCACAGTAAATCAATAGGGGTCATTCCGTGCTAATGCAAACATGTTCTACTGTAAAAGTGCATTACGCCACGGGGCTTGCTGGTGCCTCAGCTGCCTGGATGACTCAGGCACATGCTGTGTACCCGCCAATCTGGCACACAACCTTTGTTAGATGCCATCACGCCTCCCTCCCATCTTTCCTGTCTGTCTCTAACTGTCAGCTCCCGACAGAGAAAAAAAAACATCAGAAAAACAAGTTGCAAGTATAAAAGCCACGCACGACAGAAGTGGCGAATGTAATAAACAACTTTTCGCCTCGCAATTATGAGCACTTATTCAGCATGGGGTACGGCTGATAAGCATGGAGAGAGCAGCGGAGGAAAGCGATAGAAGAAAAATGCATAAGCCGCCACCACTTCGTCCCTCCTGGACACAGTCAATTCTATATCCCTCTATTGATTTCAATTAAGATAACTGTTATTAGGCCACATGCAAGACACAAAGTCGATGGGTTGGTCGAGGGGAAGGAGCAGCGTGATGGATCGGAAAGAAAAGGCAGGAGAGAGAAGGGAAGCCATTGTTGTGGAGAGAGGAGAGGCTGCAGGTGGAAATGGGAGGAAATAAAAGCTAGAGTGGGTCAGAGATTTCCTGAAATATCCACTTAGTGCAAAGTAGCAGGAGGTAATGTGTTCAAGAGCGGCAATCACTTCTAAACTCTGCAGCGGTCTGAGAGCTCACTGCATGGGAACCTAACACTATAGACTCTTTTTTTTAAATGGTTGCCTTCACAGATTTTTTTTTTTTTTTTTTTTTTTGTATTTGAATGCTGTCAAGTAAAAACAGATCAAAAAATAACATTTTGTAATTAATTCAACAAGATTCAATGGCAATGGTGTTCATACAGTATAGTCTGGTCCCTGTTGATTCAAGTTGTATTTCCAGGAGGCGCAACAAAGAGACACAGCTTAGACTATATCTAATTTTTTTGGATAGACAAACAACCAATCAGAATTCAAGAGCCATCATGTCAAGATATGTTGGATAAACTCCCTCTGCAATTGCAATGTGAAAAATATGTAACCAATTAGAGAAACAGAGAATTCCATGAAGCAGGCCTTATTTTTGTTAATCTGTAATTTGAATGAGAAGTGATCTGGACCCACTTCATCAGGAAAGCAAAGGGGTCTGGCCAGTCAAGCTAGTGCTTCTTATTGACTTTAATAATTCCAGCTTAAATAGGCAAATAGGGCAAACAAATATATATCCATCAATCTTTTACCACTTATCCAGGGAAAGTGGGGAAAGTGGGGAAAGGGCAAGTCTAAGGAAAGATGCCCAGACTTCTATTATTATCACTACAGTGGTTACACCTTATGACTTCTTTGTTGTTGGGCAGCGCTAAACATACAGCAAGCTAGTTTAAAATTAAGCACAATAAAGCATGTCTGAACTGTTTGAGGAAAGTGTTTTTAATCATGCTTATAAAAATCTGTTAATTGCTACCATTTTCTTCAGTCATATTACTCACCACTAATACCTCTGTGACAATTATAAAACAAAGCCCTTCCTTCCACCTTAATTTCTTTCTTTTGAAATCACAACTAAGCGGCTGAAGTGTAAAAAAAAAAGGGTGCCTCATGCATCAGAGAGAAAAATAAAAAGCCTGCGTATGCTTTGAATTAATGATGACTATAACCCTGTGCCACACAAACTACCAACCAATGAGAAGAGAGCCGGCCGCGAGGAGAAGAAGAAGAAGAAAAGTAGGGAGCAATGTGCATAACAGGAACAGACAGGAGCGTAGGAGGAGTGTCGCCAGCAATAACAAGAAAGAAGAGAGATAGAGGAGAGGAATGATTTAATTATGTGAGGCAGTGATGGCAGAATAAACACATAGCACTAAATTGGTCTGGGTCATTGTCTGGACCAGGCTCACGAGCATAATCACATAAATAGTGAGGCAGGAAATAGCAACTCAACAAAAGCTATTTAATGCTGTTGTCAATGGAGATATGACAGGACAGTAATGAGTGGGCCTCTGAGTGAGACCAGCATGTACTCAGAACAACAAGAGTGGTAGTGTTTTCTACTGCGGTAAGTTTTGGCCAATAACATCCTGGCGTCATCACAGCATAGTGATTTGCAAACTGATTCTGCATAGCTTTTAGGCCTGATTCCCTTCCTGACGCAACACTCTCCATTTATTCCAGGCGTGGGACCGGCACAAGGAGTATACCCAGGAACAGTGAAGATCATCTGGTATATTTCTAAATAAAACCCATATGCAGATTCTGAACCACATCACTGTAAGCTTTAAGTATTAACTGGGGACATGGCTTCACAAATGAAATTGGACACCATTAAATGTGACAAAAATAAAGTATCTAAGTCTTTGGCATGAAAAGCTATTGCAATTTCAAAAGACCGTACAGCATACTGGAAGGAACTTTGGACAATCTTGTGAAAGACTGGTCCGCTTTGAGTGACTATTTTGGGTGTGTTGGCAGACAATAACATGCATTAATATAAAGTGAGAATGAGAGATAGAAGATGAACAAATCTTTTGAAGGCTTGTAACTAGAAGGAAAATTCTGTGAGTTTTGCATGAAAAAAAAAAGAAATGGGGCAAATGTTTTTTACTTTTATTCATAAAATCAATGAAAGCCAATAATGAATGATGTAATATCAACAGATGCAGCAGCTGGATACTTTAAAAAATTTTAAAATACAAATAGATAACATTTTGGAATAGGACATTTGTTCCCCTCTTTTTTTTTTTTGGCCCTTGTTTTTGGCCTAATCACTTTATAGCACATCCTATTTTGTTTGTAGGATGATGATGATGTAAAGAGGCATGAAGTATGTATCTGATGCTGCGCCACATGCGTCCTTTGGACTCTAACCTCTAAACGTGCTTGTTTGTCTTTTTATTTATTTATTATTATTAGGAAGGAAGTACCCTGGAAAGAACTCACTGTGCCACAGAGAAGACACACAGAATACTCAGAGAGTTTGTGTGAAGGATTGCTTTCACAACCTCCCTGCTGAGAGCCAAGAGCCCTAACCACTCTGCCACAGGTCTGTCTTTTAACACCAATGTCAACACGTTCCAATTTGAATTCTGCAAAAGTGCCTTCTAGCGGCTGCATCCCAGTTCTCGATCTACTGGCACTACACAACTTAACAGGCCCCACTGGGATGGTACTCTCTTAGTCTCCTGTTGATTTTCACTTCATAGCTGTTTCTTTTCCTTTAAAAAGTAATTACACTCTCAAACCAGAGCAATTACAAACTCTCCTCTAATGAGTTGTTTGCTATTGGGCTCAAACTGCGATAATGGCAAAGCAACAGTCGCCCCGTCCACACAGCACAGCCTGCAGGAACTGACACGCCAGATTTAGCCTAAACCCACACAAATAATCAGTAAAAATCAAGAGCTGAAGTCACAAACAGCCGAAGCGCCAACGTTGGCTGCATAATTCAGTGACGCGAGTGTAGATACTCACAGAGGATCAAAGCTGGGTAACTGGCCTCAGACATGCAGACATCAGAGGAGGCCGATTAATCTGCTAATAAAATATTCTGTAGTAAATGTAAGAGGAATGATCTGTGTGAAAAAAAAAAGACCGTAAACACCAAGCCAGTCTTTTGGTGCCTGTGAGTTCCAAGGAGAAAAGTCAGCAGTCAGTCAGTCAGAGGTGCTGGTCCAATCTGAGCGGCTCTAATAAGCAGATATGGTGAAGAAAAAATCCTGAGTGACACCGCTGTTCTTTGAGGGAAAATAACATTGGGGTCCACCTGCGGAGACGCCGCTGTGTAATCCATTTCTAATCGATTTGTTGTTGTGCTGCCTTGTCATAACTCTTCAGACAACACAGATCGACGGATACTGGGATTTGGAGGGCACTCTGAAGAACATGGCACTGAAATAATTTATAAACAGAAGGACGTGGAGGTGGATTAAGGAGTTTCAATCTAGGCCTATGTTTACAACCTGAGAGGATAATAGCTTGTAACTAGTGGATTTATTATTTTAATAAACTACAATACATCCAGAACTCTGCTGCCCGTCTCTGTACTACTCCTCACTGTTTTCTACCCTATATAAGAGATATTATTACTAAAATGTATTGTTACAACAGTATCTCTCATTCAAACAATTATCGCAAAGAAATACATGGATTACAATAATGTATGGAGCCTTAAAGGGGATTTTTTTTTATCTTAATTAAACAGCTTGGAGTCAGTGTGGTGACTAAAGAAGTTATTGCCAGCAGATTAAAGTCAGCCCCCTTCAACTCCCCCCAGTGAATCCTGATGAAAAACAACCTTGCAAGAATGGGAGCACCAACAAAGTGTCCCTGAAGTCTCAGGTCTCAAGAGGAAACAACACATCCGGGTTAGCCATAACAACAAGCTAGCAATGGCTTCATTTCTTAGATGTGGGTCATGGCAGAGTGGCCAAAAGGCAGAGGAAACCTTTGTACAGATGCAAGGAGGGAAAATGTGAGTCAGGCCGAGGGAGGGGTCACACAGGAGTCAACCAGACTTGTGTGTTTGTACTACAGTGCATTAATCTGAAATGTAGAAGGAATTCCATTGAGAAAAATTTGCAAAGTTGCATAGTTCAATAAAATACTCTTGTTTTGACCCATAGTTTGTTGTTTCAGGTAATTTGTTCAGACCACTTTAGTCCTGTTTTAATTAATCCACACATTTGCCAATTCCAGAACTTTGTTTTTCTTGATACATTCATTTTCTTCCATTTATCTCTGTTAGAAGTTACAGCTACTGGGACAGGTTACACCAGGAACAATGGCCAGTTAGTTGCACTAACCTTTCATTTCCATTCATTCAGTATGGGCAATTTAGCCTAACCAATACACTTATACATGTCTTTGGATAGATGGTTGACAATGAAGAGAACCTGTAGCAACATATCTTTTGGATTTTCCCTTAAGGAGTCACAACAGCAAATTATCTGCCTCCAAGTGTGACTTTTCTGCGCAAACCTCCCTATTTATCTAGGCCTGGCACAAAAAAAGGTTCTAGACACAATCCAGCCACAAAGGGTCACGAGCTAGTCTTCAAATGTGCATATTGTTACCAATATTCAAATTATTTCTTGCATGCCTACCAAGTGGTTTTTAACATTCTGCAGCCCTCCCTGTAAGCGGACTGATATGTTGTGCATGTGGGGTGACAAGTGTTGTAACCTGAAGATGTGATCCCTTATCGACATGTCAGTGTGTGTGCTTGTACAAGTGTTAATTTGGCCCCGGTCTTCTACTCGACAGACAGGACGGTGTTTTGGCTCAGCTGCGGTTCCCACAGACTGACCTTCAAATGCCAGGCTCGGGGGCTCAGAGCACTCTGCCTCCCGGACAGAATAATGGGAAAAGGTTACGTATGGAGAGGAAACACACACGACTCGGAGTCAGCGAGCTAATAAGGCTTAAGACAAAGCCAAAATGACAGAGCTAAAGAGATGAATGCAGCACACAGAGGAGCCGCAGCACGTAGCCTCTGGTGTTATTGAGGCAGAACAATGAACCGTCACTGCTCATGTTTGTATTCTGTTTATTATAGAAAAGGACTTTGTGAATAAGTTTGGAGCAATAACAGCAAACAGACCATGAAGAGCTCATGTATTATGCATATTTGCTTGTTTATAGTTATGCGTTATGATTTTGGTGTAAAGACTGGCCTAATTTTAAAAAAAGGTAACTATTTTTCTATGTGCGTTAGAAAGTGCTGAGGATTTTAAATTATATGTTCAGGTATCTTTTTTTATATCAGCTTTTTCCTTCCAGAGTCATGACAGCAAATCATGTCCCTCTATTGCTATGATTAATTTGGCATACTCATGCACTGTGTTCATATTTTACTTTGTATTTTTCATGTATTACAAGTTGAATGAATAAGTAATAACCTATACCACATAGTCAATTTATAATGGGTGTGTAATCATAGCCTTTTATTATATAGATTAGATATATGTACATTACCTGTTGAACACTAATAGCACATTAGGGTTCACAATATATCATACATTTATTGTTACTGTAATATAGGCAAACATAATATCCATACTGTAAGAAACTAAATGTATCACAATAATGATTTTCTATCTGACTTCTATCTGTAAGTCCTGGTTTTGTCTGGTTTCAGATCTGATTTAGTCTTTGTTGGTGTTAATTTTGGCCTAGTTCTGACTTAAAAGGAAAAGGAAGGCACTTAGACTGGTAGAACTTTGTATTCCGGCTAAAACTTAATTGTACGTACTCAATTACTACTTGTCAAAAATGGTCTCCAAATAACCAGTCTTATATAGTCATTGCAATATTCAACATAGCTAATGCATACTGCATTAATATTATTTTGTCTTATTTGGAACACAATATTTTCCAACATTTTAATTTAGTGTGACTCTGTGTAACAAAACGGCGGCCTATATTTCCAGCTTTATATAATGATTGATGACAGAGTGGGCACCCTCCATATAAAGAGGTTGACTTGTTAAGTTTATGAGCCAAACTCTGCCTCTAAGAAATGAATGGTGAGAGCTCTCCAGTCTAACTAATGCCTACACAGAACAAAACCTGTTGGATTTTCTAGGCCACATCTCATGAAATATTCCTGCAGTCGGCCATTTGTCATCGCAATTAAAACTGCACCAGTCCATACAGGAGACTTCACTGCTCCACAGGTATGTTTCTGTCATTAACTCTCTACGAAGGCCTAAATATACCTTCATCATCTATACATTTTTTCCTCCTAAACGTCAGTCAGGGCAGTGCTTCATAACTGAGTGCTTGTATGCATGTTTCCGTAGGGCTCTTCTCAAATGCTTTCCTATTTCAAACCGTTACCACACGCCAGTTACAGTCTTTCCATCGGGACATGCACTGAAAGGCTCCTTCTTGGCTGTGTGGAGAGGATACCTCAGCTGCTCCAGTCATTATCAGTATCAACAGAGCCATACATGTCAAATCCAGTCATAAAAAGTGTGAAATTGTGTAAAGTGTAAAATTAAACTACTCAGAGAAGCAGTTTGTTCTGACCCAAGACAAGCCATAAGTTGTTAAAAGGCTCATCAAGTTTGAGGTACTGCTAAATGACATTGCTGTCCCTCTGATGGACTCATTCCCAATCTTACACTACCATTCCTTTTTCATTTTTTGGCTCCTCCCTTTCTTAATTGGGGTTGCTACAGCATACCAGTTGGACAGTAATAGGTTTTTATACCAAATGCCCTTCCCATCGCAACTTATTGCGACTGAAGTAGGCAATCTGGGTGAAATGTTTTGGGCAAGGTTCCTGTTGGTGGGCAAACACTTAACCCAGTGCGCCTTTGTCCTCCCACCATCCGAAGACATGTGTTAGGTGATCTGGTAACTCTAAATCGCCACTAGTGAATGGTTGTCTGTCTGTGTATGTCTCTATGTCAGCCCTGCCACAAACTGGCCACTTTCCAGGGTGTATCCCACCCTAAGGCCTAAAGTTACTGGGACAGGCTCCAGTAACTGCGACCCCTAACAGGAATAAGCGGAAGATTAATGAATCCAATTGCATCTAGAGGCACTTTAAGCTGTATATAATGGTACTGCCACCTCAAAATACAACCTTAAATCAACACAGACCACAATAATGTTACACATAGAGTAGAAACAAAATAGTATGGTTGGAAAGGTCAATAAGAGTCATAGGGAGACAGACATGCTTGAAAACAAAATGCACTACATTGCAATGCATTACTGCCACTGTTATTGTGATTGGACCCAAATCTGCAATCACTTTCAAAGGGTTCATTAGTAAAAAGCATAGCGTGCATGATTTTTATGCCTCATACATGCACCTAGTCGGTGTAAAGCATACAATGACAGGGCTCAAACAAAAAGCTTTATAAAAATATCAACACTTTGAGTGCGCACTCAAACACAGGGACAGACACTCAAGGTTCATATTCATTTAAATGCCAGGAATGAATAAGAAATTCATGTGAATGAATAGGAAAGTGCATCTATGGGCAGTGGTACAACATACACTGAAAATGGTTAAAAGTGGTTGGATTTCTACAGGTTTTTGTGTCTTGCCGGTGGTCCAAGCCTGTTAAAAGTGGTTATTTCAGAGCAGGCAGAAGTCTGAATGGGAAAAATATTCTAGATGTCGGTCCCATGTGTGGAGCAGCCGGGTCAGGGCATGGGGCAGGACAGAACATAGATGGAGCTCTCACAGTTAGTGTGTGTATAAATCAATGTGACAGTAACTAAACAAGCGCGGCTGGAGAGAGCGGCTAATGAACGGAGGAGGGGGAAGACTGCTGGGCTGTAATCATGAGACAAGGAGAGGCAAGAGTGAGGGGGATATAAATAGTTTTGAAAAAGTTAGAAAGGACACAGACAGTAAGACTTATATCCAATTACAAAAAATACTTCAGACAACAAGCTTTTAGGGGGTGACACAACAAATAATCTGTTTCCATCTAACTCCATGCTCTCACACCAACTAACTTCATTTCCTCTTTTATGACATCCATAAATCTCCTCTTTCGTCTTCCTCTAGGCCACCTGCCTGGCAGCTCTAACCTCAACATCCTTCTACCCATATATTATTCACTATCCTTCCTCTGCCCAAACCATCTCATTACCTCACTAACTTTATGTCAAAATATCTAAGATGAGCTGTCCCCAAGGAATGGCAGCCTCCCTCTCTGGATGACAGTGGAGATACTGGTGGTGCAGCCCAAACTTGCAGAGACTTTGTTAGGAGTTAGTACCAACATGAAACAACTGTAGTATATTAATTGTTTGACAGGGTTGATTTTGGTGGAAATAGAGGAGTTTCAGAACTAAGCTCTGATGTAGTCTATGGGCTGTGATTTGGGTGCAATGGAAGAGTTACCCCTTCAGTTGAAATGTGTTCTATTGCAAAAGTCCATGGTGATTCTTTTAAAAATATTTCAGGTTCCATTTGTTGTGTTTCATGTTGGAAATGTTGAGCTAAAATTGCAATTGGTGCACTGTCCGCATTGGTTTTACATCTGTCTTTTATTGGAGTGTGTATTCATAGACATCACAGTGCATTATGGGCAGTAGGAGCTCAGTGTGAAATACGTATTGTGAGAAGTCTAACGGTAAATGTTGAAAGCTACTCCAATGTCTTATTCAGCAAATCGGTCAGAGTGATTTGGCAGGTTTTTACACCAGACGCCCTTCCAGTCGTAACCAGCCACATACTGTGACTGGAGTACGCAATGTGGGTGTCAGTCAGTCTATGCTAGAGCCCAAGTCACATTTTGTGCCAAATGTGAGTTGCTTCCCTGGAGGCATTGTTTCTGTTATATTGCATAAAGCGTGGGACAGATGGACAACCTGAAAACCATAATGGCTCAGACCACAGCTGTCAGCAGCACACACAGACAGACCCTTCCTTTTCCCCTCTGCCTGGGTCATCAGATGTTTAGACAACATAACACAAGCACTCGCTCGGAAATTTGGAAGAGCCTTGCGTCATTACTTCTCATGAGTTTAGGGTCTGACAGAGCTGCGCTTGTTCTCCAGAACGGCCCGGCACTGTCAGTGGAGACATCTGGCCTCTGGTGATTTTGAGAAGACACAAGACTTTAGATTAGATGTGCATCTGGAGACGGCACAGTTTTACAGCTGTTTCCCATTAACTGAAATCTAAATAACAGCAAAAAATTATCATTAGAGCTGCTGAATAAATTACAAGTTTATCAGGTTATTACATTACCACCCGTCACTATATACTACAATGAACTTATGCCATTGACAGACTCTTAGCTAAAACTGTTAGGCTTTGAAATTTTAAAAAGTTAGAAGTAGTAGATTACTACAGTTACAAAGGTTACCTATGGGAATGTGGTCATGTTTCAGCAGTAGTTGTTTGGTTTGTTAGACTGTTAATAAGATAACTTAAGAAGTAAATTTGTTCATTTCAGTTTGTTTTTCACAAAAGGTCAATAGAAGGTCAAGGAAGAAACGGTTAGTTTTGGTGTGAGTCTGAAACACTGTCTGGATCCTGAAACTTTAAAAGGATTCTGAACTACTGAGAGATAGGACCAACGATACCAACTCCAGCCACAAGGGGCCAGTAAACATACAAATGGTTTGTATTATTGCAGGGATTGTTTCCCATTGTTAGATATAAAGACTTTGCAGCTCAATGGGTAAAGATTCATGGCTCAAAGCCAGGACTGGGCAGTATAAAGGCCCTATAGGAACCTGTTGCAGTTCCTATAAACTTTAGAGGAACTACCGCGATTTGACATGTGTTGGCAAATGATAGGAACTGGGAACTGGGACCACAGTTCCTATAACCTTTTTAGCTTCTCCTTTGGCACAGGGGCTTTCTATTCAGCCTAGGAACGTTTTGGTGACACAGGTACGTAATTAGAGATGTAGTTAACGTATGCACATGTACACCACGCTCTTTTTCAATTTGCGTAACCCACATAGAAGCCGCTAATTTTAAAGCTAGTTTGACTCACTTCTCATACTGTATCTTTTGGAGCGCCACTTTTCTATTTACAGTCATGTGAATTCTTTGTCTCCTTACACTCTCTGTAAATTCACAAAGCCTGGACATTACACTCTGTTATGATTATTCCTGCAGCAAAAATGTGTGATTTGGCTGTCTTTGTGCTCCATGTTAGCTGTTTGTTTTGACTTGTAGTACCCAATGTTGTGCTTACACTACGCCACACTCCACTGCACTAATTATACCACAGAGTTCCTATCTCATTGCTATCAGCAGTGCAAAAGCTAGTTGACTAAAGGGTCCTAGGGCACAGGTTTCCATAACTGAATACAGGGTGGGGGGTTCTTATTACTAGGTTCCCATAACTGATAACTGAACCCATAACTAACGCGCAAAATCTTCTATTGACAGATAGGGTCAATGTCTTGTTAGAGGTTTAGCCCTGGTTTAGTCCCTAATTAAGTCATGGCAGGTCATATTGTTTTTACAGCATTCAAAAAAGTACTGCATGTGCACTTCAAATGACTTTTTAATATTGTGCACGAATAAGAATAATAGCTCTAGGAGCGCACAGCTCATGGGTCAATGGTAAGTCCGGCATTCAGACTAAATTATCACCCATGGGTGGACAGTCAGTACGAGTGAGGGACAGAGCTGACTTTTAAATGTGAATGTGGTGCCAGCATTTGACGGCCAATGTCCCAGCATGGATAAACAGTGTCCACATGGGTGTAAGTGACCCCCTCTGTTTAACACACTGACAGAGAGAGAGGGCATTTATGTGTCGCTGCCCTCAACCCCAATTCATTTAAATGAAGATAATAAATGAGGATTAAAACCCTGTTTATATGCATGACAAACTTGCACACTAATGCAAACAGACTACAGCCAGACTCCAAATTCAAAGCTAAGTGGTCTCCATAAGGTTTCTCCTTTTTTTCCCCACAGCTGAGTTTTTTAGGAGTTTTTCTATAACAAGAAGGAAAGAGAATGTCCCGGGTAGTTTATTGTAGTTATTGTTTATGTTAGATTGTGTGTTTATGTTTGATTAACTGTTCTGAAGCTCTCTGAGGTGACTCTTGTGATACTGGGCTATATAAATAAAACTGAACTGAATGCACTCTGCTAGTTTTTTGTCCCCTGCTAATAACAAATAATAAAAACAGAAAGTTCTCATCTCACCATGACACCAAGATAAAATCTGTTACATAGTAAACTTTGCATTTTTATCCAAATACCAAAAAAGTGCATACAACAGAAATGTTTTGTATAAGAGACAAGGCATGGCACAGTTTTAAGATGCCACCCCAAATAAACCACAAATACCATGATATTCATTTTTAAGCAAGCAACAAACTTGGCTCAAATCCATTATAAAATCGCAAATGTAAATGAATGGAGGTCAAACCAGTGCAACCAGTAGACCTTTCAGCTGGTATGGAAAACATATTTTTGTGGATTTGTACCACAGCGATATCAAATTTATAATTGGTTTTAAAAGTATTTCAATAATTCCATGATATTGTATTTTGTTTTAACATTAGCCCATGCTTCTAGCCGTCATTTTTACAATGCAAATAATAACAAATATAATAAGACCTTAACACCATCAACTTCTAATACTAACATTTACAATATTAGTTTTATAGTTATAAGACATTAACAAGACCAATTCACTTTCCTGGCAAATTGAAGTGAGTGGATTTCTCACAATGAAGTTGATTTATGCAACGCTTTACTGATCCATTTTTCCACCCCAGAAATCAAACTTGACAAGGACCAGACTAACCCTTGGATAGAAAAAAACATATAGACAGGCTAATAATTTATAACACAACAAAATGATAAAAAAAAAAAAAAAAAAAAAAAAAAACACTGGTGAAACATTCCCCTCATAGCCCTTCTGTTTACCGTTGTTCTTAGACACGCACACACAGATACACAAACTCTACCAAACAATACACTCAAGTCCTTTTATCCCTGAGCCAAACTAAACTAAAGCGTTCAGCCTCTGTGTGAGTCCCATTTTATTCACATCATACACAGACTCAGATATGAGGCCTGAGTGGGTGGCGGCTTCCCCACGGGCTCCATGTGCTGACAGTGAGTCAAGGAGACAGAGACGAGCACGCGGACAGATGGGCCACTGTGCAATACATGCATCACACCACACGGCTTAAACACAGACATTTTGTTCAACGGAAAGAATGTATTTTTCAAGATTATTTATTTGCATATTTATTTGACATTTTGTCTCACTGTTTCACAACATTAAAACAATATTTAGGCTTCAGATGAGAACTATTTAACCTTTTTGACCCACAAGTTGAGAACCACTAAAAGAGGCTTTATTATGAAGAATATCCAAGCACATATTGAAAGCCAATCACCTGCTTGCATACTCAAAATAAGCATGCTTTGATTGGCTGTTCATCAATATTCAATTAATGGGTACTGATAGGGAAAGTGTTGATTCTGTCTCACTCAGAAAAAGCTTAAATAAACAAAAAGGTTAAATGTATTTACAATGTATTTACACATCAAAAAGATTGGTTTTGGGCAATGGTCTGACTCTAGAACTGAGAGTTTCAAGGTATGCAAAATCCTCTGTGTTTTTTACCTTGTTATAACATTGTTTCCACTTCAAAAAACATACCTGGAGTTGTATTTTGTTTTGTTGATGTTGTTGACGTTTGAGTGATCCTGTATGCTGAGGCGCTGGCTTTGGGGCTCTATGTAAACACCGCCTTCTCCAGAAAACGCTCTGGCACAGTTTCTAAAGTCCATACATCGTCACCAGGCCTAGCAGGGCCTTAAATCAACAGACATCTAATCCAAACATTTTCTGCAAAGTGAAAGCAACAGCTCCAAAAGAAAAGAAGACATTTTCAATACACATACATTGTTTTTAAGTTATAAATGTGAAATGTTGATGCAAATATATCAACATTTACTTCAAAAAGCTTAAAAAAAAACAACACATAATATAACCCCTTTAAGGTAAGCTGTAAAGTTCAGTTTGATGTAATGTTTTAGCATTTTCAGCAGCCATTTGGTACTGAAAAAGTTGCAGTGCAGAGGTTGGGAGTGCGATTGGTGCAAGGATAGAAGAACATTTCAGGTTAGTAGTGCTTTAAGGTGAGAATAAAAAACAAATGTCAAATGAGTGTAGCATAAGCAGCAGAGGGTGACGACAACAATCAGGATTACAAAACAGTGACAGCATGAGGCGTGTTTACCACAGCAGCAGCACACAGAATCCTATTGTGCCACAAGACCGTGATTCAGACTTAATGGTGCGGAGCCAGACGGTCAACACGGCCCTCTATATAACAGATTCATGCACATTTTTCATTACTTCACAAAAACATATTATGCGTGATATTGGTTTAGGGAAAATCCAATTCTGCTTATTACTTGCATGATGTGTTTTCATAATGACACACAGCTAGTCACAGCTTTATTTTTTATCCTGTTATTGCTGGAAAACTCTAGTTGATATTTATAGATTTATAGGCTGATGCAGTCTTGATAATAATAGAATTTATTTGAAGTGAAGTGAAAAAAAAGAAACAAAAGGAAACTAATAATGTCAGCCAAAGTTGGTCCAAAAATGCTTGGTCACATCTCTGAAGCTCTATGCAAAAGTGTTTTCTATGCAGCACCAGAATAGACACACCTCATTATTACGTGTGTGAACCCAGGGTACACTGGAGTAGATGATGGGACATAAAAGCTAAAGTGTGCATGTTTTGGTTTAATATTAGCTGGACAACCAAAAGCATGGACTCTCAGTGACAAAATTTGTTGTTTATAGTCCAGTCTGAAATTTGAATTTTCACATTATATATTAAATAGCAAACAAACAATTGTTTTTTTTTTAAGAAGTCTTTTTCCTCATTTTTACCTATTTTCCTACACATTTCTTTTTTTAAAGTGGGAGGCAATGCAATATTTTAATTCTCTGATTGGTAGTAGATTGCATCTGTTCAAAGCCAGCTGATTCTGTGTATGTTACTATTGCACATCGCGTTCCTATTGGTTTGATGACAATCCAAGTACTTTTCAAATTAATTTGAGTCAATTTATTCTTGTCCCTAAAAAAACACTTACACACAATTAGATATAGACCACTATGACCAAGCAGATTTTTACATTTTTTAGACCCTTCAGACCATCAGCTGAAGCTTGAGTATTAATGCCAATTTTCAGTAGGGCACTCGTTCTGGCAACCATGTGACTGAAGCACCAGATACGTGAGGCTTTGTTTAAACACCGTGGCATGCAAGTCTGCAGTATTAGCTTCAGACAGAAGGTGGATGTGAATGTGGTTAAAATGTTGTCTTAGTGCTTACAGTAAAGCAAGGATATTAAGTCTTTGATTTAATAATCACTGCTACGAAATAATAATTTTATAATCATGATTTAGTAATGATTTAGTGTAGCAGTGAATGCACAGTACATAGGGAAATGAAACAGGATGTTATAGAGAGTCTTGAAAAATCGGCCTTGCATATCAGCCCCAAAAATATCAGTAATGCTTATCGGCCATTGGCAGATCTAGATTTAAAAAAAATTGTCATTGGCCATTCATCGGTTGACCTTGACTCAAAATTCAACTCAAAATGGACGAGGGTAAATTTTTCTTTAGATAAAATAGGATGGCTGCATGGTCAAGCTATATTTCCAAAACCATGTTTTTATTTTGTGATATAAATGCATGTATCATATCCTTTTATGTTGCTTTACCAAATCTGTGACAGTTTCCATTGTTGTTCACCAAGTCCATGTGTTCCATCTTTGCTAATCCACTCAGCTAAAGCCACTTGTGAAAAACTCAATACACAACACAGTAACTTCAGTCTTCCACTGCAGCTTGTCCACTTATTCGCTAAGACACGTCACAAAGCCGCTCAGCATCCCCTTCTGCCTCACTGAGCATTACTTCCAGCTGACAAAAACATAGGAGACAATTCATTTCAGTCAACGTGATAGGCAGGCATCAAGAATGGTGGAGGAGAAATGCACGGTTGCATTCTGCATAGTTCGGCTTGTGCAAACGGTGCTTTTTAGAGCTCTTGTTGTTAATGAAAGCTTGTGCTGATTTCAATGGGCTGGTGAGAATACACAGCTGTGTGGCACTTCTCTCAGCACCACACAATGGCACAGACTCACACTGTTCTGAGTAATAGGTTAATGACACAGCTGTATTCTCATTTGGAGGAGGATAGAGGCATGCATGTGCTTCCCCGTTCACTCTGTGAGTAATATGTTAATGGATAAAATCACACTTGTAGAGCTCCTAAAAAGCAGTGGGGAGACACATGCAGTACATTTACATGCAGAGCCAACTTGAACCATTCGCAGAGCTGGATTTCTCACTATTGGCTGTTCATGTGATCTGGGTATTCAAATGCTATAAGCTTTTGTTTAAAAGATAAAATAAGGTGTGGTTAAGCCTGGCTTTCGATCCTTGGACCAGCCCTCTGCTATCTGGCTGGAGTATGTACTGTATGTCGTCCCTGTGTTACTGTGGGTTCCTTTGGGATGCTCAGCTTCTTCCCATCATACAAAGATTTGCATGGAAGGTTCACGATTTGAATCCCACTCTCCACAGTTCATACTGTTATGTCCTTGACCCAACTTGCCTGTATGAATGTGTTGGTGAGATTGGCGGTGGTCGGAGACGCTGCAGCGCTGAATGGCAGCCGTGTCTCTGTCAGTCTGCCCCAGGGCAGCTGTGGCTAGAAGTATTATTATTATTGTTGTGAATTTGTTTAATCCTAATTCTGACTGATAGCATATGGCTTTGTGTCAGCCTTACAACCAACAGACCATTGGGTGTACCCCACCTGTCAACACTGTAAATAAAAATTTGTTATTAATGTTCTACCTGGTAACATAAATGTTAAATGAAACCTCAAGCCCATACTTGTTGGACATGACTCAAGCCACCCATGACCTGAGAAGATGGATGAATGGATGAACCTGGCTACTCTTGGTATGCTTAAAGATTCTACTTCATAAATCTATCAAATAAATTCAACCTTAAGTCAACCATAAACATTGGCCTTTGCAAAATGAAGGCTACATGACGACAGCAGCGTCAGAAAAATGTGTTCCTTAGTGTGCAACTGAGTCTTCCGAAAGCACATAAATGCCTCATGAACTACTGCAATTATTCTCTCTTTTTTTTTTTTTTTTACATAATGAGAGATCAGTAGAGGGACCCAAATCAAGTCACTTTTCCAGTCTAAAAATGAATATTATGTCATTCTAAACATAGATTTTCATGTTTTTACCCATTTGTTTGTCGCCTCACTGCCTAGATATGGAGCATGGTCAGAGTATCTTTCACAGCCCAACAAAGAACATTGCCTGGGTGTATCTCTCCATCTAAACGTACCAATGGTCCTTGGTGATTTTTCACCGAACTCAAATGACAACTGCGCTCCTTCTTTGTGCTTTATTTTTCTCCCACTGCTCACCTAGATTCGAGCAGACAATGTGATTCATCTTTCAGGAAAAATCAATTACAGCTGAACAGAATGGGCCACAAAAAGGAAGAAATATAAAAAAGTGAAAGTGGAAACAATTAACAAATTAAAGAAATCTGAGGCACAAAGCCACAGGGACATTTTTCAATACATTAGCATTGATATAATGTCAGCTGCGGCAATGGGTGAGAATGGCACCTGTAAATGTTATGTTTAAGTGCTAACAAGAAATACAGACAAGGCTAATGCAGCAGCCTAGATTTCATTACAAATGTCACAGCAGCATCACTTGGGGCTGGGTGAGAAGAGCGGTGGGGGAGGGGTGTGAAGAGGAAGAGGCGGACAGAGGATGAGCGATGATCATAATGAAGATGAAAACGTTTTTGCGGTGTTTTCTAAATGGTGCAAAAGGTTGTATGTTTGTGGACACTCTTGCACACAGGTCTGCAACTGTCATGCAAGCTTTATGTCCATCATTCACAAAGCCAGGACCGTCTAAAGCAGGCAGGATTACAAGAATTTGGTGGTCACTAAAGGGTTACATTTTGATTGCTGACAAAGTGACAAGGGCTGTGTAGTGGAAAGAAGATGTCAATATGATATACTGTATATTAATATATTGCAATTCTGTAACAAAGGCAATATACTGAGATTTTTTTTTTTTATACAACTTTCAAATACAACTTATACAAATTTCACCTATATCCCTAGAACACCACCACATGCACAAAATTGTATGAAATAAGAGGACGACCTAAATCAATAAAACACTATTTAATTGGTTTTTAAAAATAAATGTATCAATATCTGTTTGTTTTGGTGGGTAGTATAGTGTAGTATATTATTGTAGTGCATTTTTCTACAATGACTGCCATCAGTTAGAAAATTTCATGAGGAAATCAGCCTTATTTAATCCAATAACATACAGGAAAAACAGCATTTCTTTGCACTGCTATCTAGTCACAAGGACATTTCACCTCATTGGCCAAATGTAATGTGACAGCACCATCTCCACAGTGCAGTATGTTCCTTACAGTTGCTTTAAGCAACAACCAGGATTTCCCATGAGACCTCACTTCTACATCAGCCCTGTGCCTTTACATGCACTTTAACTTGGAAACCCATTGAATCAATTAAGCATCCAACTGTCACCGTATCTACACCACAAACTGTTTCTTTTCCACGCCTTGTTTGTTGCTCAGTATTTATACTTTGTTCCTTGAGTTTAATGAGAAAGAAATTGGAAAAAAATCATTACAACCAGTAGCAACAATGCACAAGAATGAGCATGTACAAAAAATGATGCTGCACATGAAAGTGGGGACATGTCTGCCATTGCTTTCCTCACAGAATTCCAATTCAAACCAAGATACATAGACAACAATGGGCCAGGCTCCCCCTTCAGCCATGCATAACAGCGAACTTTCTGCTCAGCTGCTTCAGTGCGGGGACTTGGAGGCACGGAGATGGAGGGTGCTCAAGCGAGTCGCATGGCACTGGAGAACGAGGAGCCGAAGGAGGGCAGAGATTACAAAAGCGCAGGAGAGAGAGGTTGACTGGATTAGACCTCCGACCACCATCACACTTAAGCAGCCATTCACAAGGGTTCTTCAGGCAGCAGATTGCCAATTGTAGCTTAATATAATATGTCCAATCAGGGCATTTGTGATAGATAAATGTTGGTGATGAGCAGGTCTCATGTGGTCCTTTAAAGAGTACGCAGTGTGTGGACTGTTATGAATGAGTATTATGCAAATAACTGTACACTGTAGTAGTGGTTGGTTTATGAATTACAAAAGATGTGATATTTTTGGCACCGTGTGTTGACCCCACCCCCCACTCCCTCTCTGTTTTGCCGACTTCTTACCGTCTAAACCTAAAGTTGTAGGTATTGAGCTCCATGCCTTCTCCTCCTTTACAGTATCCTTGTAAAATGGGTGTTTGGTGTCATAAATGAAGTTAAATTTCTCAGGAATTAACTTTGTCATCCATAGTGCAATTTGATGTGTACACTATATTTCTAGGGAGCCTTTATTTTCATAATGTAGCAGAAGTTTATTTTGGCACTTGGTGTCTATTTTCTGAGTTTCCTCAGTTGTAGCATGGTAAATTGTTACAGAGCTGCTCAAAAAATAAACTTCCCACCTTTCTTTAGATTGTTCAAGCCTCTCAAAAAATAGAAGTCGAACCTATCTTTAGCTGAACAGCACAGTAAGTCGTTCCTGGGATGGGCTTGAAAGCAGTTTGTACACGGTACTGTTCCTGCGCCATTGTTGAGTTGGTGTAAATTAGGGGCTAATTTCCTTAAAAATATAGATCTAGTAGGGTATTGTGTAGAACTATTATGACTATTATGACTATTATGGCCCTCTAAATCTTATAATGGTACATAGCCCTCTTCATTTTTCCATGCCTGGGATCTCCACAAAGTTTACTTAAACTTTGACCGTCTGGGAAACGATACTCTCTATTTCACCACCAAGGGACCAGTACAAAAAGTATGAATATTACAGAAGTTGTCTTCTTGGTGAATTTACATGCTTGGCATTGGAGCTACTTTAAAGGGCCATTTTGCACACAACAACAGTGGGTTTGATTTAATCGATGTTTTTAAATCATAAGGGTCATCAAAATTATATTACTTCTTTCAAATTATATTCAAAAGCGTTTTGCTACTTTTTATTATTTTGCCGACATGTACACACAAAACAAAACAATACTGGTGGGTGGTTGTTTTGACACTCGTAATGGTACTATCAGTGGTAATGGCAAGCACTAAAGTAGTATCATTTCCATTATCACGTGTTATGACTTACAGTGTTTAGAGAAAGTCTACTGTTGAAAAAGTCAACATTTTCAAAATCTTGACAGGTGTGCAGCTCACTCCATATTTAACAGATTCTTTAGAAAAACAGCCATCTCTTTTGTGCCATCCCAGCAAAATACTCACAAATGTCTCCTTTACTTGCATCCAATTAAAAGCACAGTTACTACATTGTTTTCCCAACCGGAATACAAAGTGACATAGTGGCCAACATTCCCACTGAGCTGCAGCCCATTACGTAACACTCAGCACTTGAAGGCAGAGTAATGACGTCAGTGCAGAAGACATCTCCGAGTACTTTTGGTGTCTTACATTAATATTTGAAGTAAACGTGTGACGCTGGTGCTCCTTCACATGTAATGAAATCATCCTCTCCTCTGTGCGCCTGTGTGAAGTGAGCAGTTGGCGCACACAGGCTGGGCCCCGCGCTAACAGCCATCACGTCAAGCCTTCCCTGACGTTCTCCATTTGGGGTGAGTCACAGGAGGGCCGGAGAGACATAAATCAATACCAGACGGAGGGCTGGATGGTTATTTAGGTTGACATTTAAGCAGAGGTAAATATGCAGTGCACGAAGCAACCTCTGTTTTTGTAAAGGTTGACTCCGCTGTGGGGACTGGGATAGTTCAGAGTCCTCTGTATCAGCACTGTCGGCTTTGTTTTCCTAAAACACATCAACAACCACTATCAGAGTACTGGCAAAGTTCACTGTTATGTAAGATAATGGAGATGTTTTTCAGATGTTGTTCTTCCCAATAACAAAAAGGATGATTCTAAAACATTAAAGCTATAAAAAACATTGCATGTTAAAGATGCACTGTGGAACATATTGTGCTATACGGTTGAATAAAATGGAACACACCAGTCAATTAATGTTTTCATTCATTCAGGCATTTTCCACTGCTTTCTGTATTCCGGTTGCCTATTACAACAACTATGGGCCTGAGGCATGCCACACCCTTTACAATAACCAGTTAGCCTCGAGGCTATTATGTTTTCAACACTTTAAATAACACTTATCTTACCAACCTGCACAAAAAGGTTAGATAGAGCCTTTAAAATGTCTAATGTGTCATTATTTTATTGTTTGATTGTACTGTTTTATTGTAGCAGATTTTCTTTAAATGTAAAGTGCATGATAAATCTATTATTCTTCTTATTATTATTATTAAGACGTGTACAGCTCCAGAAAGCCCAGTGAAAGTTGACATTTTAGATCCATGATTTTCTGTTCCTGATCAGAGTGGACAAACTGAGGACTCTTGGAAGTGAAGCACACTCTTGTTTCCTTCGCATTTTATTCGCAAGAAAGCTTAGGAAACTCAGTGAATAAATTAAATATACTTTAACTATTTTAAGTAAAATAACTATGACGCCTGTAACCACTGGTTTCTTCATAGACAATAGCATGTCCCTGCAAGGCTACCATAGCTGTTCACATGCAGTGCTCAATGCAATTTTACCAAAAAAATATAATATTTAGTATAAAAGTGTGCATCTCTATTGTATATTTTACTACAAGGTATAACAATTTTCTATCTAGTGTTTAAAGATCTACATAGTTGTGTCCACATAGTTTAACTTAATAGACAAACAAAGATAGCTGTGAAATGGTTTTGGGCAAGTTCCCTTCTCCTCTATGCCTCCTGGCTCCATCATACTTCCCCTCACTCTCCTTAATGTGCTTCTTGTGCAAGTAGGGAAAAAAATAGCGGTCTCACGCCTGGGTCAGCCATCAAACATTTACATCATGTGGTGCTGCGGAGTGCACAAAGAAAGTGCAGACAGGGAGGAAGTTGTACAAAAGAAAGAGGCAGCCTGAAAAGAGTGCATCTCTGAAAAGACGGAGACAGACAGAGACAGGGGAAGAGCAAAGCAGGCCTAACAGAAGATGCATTGTGCTGGTCCCAGTGGGTCAGGAGTTCAGCAGCCACCGCACGGCCAAAGAATACAACCACCATGAAGGACAGAGAGGTGGTAATGATGAGAGAGAAGGCTGAGATCCTGAATGGAGAAAAGATTGGAGAGTACTTTGGAACTAAACCAGTCTAAGTGTTAAAAATGATAAAGATGAGAATAAAAAGATGGATATTCTGTGTAGTGATTAGACTGTGGAGGAGACTTATATGAAAGAGGGTTGTATCCTGAATGGACATTGATAACATAGCCATATAGAATGTCTTATAGTAGTGGTTCACATCAAGTATCATCTTTATGGCACTTGAATACGTAGGTTTTTAGGCCTAGCTCCCTAAGCCCTATGTTCCCACATTTCTTTCTTTCAGATTTCTTTTCAAAATAAGGCCCCGTGTTGTGGGAACATACAAAAACTCTTAGAAATGTGGGAACATTGGGCTGTGGTAACATAGGGTTAATTTAGGAAAAACAATCATAGAAATGAAAAAAAGTAATCTTAGAAATGTGGGAATATAGGGCTGAGGGAACATTAACTGGGCTGAACCCAGTTAAAGTGTTAAATTAATAAAAAGGCCTAAGGCCATAAAAATGCAATTTTGGTGGTGACTCAACTTTATTATAACTTTCAAAACAGTGATACCACAGTTTGAGAATTCAAAACAAACAGCCATGTGCTGTATAATGCACATGAGAACTAGCTATTTATTCTTTCAGTGTTAAAAATGCATTTGTTTTTTTTTCCTAAGATAGCTATAGTTCCTATTTGTTTTAGGCTCATTTATTTGGCTACAGTACAACCCTATTTCAGAAATCCTTTCTCTTTAAGACAGTTTTTATAGATGTGGGCCCATGGAATTAATGCTGCAACAGGAAAGGAGACACAACCTACCTAACCATTACTGCTCGATCAGAAAACTAGGTTGGTCAAAGTGAGTTGAATGAATTTTCCAAACTAAACTTTCTCACTCCTTCTTTGGCGAAAGTCAGTGGTAATCCATCTTTGTGATCATCGAAGTCGACACAGGTGGGAGATAATTGGGCCAGTATAACCCAGGACACTTCCAGCTCCGGTCATGTCTGCAAATATCTGAGACACATTTCTCCTCAAAGACAAGAAATCATTTGTGTAACATGCCTAATTATTAATAAATCATGAAGTATGCTCTGTTCAGTGTCAGATCCAAAAAATAATCAAAATTAATTAAAACCACCCGGTGCTCGTTAGTATGCGGATGATATCTGTCACGCTTTGGCCTCTCGGGATTGGCTGAGTGCCGGATGCTGATTTTTCCCCCTTGGATTCTCCTTGCCCTGTCAAGTCCAGGCTTTCTTCACACACAGCTCCTCTTATTGTTTCACCTGTCACTCAAGAGACTGCAGCGAGGAGCAGTGGACCTCAGAGTCTGGTTCAAGGACGATGGGACGTCAACACAACTGCTAATGGCTTTGACCTGCGGTTAATATGCTTTATGGCTGCTATTTGGGAGATGGTGTGTTCGTGGTTCAGGCCTTAGCAAACAGTTTAAAGTACGACAGGTCTAATGCCGTCTAATGTCATTTGACTTTTGTATTATCTCCACCTGCTCAACGCCAGATTTGTAAACATAAGCTACACAATAGAGGCATAGAACACACTGTTTATGTATATAAGCCAATATTAATATAATATGTTGGAGTCAAGACCACACTAACCAATACATAGTCATGACATAAATCACAGTGTACCAAGTCTAAGGGCAGATTCACACTAAAAGCACTACAAACAACCAACGCATCCAGCAACCAAACCAATTCAATTCAATTTTATTCTATATACAGAGTATGTCTCGGGAGGCAGCACCAATATGTGCAATTAAAAAATATACAACCTTATCTTTTTTTAAAAAATATATATGATTGGTCAGTAGAAATGTGCTTGGGCTGAAGATGGTTGAATCCCTTTGAAAGTGAGTGGTGTTGGCTGACCAAGCTAATAAATTACTAGCTTTATGGCTGGAAGCTACAAGTTGTACACAGCGGCCATTGTCGTGTATGTCAATAGCGTTGATATGTGCATGCATTACTTGAAATTACAACAACTGAGCCAAGATGTCTCAGCACTTAAACAAGTGCATACCAATGTTAGCCCAGTTTCTATGGACCAAGGAACATAGGTACTGGGGAACATAGGTACTTGTGCATTTGTGAAAGTACCAATGCTCCCTATTGCCTATGTTCCCTGGTCCATAGAAATCTGGGAAGATAAGTGCTGGAGAATGTAGGTAGTTGCAGATTATGGGAAGTCCTAATATTACCCAAAGCTAGCCGTAACCTTAAATCTAACCTTGACCCCGTTCTTATGGGAACATTGGTACCAGGGAAACATAGGGCTGACCCCATGCTAATGTTTGATTGTCTTAAATTATAATTTAGATTCTAGTTTAGTTTCATAACTCCAAGATCAAGACAAATAATTCACAAATGTGGATGGAATTGACATTCATTCCTGAAAATGTGGTTGGTTTATCATTGAAAATAGTGAATAAAATAAATGAAACAAGCAATAAGAGATGTTTCTTTAAAAATCCAATTTCGAAATAATAAAAGGATTATTGTGGTCTGGGGTGATATTAAAATCCTGGGTGCTATCCAGGAGTGGTAAAATCTGATTAAGCAACGAGACAGATCAAACATAAATTCACCAGCAGTCTTGGATATAGAGCACCAAGGATTTCAATATCAGCCAAGACCACCTTTAAAAAGACATGTGTAAGACCTTAAACAAACGATTCCTCTTTCATAACATGCCTACAACTGCATCCATGTTAACAACACACATGGACGTTTATTGCACAGAAACACACAAAAATGCTCGGATCCTCCATAATCTCTTGGCGCACAGGCACACAAGATCCATATCTGCTCTCATTTCCTTCCCCTCTTTATCCAAATATGCCACCCCCTCTACCTCCCCTCCCCTTCTCCTCACCAGCCAAGACAAGTCCACCTCATCATACCCACAAAAGCATGTACTCCACTGTCAGCATACATGTCAGCCCCTTAAGCCTTGTCAAATGAAGAAAGCATACATCAAAATCTTCAGAAATGCTCAAGTACAAAAGTCACCTTGGGCTTTTTGTAGTGACAGTTTTCTCCTAATCCATACATTGCATAACACTCCTTCCTTGTCTAGCAGCGTTGTGCTTAAGTGCTGCAAAATGAGGAGGTAAGGCTCGGGGAGGGCAACAGGGGGGATGGGGGAGATGGTGCAAAATGGCAAAAGACTGGAAAATGGAAACAGGGGAGGTCTTGTAAAGCAAATTTGTGAATGAAATTGCACCTGGGAGAACCATTTCAATAGCATAAAATGAGAGAACAATGGCTTTACACAATATATGGATTTTGCTCAGCCACATACGATGACACATCAATTCTGGATGTGTATATGGTCAGTGGGATTCTTTGTTCAATGGATGTGAAAAAAAAAAAACAAAGAAAAAGAACCATACATTGCATAACCGTCCTTCAGTGTTACCCCCACATAGAGGAAGTGCATGTAGACACACTTCACCTCAATGTTCAGGCCAGTCAAAATGGAGGACAGTGTGCTAAATATGATTATACACCATTATGTAACCTGTAACCCAGTGGCAAAGCACACAGGCGGCAAGTCCCGTCTTCCACACTTTGACCCTAGATACATTCATCTTAATGGGATTTCAGGTGAGCTCGCCCTTGGTAATTCAGCATTTTCTCACCTTGGATGCACGGGCTAATTTTTCCACAAACACTTTCATTATCGCAGTTGGCCGTCTCATTAACCCGCCCGGCCCCCCACCTGGTCGGCTCTTATCTGTCGCCTTTAGCTTCTCTGCCACGTCTCCTGCTTGCTATCTTTTGAATCTTAGCTTAGCCTTGAAGTTGTGCCCTGATTACGTCTCTCTTGTCTGTCCTACATGCTTTCTTCTTCTTAGTCTACACACATTAGGTTGCATGAACAATTTGATTAATAAGGCTTCTCTGTGCCCAAAATTACACTTTGCACCTTCAATCTAACTTTGGATCTTTTAGAAGTTTGTGCAAAAATTCAGTTTGAAGGATTTGATGGTTTCTGCCAATGTTTAACTTTAGCTTTCAATCATGAATCTCTCTTGTCCCTAAATGCTTTCTTTGCCAAGAGATTGCCACTATAAATTTATTTCAAAAGATTTCTCTGTGCCCAAAATCCCATCTTGTACCATTAATCAAAGTAAAATTATTCAAAAAATCTGTTTAAATAAGTTGATGGTTTGTCAAAGTGTTAATAATTTTACCATTATTTAGCTTGTCTTTCAGTCAGGCTTTCTCCTTACACCTAATTTACCCTGAATGTGTTGCGTATGTGGTACGTTTCCAACCAGAGCCAGCTGGGGAGATCACAAGTTCACAGAAGAGTAGAAATTTAACACTGGAAGTAGTGATTTCACATACAGTGAGCTACATGTAACCAAAAGTCATGTTTGCCTGTCCGACCATGATCTCTTGTTCATTTGGAGATTTTTTTCTGTAACTTTTGAGCTTTTACCAATGGTAAACATGCTATCTATATAAATACTTTCTTGTCCCCAGTTAAGACGTAATGTTTACACAGCAATGTGGTTGAGAGTCTGCACATAGGTTTTTATTTTTGAAATATAACTTTTTCAGTGGTCACAGGTTAGACTTTCTGTCTGGCTCAATCTGGTCTGTTCAACTTCATGTATAGGACCTGCAGCATCTGTCAAAAATAGACTCCCTGCGTATTTCTGTCAGAGCGCCGGACACATGGTCATGTACAGCAACACAGCCGGTGTGAACTGACGCATTGACTTGAATGGCGTCTATTTGTTTCGCAACATGTTTAGTGTAAATTAAATGTTATCCTAGACATCTGTAGCCTATAAATGTATTTCAAATAAATTCTCTGTCCCCAAAGTCCTACCTGGACCTGAGGCAAAATTCAGTTTTTATTAGAATTCTTTTTTTGTTTTTGATAATTCTCTCTATTTCTTATCTTTCTTGTCTTTGTAGCCTTGACATTGCCACTTTAGATACAGTCCATTCAATAAAAAAAAAATGTATCTGTCTCCAGACATGTAGCTCTTCACTTACTGATGAAAAAATATATTTTAATTTGAAATGGTCATGTTCAAAATTCAACCGCCAAGCCCTTACCATGTATGTGCCACGGTGAACCTTCGCCTCTGCCGAATGCTCTTGTTGACCATGAGCTTGCGAAACAGCCGCGGGGAGCTCCGGGGGGACAACTTGGGTGACGTGGCGCCCCTCTTCCCCCCGACCACGCCTGGCATCCTGGGGGGCTCCAGCTCCAGGTGCATGTGCTCTTTGAATGTCCGGATACAGGAGTCCATGTCCACCACGCTCAGCTCGTTTGAAGACATCACTCACAGCAGCTCTCTCTCTCCGTTTTCCTTTCTTTGGCTCTCTACCCCCAAAAAACAGCAGCGTCTATGGAGTGAGCTTCGAGCCGGGTCGGTCTCAGGAACGATTCATGTATGTTGAGTTAGGTAAGTTTGAAATGCAAGAAAAAGCCAGCTACCTTTTTCCTTGTCTGTTGCGTAGTTCTTCTGCCTTTGTCCAAACTGCTGCTCCTTTCTTCAGAGCAATGTCTCAAGCCTCTTTCCCATCATCTCCTAAGGTCCGAGATGTGTCGCCCGCCCCCAGCTCCCTTCTGTCACTGCAGCTTGGTGGTAAAAGCAACTCTTTCTTCTCGCAGCTGTAGGATCTCCCTTATGAAAGATTCAAAGCGTCTGAAAACTGCTCTTTGCTTGTCTTGCTCTGCCTCCATCAAACACTGCTTGACTGACCTCTACCACCTCTTAGGCTGCCTTTGCACACACACACACCACAACCCCCCCCCACTTGTGCTCCTCGCTTCTCCTCTCCTCCAAGGCACTCCCGGTGTGTGGGACAGAGTGGTTCCCCCACTGTAGCAGAACCTCCAGTCAAAAATTCCCTTTCACTCGCCGGAGCGGCAGCAGCGGCAGCAGCAGCACGCAGCCCGACACTTCATTCACAATATACACAAGCAGAGCAGAGCAGGCACGCAGCGAGGGCAAGCCACGCCTCCCCAGCATCAGGATTGGCCAACAGTCGGTGTGACAACAAGCACAGAGAGGCAGTAACAGGTTGTCAGATTTATTTGATTATTTTTTGCTTTAGCCGGGGATTTGTGGTAATGTTGCTGATGATGTTGTGACCTTTAGTGCGGCAGACGAGCGCTGAGCACTGGCCAAGAACCAAAAGGCAATTTGAAAAGATAAAAGAGAAAAGGCCTAATAGGGAATAGAGAAAAGGTTTCCAAATAAAACATTTTAGAGCAGCCATTAAGGCAGTTCATAAAAGTATAGTGCAAGGGAAACCATGTTTAAAGAGCCTCAAATGACAACCCTCTCCAGCTGCAACACATGGGCATAAAAGTCCATATGTCGGTCTGCTCCGAAATGGGAACAATCCAACCGTGATATTATAACAGTATGGGGCGAGAAGAACAAGGGGCTTGATAGACAAGTCATTTGAGCTTCACAAAGGGCTTCTGTAAGAGAGAGAGGGCGAGACATAAAGGGCCAATGGCCTGAAAGTAGTTGGAGGGAGAAGATGAGAGAAACTCCAAAAGGATCATCAGACGAGGCAGAGCGCGCGGCCCGTGACGAGCGCTTGCTTGGCTGCTCTGTGTGGACTGATTTGTTTTGGTGGTGAGTCACCGATGATTGTGAGCCCATCGGAGCACAGAGCCTCGTCGCACTAAACGCTTGCCAGCGCTGCCTTTGAAAAGTACTATTTCTGAGCTGGTATATAAAGACGAGAGAACACTTGTAGTAATATGTGGGATTGTAAGGAGGAAAAAAAAAGAAGCAGGCTGGATGGTGGCCCGCTGAATGCGCTGGTATCGACCAATGATGCATGGCATTCCCTGGCTCGTAGTAACACGCCAAATAGATGCCAGAAAAAAAAAAGTAGTGAGATAAAAGGAAAGAAATGGAGAGTGACTGGGACAGAGCCTTGGCTTTTATACATGTACAAATGAACACAGTCAATCTTAGGCCACAGACTACAAAGAGCAGATACACAATAACCTCTTGTCAACAGAAGAGACAAATGTAAGAGCTCTTAACACGAGCCGCATGCTCCCCACTCAAGTGGGGCTCAGTACAGTGGATTAAGTGTAGATGAGGGAGCTGTTGAATGCAGCTTTTGACGATTGAAATCATTAATAGACTAAAGTCACACAATTTAGAGGAGTAAAAAATATGAAAACATCAGTTCATGAACAAGCACACATGGCTGGTTTTAGCTTAGACTGTAGACTTAAACAAAAAAATAGGGCTTTTTCCCATTTGCAAGGACACTTCCTCCAGAGGCTGCTTGGAGGCATTTCCTTAGGCGTCAGCCCCTTCGAAGCAAAGGTGAGTGTCCTGCTAAGCGTGTGTGTTGCATCCATTGTGCTGTGTCATGTGATCAAATCATGCTCACTGCTTTAAAAAACAAAAGTGGTTGCAGTGCATTGTGGGCAATTTGTTGCAAGGCAAGGCAGAAGTGGATGCACATGTGCATTCTTCATGAATTAGTCAATCGGTGGAGATGAGCTTCAGAGGAAGGAAATGTAACCATTTGGAACAGCACTTGGCGCTGATGATGTGGATCACTCCCAAGTGGTCAAGCCACAAAAGACCCACAAAGGCCACAGTCAAACAATCGGTTTCTCAGGTTTTATCTTCTAAGTGCTATATAGTGGACTAAACACTATGCCATTTTTTTTGTAACCAGCTGACAATATTTATCCCAATTTCCAAATAAAACAAACCATTGTTCTGAGCATAACTTTAAAGAAATAACTTAAGAACAAGATTTACTAAACAAAATGAAGTTGTCCCTTATTTTTTTCTAGAGCTGTATTTTAATTGTGTATACATGATATACTTTATATAATGAGCTGGAATTTTAAAGTATATAATGGCTTCCATTGTCATTTTTTACATACGGAGCCATAATCGTGCCTCTTCTCTGTTGATGTTGGTCATTTGCAGAAACAGTAGGTCAGGGGTTATTAAGTTCTGTCTTATGTCTTTGGCCTTTGACCTCTAATTGTCTCCCAGAGAGTGATTCAACTGTTTTTGACTCTGGGCTAAGTTGTCTTTTTAGCTAAGCTCATGGAGATGGGGCATTTAACATACACTTGACCATGCAGTTATAGATAATGTTTGATATTTTTCACTCTTTTATAATAGAAGCTCCATTTCAGAAGAGTTGGAACACAGTGTAAAATGCAAATAAAAACCTAATGCAAAGGTTTCCAAATTTCATAAAACCATCTTTTCCTTTCCAGTTGGTTAATCTTCACCGTTATTGATTTTATGTAAGTCATCCAGCAGCTCACACAGTCCCCAAACTGCTTTTTTAATATGTGACAGAAAATATCCTGACAGTGTAATGTCTTATTTGCAGAGGTTACAGCCCTCGCAGGGTTCACCGTCTGTGGGTCCCGTCTCAATCCCATCTGTCACAACCAATAATGTCAGGAGGCTCATGGAAGATGCAGGGGTCTCCTCATGGTCCTGATCTCATCCGGAGAAAGCCCTGGAAATGTGTCTGGAGTGACGCAGTGAGGGGAACGGCCTGTCCCCGTGTGTCTGTCACCACTGAGGGGTCGGGCCGGGGTCACGGGACAACTTTGGATCGTTACATAAACTCATCTCTGCAGCGATTACACAATGGTAAACCTGTCTTCAATTTTAAATCACTATGGAGGGGGAGTATTTTTATACAGTACTGTAGGTGAACAGTCAAAGTCATCTTTTGGAGAGCACAGATCTCCACCAAGGCAGTGGCCCTATCTCGCAATGGTAAAGATTCTGTGGCCAGACCAGGACTCAAACCTGGAATCTGGAATATTCTAGTTCAGGGGTAAATGCTGTATCCATCAAGTTGCTTAGGTAAAGCCCTAAAGCAGTGAACATCAACTGACAGCTCGGGGCCAGATCCAACCTGCCAGGGATTTCCATCTGGCCCCCAGGATATTACTGAATTCAAGAATAACTATAGTATAGTAACTATTTTTTTTTTTTCTGAAAGTAGCTTATGCCATATGGTTTATATAGCCTGTCTTGACAAGAAAAAATGACAATAAAATTGCTCTAAAATCACTCTAAACATTTATTTTATTGTTTTAGATGCTCATTTTATCTATAGTCATTTTTCACATATGTCCTTGCTTGGGCTTTTCCGCCACATATAAGTACAAGCCTTGCACATAGCAAATAACAAATACCTACAAATGCCAAATGTTAATAGAAATGTTACTCTTTACATCAAATTAAGGAGGCCTGTGATCTAAAACATAAATACAAATGAAGTCAAACCTAAAAACTCTTGGTCAAGACTTTGGTTAATGGGAGAAATTACAGTTCCCCCTGATATTAAAAGAGGATGTAACGAGTAAAAGTTGTCATAAAATCTGTATTTACTATTTCTATCCAGTCTGAGAGTGCTAGAGCATCCTCACATAAACATTTGCAAGTTATGGCATTTTTTCCCCCCTGGCAGCAATATTAATAGGAGATATACATACTGCCCTGAAACTAATGGTTTGTTTTTTAAATGCCCCTTGTGGCTGGAGGTAGTATATGTGATGCTATCATGCAATTGTACAGAATATTGAAAAAATCCTGGATCCAGACAGTGTTTTAGCTCTACACCAAAAACTAGCAAAATTACTGACCTGAAAATTCCATAAAAAAAAACAACTATTGAATTGCTGACAGCCTGTTAGTCTGACCGACAAACAAACACAGGCGAAAACATCTCTTTGGTGGAGGTAAACATGATACAAGATAATGAAGAATCAATAGAAGACACTTTCTGACAGTCTCACAACAAGCACTAAATCTAAGTGTCCCTTTTTTTTTAAATCTAGTGTCTATTTTTAAACGTTCTCTCAGGATTTAGCTTGGCACAGCAAAAATCCCATTTAAAAAAATATGTCAACTCACTGCTCAGTGGTGATGCGCCGAAAATATGTGACAGTAAAAAAATAAAGATTCATTACTAAGTCCTCTGACACAAAAGGCTACAGACTTGTGTACATAGTTGCAAGCTTAAACACATTCAATAATGCTAGCTGTAATTCTATAAATAGTCTAAAGCCTGATGTCTTAAATCTTTAAAGCAAAAAACATGACAGAATTGGAAAAAAAAAAAACATTTTATCAGCAGCTTATATAAGAGTACATAAAGTGTGTCTCTGAAGATGTCTTAATAAAAAGAGTAAGATGCCATTTGGGCTGCCTGCTTGTGTACTCACACCAGCAGAGGGGCAGAAAGAAAGTACAGTGAGTTCAGACATTATCTGGCTATGTCGTTCTGACCCGCCGAGAATAACACTTCACTTCCAAATATAATCCAACTTCAGAGAGACGGCAAAAATAACAAAATGAATTAATGACTGAAGATGTTGTCTAATGCACAGGAGTGTTGTCGGGCTGCAGAGGAAAAAAAAAATTGGACTTGTCGAAAATTGCAATATCTGTGTAACAACTTGTATATGACATTATGGTCTTCCATGTGACAGACAATTGGGAGTTTGAAAAGTAGCTGGTGTCTCCAATAAAAAAGCATCTGAAAGGGTATCAGGAAGGGCATCTGGTGTAAATACTAAATTATCCATGCTAATCATATGTCTTGTTCGAGTGACCCCCTTAAACAAAAAAGAGGTCCCCTAATATGCTAAAATAAACTTTTTTTGAGCTTTTAAACATTTTAAAATGTTGTTCCCACCTCAAAAACACACTTGGAATAGTATTTTGTTTCATTCACCTATGTTTGTGTAATCGTGTACGCTTAGGCCACGCCCTTCTCAAGAGCTGAAAATGCTCAGTCTCACGGCTCTACATAGACACATGAAACCAGGAAGTATTCATGCACATTTCTAAAGGCCAAACACCAGCACTGGACTCTTAAATTGCCATCACTACAAAGCATTAGTCTCGTTTATCTATCTGTTACCGTCATGTAGCCGTGCTAATTAGCCATTTTATGCTCTGTCCAGTCCCCATACTTCTTAGGCGCCAGGCACTTAATGCAAGTGAACTCTACAAAGTCAAAGTAACAGCTCCCCAAAAGACGACGTTTTTCATGCATAGTTAGTTAAAAATGTGAACTACTGCATGGTGTCAAAAAGCCTGAAAAAGCATAATGTTGGACCTTTAACAAAATAAATTGAATGCATTTACTCACTGAATTGAATATTGCTGATCTTTTTTTTTTTTTTTTTTTTGGCCCTGTTTTGCAATGATAAGTATCTAACACTGAGACCTGGGCTCAAACCAGTGATCTTCTATTTCTTTGGGTACATGGTTTGTCCTTTGAGCCGCTAAGCCCTTATATCACATACTGGTAAAGAATCTACAAACAATTTTGATTATAATGATCTAATAATTTGTTCTTTTACTGACCCCTTGTGGATGGAGTTTGTATGTGTGGCCCTATCTAACCAAAATAGTTTTCTATTTTTATTTTGGCCATTATCCATGATTTACTCCAACTTAGGCCCCAAGCTGCAGCGACGCTAACGGTAATAAACGGAAGAATGAAAATGAAAGTATTAACACTGCCAAAGAAGGCATGTAAGTATGTCGTATTATTTTTGTTGTGTTAGTATGTGTATTAACAAAGGACGTGTCAAAGTTTCGTGCCTGAGTTGTGCCCCATTTCAGAGTTTGAACAACAACATTTTCAACATTTTGCAGTAACTGTAGTAGTGTGTAGTGTAGTAACTGTGTTTGAATTTGTCATTTAAAACTTTCTGAGCTGTAGTTACTGCATTTTACCTTTGTTTTACTATGAAATTTGTAGTTACTGCAAATTTAACAACAGGATTTCTCTAAAATGGGACACATTTGAGCCATAAAACTTTGTCCCTAAATAAAACAGATGATACGAAGCCTGTTTTCACTCTTAACTCAATTTTGACAAAATATGCTACTGCTCTTTACCTTTGTACGGCAGTTTAGTGTCACGTCATTCGGTATTTATTCAAATTATTTCAAGAACAAGAACTAAGGCGAAGACGTTTCAGCCATTACATACTGTCTGGAATGTTATTCAATTACTTTATTCAATACTATTTTAGCTCAGAATAAATATCTTCAGTATGACACTAGTTTCTTTTTCAGCCAACTGCTCAGTCCAACTGGCAGGAGCAGAATGTTCCTTTAGGGTTTTGCTGCTCTCTAAATAAGTCTACTTATAAACAGGGACATCTTCTTCAACAGCACAGACACTTTTGGATTGATGATTTTTTGTTTTAATGACTGCAATATTGTCAGTCTGAAACAAGGCCCCGAGATGCCACCGTCTGCCAGACACTACTTGGACACTGTTGTCAAATGGAGATGATTATATTCTTGTCAGCTCTGAACTGCAGCCATTTTGTCTTTCTAGAGATTCCACAAGAGTCATTGAAGGTTTTCTTTCATTAGTTTTCATTCATAACTTTATTCTTAGTAGTACTGCAGCAAACACAATAGACTAGACCCAGATGACCCTTCTGTATCTATTCAACAGCCAATTGTGAAGGCCATGTCCATATAAACATATAGCAACAACCCATGGTCATTGTGCTACTGTAGAGCATGGTTTCTGCCGTGATGTCAGTGTTTTAAATCGGTTCAATCCCAAAAGAATGGCAATTCAAGTTTTCTTTGCAGCATCGACAAAATAACTGATACAAATATTGATGAAATAACATATTAATTGGAAGGGTTTGAGAAAAGATCTAATACCATCAGCTGACACTAGAGGCCATATCTGAGCAGTGAGGGCCAAAACAGCTGATGACTCGTACCTCAAATACAAGTCACTTTGAATTGGATGCACACTTTCTTCACTTTATTCTGCATTAGGAGCTGCCTTAACCAGTGAATTTCTCCATTTGTGAGATTAATAAAGTTTAATCTGCAGTGAGACGCTGGCAAACGCAGCTATGGTAGTTGGCAAATAAGCAAAGCAGTCGTTGAATACTTTAAGAGTGATATTTTCTGTTTGCAATGGCCTACAACTTCAGTTCTGATATGACTGATTATATATACTCTTATGCATAATATCACATAGTGAAAGATGCCATAGAGGTGCAGCCATAGAGGGAAAAAAGGGGACATAGGGGTGCCCATAGTCATAAAATTTAAAATAGGATATATTATGCTTTTATTCACTTTTTCAAACCAAACTTGGTCTCTCCTAGAACAGAATTGGATGTTTTTAATCTTTAAAAACATTATGTGACTAAAAGAAAATGCTTTTAATGGTGCCATAAAACAAACAAACAAACAAAAAAACAGGTGAAGAGACTAGCAGAGGGCAGCAGAGTGTTGCAATCTTTTGAACCTAATCAAAGGTATCAGGTATGTTTCTGATGGGGGAACAACATTATAACAAGGTAGAAAACTCAAAAAAGTCAATTTTACATTTTATCGCCTCTTTGAGAAACACTGCTATAGAGCTTTCTAGTGACATCAGATTTTTCAGTTCATTAAAAGATGGCCCATTCAGTAGATTATCAAATAGTTGTATTTTAGGTTCAATGTACTTATTAAAACCACTCACTATTGTGCCCAATGTTCTTCTTTTTTAAAAAGGCCACAGTTTTACAAGGACAACCCAAACTGAGTTATGAGCAAGCTAGTGTTAAAATTCTCTGCTGTCAATAGTTACTAGTAAAACTATTTGAAAAGCACAAACCTCTGCAAAGACATTACAGTACAGTTCCTTCCTGTAAAATGGTAAAGAAAAATTCTGATCCACACCAAAAAATAATCAAAGGTTTTATGTCGGATACCCTTCCCAACACAACCCTCTCCATTTATCCAGATTTGGAACTAGCACAAAGAGAACACTGGCTTGTGACCCCCTTAAACATATAAGCTTTATATTTTGGTTTCTGACAAGTTTGCAGTCTCCATCTTCTTAAGACAGCTTATCTCCAGTACAAACCAAAGCACGAGTCACGACACACACACACACACACAAACACAGACACACACACACAGACACACCATTCCACAGGGCACTCCAGGCTCAACTATTGTATACATCAGCAGGAAAAATAATTGAGTCCCAAAAATAGCTTTCTGCTTCCTGCTAGTCCCTCCAAACATTGACAGAAGCATGTAAATACAAGCGACGTGGAATGGAGCGAAGATGAGACGGACTTGTGGCTAATGGGAAAATGGTGGCATAGACAGATTATAAATACTAGCTCATTACTGTCTAGGGTTTCACAATGGGCTAATGTATATAAATGGAACTGGCATGGCTCAAGTTGGTTCACTTTGGTCGGTGCTTTAGGAGGACTACAATGTAACTAGAGTCAAGGGAGAGAGGTATGTGGTACAAATAAGGATCCACTGTACTAGGGGTTGGTCACATGACACACACCTCACCTTCGGTAAAGTCTGCGGGGGCCTGAGCGCTCTCTACTGCCACCAATTATACCACTGTTAACAGAGAGAGCACATATTCTCATCAGTTCTTTGTATTGTCTTGGTGCCACTGTAACCAGAGAATCAATGGTATTCACATGATTATATAGCTATCCCACATTTGTATACACAGAGGCCCTAAGAGAGAGAGCAGTATAACTACTTTTATTACTACTAATTTTGAGATTCAATGAGCCCTACTGTTTATTTAACATGTACTAGAGGTCGACTGATACAGGTCAGTAATCGGCCCATTATCACACTTTAATGATGATTTTTGGTCAGGCACATGTCCAGACAACCATATGACTGAAGGATCCCAGTTCATAGGAAACATCCAAAATTGCGTTCAACATGAAAAGCTCAAAACGGCCATGAAAAGATTCTGCTTGTTTCTCTGACATAGAGTGGTTTTCTCAAAAAAACTCATCTTTAACTGTTCTTACTGTCAGTTGTAACACATTTGTTTGCATTTTAATAAGCATTATTAGAACAATTGGCAACAATATATATATATAACAATATATATATATATAAGCTGGCATATATAAGCTGGCAGTGTTTATCGGCCATCTGCTGCTCTGAATTGTAAAAATCAGGTCTCTGCCTCGGCCATAGAAAAACTCGGTCAACCTCTAACATGTATCTAGTCACATTACCAAGCTTCAAAACATGCCTTATACATCATCTGGACACTTTATTAGGTACACCTTGCTAGTACCTGATTGGACATTATTTTATCTTAACGACTGTCTTCATTCTTTATGGTATGGATACAACAAGGCGCTGGAAGCATTCCTGAGGTACTTTTGTATACATCAGCGTCTCCAACCACTAGCTCTCAGCCACTTTCCCCGTAGCTCCCCAAAGGCTTTATGAATCCTATAAAAACTTGATTAGTCAAATTCTATTCATCACTTGTGCATGTAGCCAATCAAATCCATAAGTGTCCGGACCCTTCTTGCACAAAATTATTATTCCCCAATTAGTTGTCAATCAAACTGTTGCTTGATGAGTCAGTAGTGATATGAGACTGACTACAGTATTTTCAGATTAGGAGTTTCACAAATAAAAACAAAAGGTGTGTCAGTTGCTGCATACAGACAGACAAAATGAACATGCAGGTTAACTAAAAATGTGAGTTGTGGATACCAATATTTAATGAATGTCCAGGTAAATGTCAGGATTTTTTTTATTTATTTTATTTTGTTTGAAGTGCCAAAAAAAAAAAAAAAAAAAAAAACTGTCCACTGTCCAGGCCAGGGTGCACCCTGCCTAAGGCCCATACTTACTGGGATAGGCTCCTGAAACTGCAACCCCCTAAGAAGATGACTAAATCAGTGTTAAAAAGCATGAGTAGCTCTCTGCATTTTTTAATTTGTAAAAAGAGCTTTCAGGGGAAAAAAGTTTGGAGACCCCTGGTATAAACTCACAAACAGTTGTTGCATACTAGTGGTAAGACAGCCAGGGGCAATGCATCTTTTTTAAATTGCATTTCAAATAAACTTTAAGGTAATTTTCAAGCTTCTCCAACACAATTAAATTAAATGCATGGTTCTCAAAGGATGGGCATAGACCCAGAAGTGTGTTGTGGGAAGTTTAATATGATTTCAATGTTCAGGTTTTTTTAAGTCTAAATATTGTACTTCCATGAAAGGTGAAACTGTGTCGTAAAGGCAGTGGTTGAATAATTTAGAGGAAGATGGTTTTGGGTCACAATAAAAAAATCAGGGAAAAAACTGGGTCCCATGATCAGACCAGTTGGAATCACATAACTATAGAATATAGTATTATTCAGTTCACTTTTATATATGAATATTTAAGACTGTGATTTTGTTAGTGCTTTTAAGTATATTACAGCAATGTGTAGTTGTATCTGCAGTAAGGAAACTACCACAGACAGCCACAGTCAGGCTGCCCTCTTCTGGCTGCTACATAGACTGCAGCTCCCAGAAAAAAGTAAAGTGTTCGAAGTAACCAGGTAGATGACAAATCACAATACAGTATGGGTTTTGCCTCACTAAATCTCACCATATGACACACATTCTTAAAGAACAGACCATGATTTTCTGTATTACATTTAGCATCACAGCTCAGGTGAGTATATGACTCACTGAAGTGAAGTAAAAGTGTACACTATCTGAACTTGCTTGACTTGCTTGAACTTGACACTTGCTTCTTGTGTTACCTGTGTACAAAGAACAGTGCATCTATTATGCACAAGAAGCAGTGTTGCATAGCACATGTGGCACATGTCAATTCAACAATGTGGATAGGAATTTAAAGGTGTACTGCAGTCCTGGAAGTGAAATCCATTCTTTTAAAGTACATAAAATAGTTTTTAAACACTGCTGCATGATATCATAGTTCGAGGTGCCTTTTGTCAATATGAAACTTTAAACAGGGTCAGTGGTAATGTTGGTGCAAAAGTGGGACCAAGTTTTTTGTCTGATAATTTTATCCAGACACTTTTTTATGACATTAATGAGATAAATTAGTATACCTCATATATTATTGTCATTAAATCTCCCAGAGACCCACTTTGGGCTCCTGACTAGGGCTGAACAAGCTAAAAGAATATCTAATTGCAATTTTTCTGGCAGATGTTGTGGTTGCGATTAGATTTTGTGAGATCAATGTTCAGCTCACAATATACATTTTAAGAATTTTATGGAGCATTGACACTTGAGAGAACATTGAAATATCCACTGCTGAACTAATGCAAGGAATCGCATGTCTTTCACATGTCTGTAGAGGTCTGAACTACAGCTGTAGCAAAATTTATACAGATTAAGATCTAGTGAGGATGAGATATTTTGTTCTCTCCAGATAAATAATTGCAGCCTTTGCAATTTGCTTATTGCAACAGTTCAAACTGCGATTTCGATTTGATTTTGATTTATTGTGCAGCCCTACTCCTGACCCACCAATTGGAAATCACTAATTTAACAGGCAACATTGATGGTTCTATTAAAAGAACAAACACAACTAAATCATAATAATTAGCCAGCATAATCAATGACTAAACACACAACTAGTCATCACAATTCACAGCATAAAATAGTGACACATTAGTAATTCTGCAAAAGAACCTGTGATGTGAATGTGTTTCTTCAATTCACAGAAACAACACACAGAACTAAAGTTCTGCTTTAGTTCTGAACACAGTTTTGCTTTATGCCAAAAGCAGTCTGGGTCAAGTCTGTCTTCCAGCATCTCAGAGAGGCCCACTCCAAATCCTCCTTTATCACCAGCTCACAACTCAGAATCCTGGCTTTACAGCTAGTACTCACAAAAATAACCAGCACTTCAAGACTGCACACATCAGAAAGTATTCAAAAACTTTGTAGGTGTATAGATGTTTTATGCTATAAAATTTCAAACTTCTCACAAGTACCACCTTACAAAATACTGCAATCTCCTAGTATCACCCACTTTTTCACTATTGCAGTAAATAATACTTGTAGTCAACATACAATACTTGAAATGTGAGTTACTTCTACTTCTTATCTGATGAACCTTGATGAGAGCAGTTTTTTTCTGCACAAAGCAGTCCTCACTCACCATTCCGGATCGACAGGTGTGATGTCAATCCTGGGAGGGGCTCCGAAAGGCAGAGACGTTGGCCGGGTCATGACCTCCTCGTCCGGGGTCCGCGACCTCTCACTCTGGCGCCATGACAACGGAGGCAGCTGCAGGTTGCCCGAGAAACGGCGGCGGCCTCTGCGCAGGTCCACACCCAGCGTGCAGGATGGGGATGTGAAAGACTCGCTGAGGGAGCAGTCAGAGGGATCTTTGTCCTGGGACACACACAGAAGCAAATGTAAGTGTTAAAACAGGTTGGCCCTATCTTGCAATGGTATAAAGCTATAGGGGAAAAAAACTTTATCCAGACAGATCCACACGACTTATTTGTTCTATGGCTCATTACAGACCTTTCCCCAAAATGTCAAGAAAGTCCAACTCTAACTTTTTAAGGTCTAGTAACAGCTAAACAAATAAACCAACAAACATACCAACCAATGCAGGCAAAACAAAACCTGCTTGGTGGCGGTAATTAATATGGTCACTGAGTCATGAAAATGTGGCACATTTCATGTTATTTTAGTTTCTAGCTGAGCATAACACAGACTAGTCTAACCAAGTCATTTATTTGCTTTAAAACTGTGATTAGCCTGTAATCCTGGCACTTAAATACGACTACTGGGTTCAATCATTTGAATACAGTTAAAACAGTTTTTACAGTTATGTGTAAATGCTTCTGCATGTTTTCTGAAACTTGTAGTCAGTGTGGTAGAACTTTACACACAAATTCCAAAAAGAAATACTCAAGTCACAAAACATCTTGAAACGGCAAAATCAAACACTATGACACTATGAAACACTTTAACATCTGAATGAGATACACAATCACCACCCTGATAAATCTGTCACCAACTGAACACTGCACTGAAAAGTATTTGTTGTATGTATCTAGTAGTATGTTGTAAATATGTATAAAATGCAACATAATGTGTATGGATCAGCACCTGGTTCACTCTTGCACAATAGCAGTGGTATTTTCTGTAGACCCTCTGTTTCTAATGAACCTGTTCCTCCTCTTCCTCTTAGTCTTCCTCGAAAGTGTCTCCATCTTCTATTTTCTTTGCGCTATTTTTGTCGCATGTCTTTGGTCAGTGGACTTTGGTAACAGAGTGCAGTATTTTGATGGACAGTGTTTAGTTGTAAACATATTGGCATCTAGACCAATTACAGCATCAGTAGGATAACTTAAAAGGCCAAGGCAACCTAATGTGAAACCTTTATTTCTGCCATCCCCTGTTAGTCCACTGAGGGGTGCCATAGACTTTTTATCTCAGCCTCTGTACAGAACAAAACCAAGAATACTACTCTTCCTTATATGTATTTTTCATGAGTGTACTATAACTGTTTTACATGTGACCAAACTGACTATTCCATGTACTGTAATTAAACTTATCAGAGCATTAAGAATTTCAGCCATCTAGACAACCTAGAGCTGGGATTTTTTAAACTTTCAAAGCCTGACAGAGCTGCCATTCTGAGCCTACACCACCACCAAGAATACTATCACTCAGGAAATGCAATACTAGTAGCGGGGAACTGAATTGCCAACAAAACTAGAACCAACACTGGACTAAACTATGTCTAAAGCAGATCTAAACAGGACAAATCTAATCAAGGTCAAACCAGGAGTAAACCAGGGCTAAACCAAAACTAAACTACAGTGTTACCTGTACCACACTTTGAGAACCACTCCTCTAGACATTTCAAAACAAACAACAGTGCTTTGAGACCATTGTTTCCTCTCCTCATCTCTCCTCCGGTGGGACTCTCCTTGTTCCTCTCGTGACTCCACCACTCCCTCACCGCTTCTTCTTCTCCTTCTTCCACCTCATTTAGTGCCTTCATTTGTGAGTATCAGACTGCTTGTGGAACATGTTTACTCCTCAGCTGCATGTGCAATTTTACATTCAAATCTGGAGAGCATAAACGATTGTGACAAGTGCATATGAGCAATGACATCTAATCAGCCCCAACACGTGCTAGCATGCATGTCTTATTAAGAAAAACAATGCTATCGTAAGATTTACAACTGGCAAGCATAGATTCTGAGTAGATTCATACAAAGCAATGATAAAGCATTCTCTACCTCTCTCTTCTGTCACTATCATTTTCTGTTCTCCACAGATCTAACACTAGAAACTTACTTCTCATGCTGCAAAAGGATTAAAAATACGTCTTGCACAACTTTCAACAAGAAACTCCTTTGTAAGAGATCCAAGACCTCTCCAGGTTTCTTTCACACCTATTCAATATGGTCTACGTGTAGTACAAACATATTATTAATATAAAGAAATAAACAGTCCTTTCAAAAATAAGAACATCCAATATTATTTCAATATTCTGAACCATTTATGAAGAAACACGTTGATTTTTCTGATGTTTTGAAGTGAGGAGAGTTTGTGAGCCTCTAGACTCAAATATATTTTATTCAAACTTTGCTTTCATCATTTTTATTGGTGAGTTAAATAAGTGTAAACTATGCTGTAATAAAAAAGGGTGAATCAAAAATAATTACATATCAGTATATCAAAAAAGTAAAAATACTAATGGCAAGGCTCCTATTGGAAATCATATAATAGTAGTATATCATATATTGGTATTATGCCTAAAATAATAACACGCCAAAAGATACAAATAAATTGACTTTTAGGGTTTAGAAGTAGAGGTTTGCTCTAAAAAGGAGAGGAATGACAGTTGCTCACAGTAGGGCAGAATACATGCGTTTGAATGAGAGACCCCGGTAGAGTGGTGGGGTGGCAGGGTGTAGAGGTAAAGAAGAAGCAGGATTTTAAGCAAATTTAAGCGGTCCAGAGTAAGTGTGGGAAAGAGAAGAGGAGGTGTGTGCAAGCAGGTCAGAATGGGTGGAGAAAAGTGTGAGGTGTGTTGTGTGATATGTGTGAGTGAGTGGTGAGACCAGTGATGTTGTAAGGTTTACAGACTGTGGCACTGAGGACAAGACAGGAGGCAGAACTGGAGCTGAACAGAGTTTTGGAGACAAAGTCAGCGATGCCAGACATGTACAGAGGAGGGATAGTGAAAGGATGCTGAGGTTACTATTGCTAATGCTACTGGAGGTCCCCTGGTTGAGGTACAGTCACCCACTGTTTCTAATCTGGGACACTGGGAAACTACCACTTGAGTTATGTACCCTCACTCATAATTGCTCAAGGCGCTGGGACACTTTTCTCTGCTTAAATGTATTGTATTGCTATGCTTTGTTTTCAATAGTGGAGCGGCTTAATGAAAGAATTGTTCACTTGATGATACAAGCATGAAATTTCAATCATACACTGACAGAATGTAACAATTAGTGGTAGAAAAATGTCAGCAGAATGGTCATTTTGGGTCTTTTTCCAGATAAAATCTTAATTATTGAAAAATAAGATAACAGTAGGCCTAATAATGTTATGTAATTATGATCCTAATCATGTCAGGATATTTTGTTCCAAATTTCATCATCCTGTCGCAATAAATGCACCTCTAGCACCTCATCATCTAAATCCTCAGTATTAAAAGCTTGTCTCAAAAAAGAGGTTTTTGGGGTCCTGGGACTAAACGGGGGCCAAGTTGACACAAAGGATTATGAACCTGTAATGAGCCAATGTATACACTAACAAAAAATAATAGTTAAAAACAGTGACTAGCACTTTTTTCTGAAAATCTAGGGTATAATGACAAGTTCAGCCAAATTTCCTGCTTGCATCATTAACTGAACAATTCTGAACAAAAAATCCCATTAAGCCGCATTACTATTGGTCATTTATTTGTTTCTGATGATGAAAAGCTCTTTGGTTGATTGGACGTTGATCTTACCTAGATCCAGGCCCGTCGACAGGTTTGCTGGGGCCCAGGGCAAGAAGGCTTCACATGGGCCCCCATATAATAGAAAATACAGTATAAGAAGAGGGACCCTTTCTGGGCATTTCTGAGATTTAGGTATAACTATGTTTAAACTTCTTTTCATAAAGTTGCTCAAAGATAATATACTAAAATAGAGACAAGCACACAACTGTCAGAGTATATGGTAACTAGATCACCATAGCTTTGTATTATGTAACTATTTAAATTATATAACCATATCTGCATATATATTTACATGATAATACATTACTACTAACAGGCTTTACACAAGACTTAACTCTAGTCCCAACTACTTCTACTCCATGTGTCGTCACAGTTGGCAGAGCTAGAATGATCATCCACGGCATTCGTACCAAATTTGTTTGACTTGGATCTCTGCTGCTTAAAAAGATGCAAGGCCTTCTCAAAAATACATCCTCCCACTTAAGAGTCCCACGACAGCTCCACTTGGCCCAGTTCTCTCACCCACTCACACTGACTCTGTGCCTTACCAATCCTCGTACACCACTACCACCAAGGGGAATATCATCACCTCAGTACAGAGATGCGCACATGGTTTAATCACAGGTACTGTAACCAAGAGAGGCCATCAAGCTGCTAAAAGTAGAACGATGAGTAATCTTCTGCACATCTGCGCAAACAGAACGCACAATTTGATTTGCGATGCTCAGACAGTACATCTCCTGTCTTATTAAACTAAATGATTACAGCAATATTTCTGGTTCTGCTTATAGAGAAAATACAGCTGAAAGATAAATGGATATGATAATTGTTGTTTACAAGACTATAACAAATGCATGACAACAGATTAAATTAGCAAAAGTATGAAATGGATTTGACAATACAGCAGTTTCATGCTCAAAGATGGAAATAATGATAGATTTTTCCTATTCTATATGAAGAAGTTAGTCTGGTATCCCTTTGTGTGAGTCTCATTTCTATGGGCAGAATAATGCCAGGCACAGTAACCAATCAGAGAAACGGAGGGCGGGACGTAAGCAGCGGCCTGCTGACCCAAACAAACATGGCAGATTGTTGCCAGTTTTGCCAAAAACACCAGAGTATGCATTATTATGAGCAGCTCTGTACTTATTTCTGAATGGGAACAGAAGCAGAAGCCAGTTGTATCTAAAAAAAAGACAGAGTGCATGTTTTTTCACTCACCCATGAAGCATTTACAAATATCCAGCCAAGCCATTTTCTGTGATCATACACTGAGAACAACTACAGTGTATAAATACCTGGGTGTGCTCCTGGACTCACCTCAGCTATAGAGAGCACCCATGCTTTGACATTTGAAAGCTATATTAATGTTGTGGCCCTCAACTATTATTTTCAGATAAAAAACAGCTGTCTTTCACCCGCCTTAACAGATTTATTCCCAAAAGACAACACACAACAAAACACCAGCTCACAGGAGAAGCTCAGTGAATGACAATGAACTCTGAGTCACAATTCAGAAAAACAAATAGACTCTATCATCTTGAACTGTATTATGTGTGAAAATATTGCCTTTTTAATAGACATGTTTTGTCTTTTCATGCCTTTACTAAGCTGACAAAGACAGGAAAAACTGAATAAAGGAGAGAGACTGGGGAATGACACCGAGCAAACTGGAGCCGGGAATCAAACCTAGGACACCGTTATATGGTGTGTGAGCTACCAGGTGAGCCACTGAGATGCCCCTAATGCAGTGTACCTTTAATTTTCTGGAAGAGCTCAGAGTAAATTGGCAACGATCTGCTATGATAGTCCTGATGAATTTAAATTAGCAAATTGGCCCTCACAGCCGCTCGCTCCAGCTCCGGAGAGGACCACTATCGGTTTATTGGCCTGGTAACAACGGCTTCATCTTTGCAGGGCACCAGTCCAGGATCAATTTAACTTTTCTATGAGCCTAATTAGTTTTCATTTCCATCAGGGTAGCATGTTAATGTGAGTGGCTCTTGGTAAGTATTGCCGTCATCTGCGGAGGCACAACACGATCCCTTTTCACTAAGGGTGCTCCGATCGATCGGCCGCCGATCATGATCGGCGATCATGGCTAAAAATAGAGTGATCGGTGATCGGTAAAATGGGCCGATCAGAAGGGCCGATCAAATTACAATAAACACGCGAGGCTCTCACATTTACTGTCCTGCAACTCTGGTTTGATTAAACAGCAGTAGCGTTATTTTAGCAGTGTTTTTAAGTTAAGCCCTGGTTATAACTAACACAAACCTGCCCTGGAGGCGCTGCTTTGTGTCCCCGCTGTGTCCTCGCTGTGTCCCCGCCTGCTTTAGGAGCGCACGGGACAGAACCGAGGCGCAGCAGTGCGTGTATTTGTAAACACCAACGTAAATAGAGCTACAGCTAACCCGCTAACAGTTACGTTAAAAGGATTAAGAAAGTTCAGAGTCTGCCTGTGTCTTGTTGCGCGGAGAAAACTGTGCGTTTTGTGGCTTAAACTGCACCAAATGGCTGCTAATGGAAAGAGAAAGTAAAAAGGCAGCCCATGTGTCCGTGAGTCTGAGAGGAGCATCTTTCATCGTTGTCTTCTCTGCTCTCTTTGCACGTTTTCTTCATTCAGACGTTGTCAAAACTGGCAGCAGGAGCTGTCTGCTCTTTAGTCCACTGTGTTTCAACCTGGTTTGGCTGCGCGTTACGCGGACACAGGCGCTGCACCCGCAGACTCGCATTAAAGGAACCAATTAAGAACAGCTGATTTTTACATCAGCGGAGCATTCAAACAAAGCCACAGACACTGGGCACACATTAAAGACCAATAATGCAACAAAACCTCTTCTAAAACAAAAATAAGTAGTATTTTGTTGTTCTTTTATATTTACAAAGGCTACAGTATTTTTTCAAATGGAACTAATAATAGCCTGCATACAATACATTACTACATTGAAGACCACGTGATCGGTATCGGCCATGATCGGTATCGGCCGATCACAGCAGAGGCTGATCGGTGATCGGTGATCGGCCTCAAAAACCCTGATCGGAGCACCCTTACTTTTCACAGTAAAATATAATGGCTCGTCAAGACCAGTTTTACTTAATGATCATGTGGACTGAGTCATACTGTTACCTCAATGATTTTCTTGCTTTCATAAAGAAGAAGTGGTTGATTTGAGGAATTGACACAGCAATGACTTTTTCAGCTGCAGTGACTCAAAAGCCAATGACTAGTTTGTAATGGTTTCATAAATGTTGATGTCAATGGAGCTGGTGATACTGTTCTCTCTACACCTCGTCTGTCCAATCATCTCATATACTTCTGCTCGGCAACAGATTGTTCCTATGATGCGTCACATGACATTTCTTCTTATATCTGTCCTTAATGAAATGAGACAGTAAAGAAGAAATTAACTGATACAATGGTAAATGTATTGATGCATGTATAACGATTTAGTCAAAATCCCTAATTTGTGATTTATGTGCAGTGATTGATGCATTCAAATCAATTCAATTCAATCAATTGATCAATTCAAATTTGAAAATATATTATTTGTAATTATTTCCAAAATGAATCATGTTTGTCATTTACCAAGTGAAAAATTGGGCGATTCACAAATGTAGATTCAACTACTGACTCACAAAACTGCAGATTTATAAATTAAGAATGATTACAAATAATTAGGGCTGGGTACCGTTCAGATTTTTACCAGTACTTAAACGATACCTGTCTTTCAATACTGCTACCTGAGAAATACTTTTTCTGATACCTATGGTCTGCTAATTCATCTTCTACAATTACAAAACACAATAATATTGAAAAAAGAAAAATTTTTGGAGCAAAATTCTTAGCTGTAAGTTAAAACCAGTAGCTTGTATGATTTATTCTGTGTTATTTATTTGATTCATACATGCCCCTAGGTATTGAACCTTGGTATTGAATAAAAATAATTTCATTGATACCAGTAGTATTGTAATTTTACTTTCAATACCACAAAAGTAACATTTAACGGTACCCAGCCCTACAAATAATACATTTTCAAATTAGAATTAATTTGTTACTTTTAATGAGACAAAATAGAACCATAGGATCCTGGCTCAAGATCTGCAGAAAGGGACAGCAACAAAAACCAGTTGAGCTTGTGGGAAATGTCTGTTTGTTTGAACGTGGTCATTATGTTGGATGTCAGTGAGACTTTACTGTTGTTAACAAGAAAGAATCAAAGAAATACAAAACATACAGAGGACTGACCAACAACGCGGACTTCAGCAGGATCAATAGGTGATGAAGGAAAACACTAAACGCAAAGAGAAGATGTTACATTCACTGTATATTAGCCCTGCCCCTTCTTTGTAATGGGGGCAGTAACAACATTTACTTGCTGCCAGAAAAATAAAGATGGCCTCTACTATTTTAAATAAGGGGGAGGTGTTACAGACCCACTTCACCTTGCTTTAAATAGGTCTTGCTCACAGGGTACATCTTTACCCTTGCCAAGTGTGATAAGAATATAGAAGAAATTCAAATCTGCACCATTTTTGCATATGATCTCTTATATTTCTTCTCCTTGGCTGTCTGTCTCCATCACATTGGCCTCACAAGACCTGCACTTGCTCTGACGTGCGCACACATACAGCCCCATGCATGCGTCTGCGTTCTGAGCATGAGTAAGAGTGTGTGTGGGGGCAGGAGTCCATTAGTCCATTATACATTGGTCCCGTAGCCCTTTTGTCTCCCGTGGACCCCCGCGTACGCACAGAGGCTGACACCATCATTAGTCTGACACACATGCACGTCACCAGCAATGGGAACAATGCCCTGCCAAATGTTTCATGCAGACTCTGCCCCGCACAGAGCAACCCGGAGCAACTCAGAATGCCTCTATGACTACTGAGATTTACGCAGAGGGAGAATGTGCTTTTACAGCCTCGTCCTTGCTGAATTTATGTCACTTCATACGATGCACAACAGTCACAGGCTCCAGACATGGCACAGACGTGAGTGGCACTGGACATTTGTTCAAAATGACCACATCATGTGACCTTCGACCTCACGATTAATGATCCAGAAAAGAGCCAATTTACTTCTGATTGTTGCTTCAGGGTGCAAAGTGTCATCCTAAAGGTCCATTGGAATCCATATAAGAGTCTTATAGTAAAACATGTCATTTCTTAACCTTTAAGAGCCATATTATGCTTTTTTAGAAAAGCACTACCCATTTTACTCTTCACTTGCTTTAACGTTTAGTATGATGCCGTTTTACTACAAAATGAAAAATAGCTGTGAGGAATCAGTAGACACAGAACTGTCCATTGTTTTTTTGGATAAATGAATGAAAGCAGACTGGATGTAGAGGGCTTGTTGACTGGTCAGTGCTTCCTGGAGAGGGCGGAGGGTTTGTGGAACCAAGCATTCTGAGGCTTCAGAAAGAGTGCCAGAGAATACAGGATTACTTAAACATGCGTTAATGAAAAACAAAAAACAAAAAAAACTACAGGTATGTTTTTGATGAGGAAACAACATTATAACATGATAGAAAGCTCGGAAAAGTTTATTGTGCATAAATGAGTTTATGATGTAAACATGAAAAGAAATGTAAAATGCATTTTGCGGATAGTTAAATAATTTAGGTGCTACAAAAAGTGGATCGAGTAATGAGTTTGAACTAGAGATCCAAGTGCGCTCATCTCACAGGCCTCACACACATGACCACAACGTGTGCACACAAGGACTTTGACCTTGAGGTTAAGAAAACCCAATTTAGCAAAATCCGTTCACCTGGCTTGTTGTAGTGTCATGCTCTGTGGCACGCTCGTGGAGAGGCTGCGCTTCAAGTGAACAGAACCAGTGTGGGCCAAACAAGTCCCGCAGCTTCATTCTCAACTGGGGATAAAACCGCTGTGACTGTCCTGCTAACAAGTTTTTAGTTTAGCAAAGGGTATAGGTCGATACTAAAAGCTCTGTTATCAGTATTGGTATTAGGACTGAAATAGTGAGAACGGTGCATCTTTACACAATTTAAATGATCAGGAATAAAATTTGGTCCCTCAACGAGACAAGGACAGATCTATATAGCCTTCATATTGTTTGGGATATACAATACCACTCAAAATATTTAGAACATCGAATTTTTTATGGAAACTCAAGCATTTAAGTCCAATTAATAGCTTGCAGTAGCACAAAGGGAAGTAACAATAGGTTAGAAAAGGGTAAGGTTAAGGCAACCAAAACTGAAAAATACAGTAGTCCCTTTTCAGGACAGAGTGAGAGGCACTCTCAACCAAAACGGCTACTGCAGGATTTTGCAGCACCATGCAGTACCCCTTGGTATGTGAATAGTTGGTAAGAGGAACATACAGCAAGATAATAACCCAAAACATGAGTCCAAGTTCAAAATAGTAAGGTTAAAACATGGAGTGTCCAGCACAGTCTCCAGACTTAAACCTCATTGAGCTGTTTTGGGATGAACTGGGCAGAAGAGTGAAAGCAAAGCAACCACGTGACACAGTCTAGAGCTCCTGATGTGTAAAATAAATACATCCACATCAGTTTGAAACCAAGGTAACATCACAATGGGTTAACAATGAAGAGTTACTATGAGAAAACAACACCTGGTTGCTCACAGCAGCGCGAGAGGGGGAGGGAAGAGGGGGAGAGAAAAAGAAATGAGAAAAAGAAGTCAGTCAGATCTGAGGGAAAGTGCCTGGGAGCGACTTGAGGAAGAAAAACAGAGAGAGGACCTGAGGCTGAGAGGACTGAGAACATGAGGCTGGAGGAAATGGAGTCATGCAGTAAGACATTCATCTGATGTAGCTCCCAGCTTCAGAGGCAAACACCTGTATAATGTGAGCTAGTCATTCACTCATTTAGGTGTCGTTTAGACGACAACGCATTTTGTTGACTCCACGAAGGTTTGAAAATGCTGGAAGAGGTGTTTTGGTCTCACAGGGGGGAGCCGCTCCAGTGGCTTCGCTCTTGTGTAAACTGTGAAAACACCGTACTCACTGAAAACAATGATGTAACAGCCCCAATCTGAACAGTGATTGGATGAATGCACGCTGTATGTCAGCTGACCCGTCAGCACAATGATGAGGCTTTTATGTCTCATACCTTCATATTTACTGTCAGTAATATCTGTACAAGTACTTACTTTTAGGACAGACTTTATGAGAATGGCTCCAGAAAACCACAAGATCCTAAAGTAGTGGGAAAGTTTCAGACCGGAGCTATCATTTCTTCTGCAGTTACTCTGTATGCTGTACACTGTAAAAAAAAAATCCGTAAATTTTACGGTAAAAAACTGGCAGCAGTGGTTGACAGAATTCTACCGTAAAAAATAGAGGAGGTCTGTATTTAATTTTACGGTAAAATATTATATCAGCTGTTGTTTTTACAGTGTTTGGCTTGAGTTTTAATTATAATTTACTGTATAATTTAACTTATCTTTAAAAACAAATACATTAACTGTATATTTTACAGTTAATGACTTAAATTTTAGTCATCATTTACTGTAAAATTTAAAATTATTATCTTTAATAAAAATGTGTAAAACTGTACATCTTACCATAAAATACTTTCTTTTTCACAGTACAAAACTGGCAGCTGTGGTTGCCAGAATTCTACCGTAAAAAATACAGAGTAACTTTTGTACTAACAACTAAACTTATGAGTCAAAAATGTAAATAAATGTTAATACAATATTTAGAGCTAACATATAAATCAATAACTGTTTAAATTTCCAGTGAAATAATCACTTAACATAACACAATTGTAACTTTAATACAGAAATACATTTATTTTTTTCAGAAGATGAGAATTGAGTATAAATGTAGTCTTTAATCTTTTAAAAGCATGTCATACATTTTCAATTGACATGACTTTTAGCTTTTAGCCAAATCAGCAGTACATTTTGATTTTTTACAACAGTTTAAAAAAAATACATAGATTAGTACTTACAGGTCAGGGTTACATGTACTGGCATGGAATTAGCTGCAGAAACTGTTGCTCATGATGTAGGTCCATAGAGAAAAATGTCTGCCTCTTTATGGCTCAGTGGTAAAGCTGCGGTGCATTTACAGAGCAACTGCAGCAGAAAAATGTCCTCGTTTCTTCCAACAGTCCATTGACAGGTGCAGTCAGCACGTTGTCCACAGTTGTTTAAGCTGAGTCTGCCTTTAAGTACAAATGCCGCAGCTCCTTGCTTGGTACATGTCCACCGTATAGCAATCACCAAAACTATGAAAATAAGAGAACAAGAAATTATAGTTTTACTTTTTTGGTCCAAACTGAGCAGTATTCAATGTACCACAATTATTTCTCTGAAACTTGATAGAGGGCAAAGTTACAGAAGTATTTAGCTGAATCATCAAAGTTTCATTTAATCTTTTTGATCAAAATTAATTGTGTTATGGTCATGAGTTACAACATAAATAGCTTCAGTCCAACTGTCAGTTTTAACTCTGTTAAGCGCCATACCAAGGTCTCTCACTAAAGTTTTTTTTTTTATTTAACCAGGTAAAAATGTTTGAGAACCAGTTCTTATTTGCAAACAAAGAGGCCAAGAAGTGTTGCCAATTAACTTCATTAGTAGCAAAATTGGGATATGTTGCCCCATTCCAAATTTTTTGAGATATATTACTATTAAATTCAAAATTAGCTATTCATGATTTTTTTTCCATTTTGTTTTTTTTGTAAAAGGTTACTGTAGAAAATTAGTATACTGTAATAATACTTACAGACTAGCTCATGAGTCAGAAGTTATAAGATGGCTTCAGACAGAGTGGCCCACACAACCCTGCCTTCTTCTTCTTGTCCATATTGGTCCATAGTGTTGCTTTACAATAACAGTTCATTGGAACAGTTCAGTGGAAATGTTACAGCTTTCTCTGAAGCAGGTGAAACAAATTCCAGGACCTAAAGGGGAAACAAAAGAATGAGAAATAATTTATCATGTTTATCCCTTAGCCTGTAACTACATACATGCATCTAAAGCTCTGAAGTGTCTGCATTTGAATCCAAAATTATTCAATAACAGTCATAATCAAACAACAATGATGAAGATACTATGAATGCTGACCGCTTACCTGTAGGTTTTTGCAGATTAAATGAAGTAGTTTCTTGATTAGCATCCATTCAAAAACCTGTTATACTGATAAACAAAGAAAACCATATCAGTTATTTCCAAACTAAAACAACTATTTGTCCAAAGACAAATGTGTTCCCATATTTTAAAAACACACAGCACAATAATAATAGTGGCATTGACCAGATCCTTTCCTCACAGATTTTTCATGAATTTTGTGTTTTGCTCCTGGCTTAGTCACTCCAGACAGATAAAAATTAAAATAGCGTATATAATACAGTATATTTACGTATAAAGCCATCAAAACACTGAAGCGTCTAATGTGTCTATGCAAGTTTATTTTCAAGTTAGCCACAGGTCAGCAATTTTATCAATATGCATGCTCTGTCTTCACATGTATTACAGAATACAAGTTTAAGTGAAATCCAGATTAAAAACTGTATTTGTGGAGTTTCATTGTCATTCAAAAAGAAACGAGGTTAACTGTGGTGGAGTTTGCAAAGTGTATTAACGTTAACGTTATTCCTTTACCCTCAATTCAATTTCAGAATAAAACCAAGGATTTTTCAACAGCAAATACAAAACCAGGACAATAAACACGTAATTGTCTTATCACAAAACTATTGAAGAGCAGTAAAACTCACCGTGAAGCCTCAGTAGTAACTCCGTTGTTGCCGCTAGCCGCTGTTAGCGCTAACCGTCCTCGCAGCACTGAGCAGCGCTGAGCAGCGCTGATTGGTCACATTTGAGTTCACGCGCCGAAAATCTCTGCGTCGTTTCCTCGAGCACCAGGAGAGTAATCATCAGACAGACATGTCCTCCGCTAATGTTTACAAGCACTGGCTAAAAGTCCACCGCTAATGTTTACAAGCACTGGCTAAAAGTCCAACGGGGAAAGCAGAGTCAGCGGAGTCGTGGAGCACACGCGGACAGCAGCAGACCTCTAGCCCCGCCCCTTTGCCTTCACACACCGCTCTGAGTGACAGCTGTCAATCATCTGTATGTCCCGCCTCTGGGAGCAGGATGTGTTAGATGGGTGGGAATTTACTGTTTATTTTCTTCTAACTATCAAAAAATATAGTAAAATATATACACCCCTGGTCTATCATTACAAGTCTGACCACAGTCAGACCACAAACAGAAATTATTAATGTAGGCTCATGAGGCTGCAATAAATACATAAATATTAATAATTTGTTAGATAGGCAGGCTATTATAATATTTATTATTACAACTACTCACAATAAACTATATATTTTGCAATAAATGATTGTAAAATTTACAACAGTGACAGTTATTTGTTTTAGTGCAGGTGAATGTTATTAACACAAATCCTACTTTCCGTAAATTTAACTGTAAAAAACTGTATATTTATTAAGAAATGACTGTACAAATTACAATGTTGACCATTATATTAATAACATGATATTTCTGTAATAAAGACAGTACTCATATATTTTACAGTGTTATACTGTATAAAATACAAAAAATAATAGTAAAAAATACAATTTTGCCTTGTTTTTAATATTACGGTTAATTACTGTAACCAAAACAGTATTTTATATATAAAATGATATTTTATATCATTTTCGGTTATTTTCTGTTGACATTTTACAGAGTTTTACTGTGAAATTTACAGATATTTTTTACAGTGTAGAGCATTTACGGTTCCCACAGGTACTACAGTTCACAATCGTTTTCAGGCGAAACAAGCGTCGTGTAAATGCAAATCACAGGCGGCAGGACTGTTGGATTTTCCTGGCCAGTGTTGTCGTGTAAACAGGCCCTTATAATAACCTCAGGAGGCAAAACATACAGCATAAATGCTGTTTTATTATTATTATTATTATTATTATTATTATTATTATTATTATTATTATTATTATTATTATTCAGAGTTTTTACTAACATATGCTATATTCTATGAAAAAATAATTCAATAAAGTTTTATTCATTTTTTTATGATTTCTGGAACTCATTTTACGACGCCCACTTCAGTATTTTGCAACACCCAGGAGGGTCTTGACCCCTGCTTTAGATAAATATGTGGTCACTGATTGCATGTGTCAACAGTGAGCAACTACCCAATTTATCCATTTAGAAGAAGGACATGTTTTAAACAATAAAAATGACTTTGTTGCCAAGCTTATTGGTCATGTTGTGCCAAGCAGGACAAGATAGAGTTTAGTGAGTTTATGAACTCACAAATTCTATAAGAAAGCAGTGTCACAAGATAACTGCGTCCTACCTGTCCAGTTTTTTTGACTGCTAAACACTAAATAATCACTTTTATTTTTCTTATAATAATAATAATAATAATAATAATAATAATAATAATAATAATAATAATAATAATAATAATAATAATGTCTGGCCAGCCAGACTAAATCTTTTCATACCCTATACAAAGAAGTTAATCTGGTACCCCTGACTGCTGCCAATTTTGCCATTATACACTGTATTATGACCAACTCTTATTTCTGACTGAGGACAGCAACAAAAGCCAGTTGTTAAAAGACTTGCAAGAAAAAGTTGGTTTGTTTGTTAAAATGGCAATAGGACAAAAAAAAAAAATCACACAGGACTGAACCACAATGGGACTTCAGTAAATCAGCAGTTGACGAAGGAAAGCACTGAACTCGTTCATACAGATGCAGGAGAATGGGAACCGACTCTCCATGGCTGAGATTCCAAACCACCCTGCTTACAAAAAGAAAGTGGTATGGTCTGACTGGTCAGGCTTTAAATTTTGAGCATCTTTATTGTATATGACTGCTTTGCACCTGCCAATAACTCTGCACTGTACTGAACATTTCAAAAGTTGCACCAAGTCCCATGTTTAAAATCCATTTCTCTGTGTTGTTTTGTACACTACTGACTTCTGCTGCTCTGCTCTCTGGCCATCTCTCCGCACCCACACCCCTCTTTAACTTTCTACTGTGCTACTTCAAAATCCAAGCTATCACTTTATACCAGCGCAGATAAAGGTTTCTGTGATTTTGAATGAAAGACAATTGCTGCGCCAACCCCTTCTGTTCTATCAGATTATAGGCTGCTCAAAGTGATGAAACATTCCCCTAAGTCTGACAGGGGAACAGGATATTAATACAATTGTTCAATGACATGTTTTCTTTTATCATCGTCTTACGTTTATCACTGTGAGATAGCCTGATTCCTGAGACTCAGACGAGAGATAAAACAAATTGCCTTCCTTCCCTCTTCACGGCGAACGGCATGATGTGTTATAAATTTAGCTCGTCTGAGGCTCCAGGACAAAACAAGTTGCTGCAGGCTTCTTTAATAAAAGGTTCAGATTCATTTATATTGTACAGACAGGCAGAGTGAAGACATCAACACATTAGGTTTCAGGAATCAGTGTTGGCCCTGAAGCTCCTGATTTCTGAGAACGAAGTAATGCTTTCCTTGAAGTTATTCATTGTCTGGGTCTATTTGCTACAGTGTGAGCTAAATATCCTGTGGCTGAATTTCGACAACTTTCAGACAGTGGAATAAATGAAGGCAATACAGTATAATAAATATTTTTTAATAATGTGATAGAAAAATGACCTGCAATGTGCTACTTAGAAGAAGAAATGTTGAATGGTATTTGGATGTAAACAAATACAGTCTCAGGACAAACTTAGTATTCCTACCTGCTAAGTGTTTTAAGTTTGGGACATTATTCAATTTTAATAATACAATCCAAGCCAATTATGACAGAATGAATATTGTAATAACAAAGTATTTTTCAATATTATGTACTGCTCTAACTTTGAAAAGTCTAATGCAGGCTGTTGAGTGACAGAAAAGGGCAATGGTTTTTAATCTACAACTTTTGCTTTACCAGTGCTAATGGTCTAATTTTAAACATGTCAAAGACAAAGGAGATGATAGTGGACTTTGGCAGGCAGAAGAACCCTTCTCATCTGCCTGTGTCAATAATTGGTGAGAACATTGAGGTGGTTCCATCATATAAATATCTGGAAGTACACCTCGACCACAAACTGGACTGGTCAGTAGAGGCTAACGCAGCATATAAGAAAGGTCAGAGCAGACTCTTCTTTCTCAGAAGGCTGAAAGCATTTGATGTCTGTAATGAGATGTTGTACCTTTTTTACCAGTCGCTTGTGGCTATTGCTGTGTTCTTTGGTGTTGTCTGTTAGGGGAACAGCATCACTGTGAGGGACAGTAACCTGCTGGACAAGCTGGTCAGAAAGTGTGTGTCTGTGCTGGGGGGAAAGGTGGACTCTGTAGGAGCCTTGGTGGAAAGAAGGATGAGGAGTATGACACAGACTATTCTTAACAACGCCAGTCATCCTCTGCAGGAGACCTTGGCCGCTCAGAGAAGTAGCCGGAGTGAGAAGCTGCGCTCCCTGCGCTGCAGGACGGAGAGATTCAGGAGATTGTTCATTCCTGCTGCTATTAGAATATATAACAGCTCTACATAATCATGTGCACTATATTTGGATTATTACTATTGCTAGTAACTTTTACCATGGTATTTGTGTTTTTGTTTTTTTTTTTGTTTTTTTTTTTATTTATTCTGTTTTTATGGGTATGCTTGGCTATGTTGTTCTATGTATGCTACCAGGCACTTGAATTTCCCTTAACGGGATGAATTCATTCATTCTTTCTTTCTTTCTTTCTTTCCATCTGTCTAATGTTAAATACTGGGTACCCATACCCATTCACTTTCTCAGGGGAGTGGCCCTGGAACCCTTCCCATTTCAATCTTTATCCACCAAAATCCAACAAATTCCAACAAATCAAAACTGTTATGCCTCTGGGTCAAAGACATGAATGGGGTTCATAAGATTAATAAGATACTTGAATAGTAGCTCATGGTTATTAAATAAACAAGTTAGATTTATTGTAAAAGCTATCAAAAATTATTTGTTTTGGAAATGAGACTATGTTGAAGGTTTTGTATCATCCATTGTCGATAGCAATAATAATCTAGAGCTTTCACACTTTAGTAGTAGTAGTAGTTGACCTTTGATGTCATTTATGTTTGTAAGAGGACAAGCCAACATTGTTCTCAACAGTGAGGGACTGAACAGCTCATAAACACTGAATGTGCCTTGGAAAATGTTGGTGTTTGTGAGTATAAATGTGTTACGAAGCACTTACACAGAGGTTCTAATTGTTGCAAAGCTTAATACTGTAAACATGTAGTGGTAACCTATTGGTGTCGAAGTCAAACTAACATTTGTGTCGAGTGTCCCACACATTCAGTATATCTGATATTTGTTTTATCTGTGTGCTGCAGTTACAAAAGTAAATCACATAAATGAGAAAAGTCTTCTTTATATTTGTTCGCTGGCTGGATAGCAACACATAGTTCACATGCTGAGAGGACAGCATAGAAACCTTTTTCAAATTGTGTTGGTCCTGAGGCAGTTGTGTGACTCTGAACAATTCTGGTTATGTGCCAATCCAATTTCAGTCTGAGGTGGTTGAACATGTTTCAGTTTGTTCATCCCTGTTGACGGCCAACTTCCAATGGACAGGAACCAGACAAAAATTTGTAATAATTCCAGTAAAAATCCAAACTACAGGCAAGTCATTTGTATAATTACCAGGCTAACTAACAGACTGTGTGGTACATGTCTAATTGCTGGCATTTTACACCTTGCCCAGGGAATACAGTTGAAAACTAGCTCTAATACTTACACATTTACAGAAATGTTTATTATTGGTTACTGTCCCTGTTCAAATAAACAAGTAAATAAAAAATAAGTTGTATTCCTTACTATAGAGATGTAACAGACAGCCATAATGTTGCTGTCATACACTTAACAAAGGAAGTTAACTGCACAACATTGCAGCACGTAGGAGACATGTTTTTTCCTAAAGTTGTTGTCTTTTATCAAGGGAGGACACCCCACATCCAGAGGTTCTGACTTATCACACTCTTCTTATTTGTTGTCAGTGTTAGAAAAACCTGTACTGTCCCGGACAAACTGAACTTGACCTGTATCACTGATGAAGAGGGAAGCCCCGAGAGGTAAAATATCAGAGAGACAATACAACATCTGAGAGGCTGACAGAGGAAGTACAGTTCATTCAGTCCCAAGGTGCTCAGTGAAGGAAGGCGTTACCGTGGAAACCAGAATTACTTCTGACCAGCTGCGATCGAAAACAAAGAAAAGAGTAGGGAGATTCGAGTAATAGCCAGGTCAGACAGATGCCATAAACGCTACACTACCTAACATTTTCTTCTGTCCTGGTTTCCTCAAAAGCTAGAGAAAAATGCATGCTTTATATTCAAACCAGTGAAAAATGAATGACGATGAGGCACCAGCAGAGTAGAAAGTCCGCACAGTGTGTGTTTTCGTGGCTTAGATCCAGCATACAGCTCGGAGTGCTCTAATTGGAGGATGACCGGCTGTTGAGTTTGACCCGTCGCCCCGTAGATACAGACTGAGCTGACAAAGACCGACAAGAACACAGAGGGATGTGAAGGGATGAGCACGCACCGACACAGGGACACGCATAAAAAAAATTAAAAAAAAGACAAGCAAAAAATATGACGAGAAAGTAGTCCTCCCTATAACTGTAATGGTCAGAGATTATTATGTGAAATATGCATATATAAGAGACAGAAATAGAACGTAACACGCAACAAATGCTAGCAACACAGCATGATATAAGTAAGCATTTGCACCTAAAAGATCTAATATTTTCTCCATACAGCACATACAGGAGCTTGTATGTTAAGGTTGTTAGCAAAAATATCATTGGCTACATTCACACTTCAGTCAAAAGTAGAATAAATCTGACTTTTTTGCCCATATGTGACCTATATCTGATTTCTTCATGACAGTGTGAACAGCACAAATCTGACTTTTTTTCTCAAATCTGACCCAAGCCACTTTCATACATGCTCCTAAATCAGACACCTATCTGATGTTTTGCAATGCGATTTCAGTCTGAACGGCCAAGTTGCATTTCATCCGACTTTTATGTCACTGAAATGCAACAGACAGCCCAAGAAGAGCTCCAGAGGAGGCGGGAACTGGCTCGATCAAAACAAGCATAGCAGACAACAGTGATGGAGCTAGTCAGTGGAAAAAGTGAGGTTTTGAACTTATTTAGTATTAGTAGTAGACAATTCTGTTGAAGCTAAGCTTGAGGGCTTGTGTGGCAAATGTACTGAGGAGAAATGAGAGGAGAAATAAAATTAGAAATAGTAAGGAATTAAGTATTAAGTCATTTCACTGACAGATGTGCTCAAACGTCTTCCTTATATCCTAATATCTATAATATGGATAACTATGTGCCAGTAAAGACATCACAATCCAGGTCACTTCAGGGCCATGGAGGGTTCTCACCTGGGACCGATGGAAGTCACATTTAAAATGTAACGTGAACAACCATGCAAAAACATCTGATTTCAGAAAAAAATTTATTGAGTTGAACTGAGCATTACAACTATGCAGTGTGGATGTAGCCATAGCAAAGCAAGTATTTTTCTTGCTGTGTTGTTTGCACTGTAATATTAAAAGCAGGGTGGATCTCCCTGTTATAATTCTGTGTTCCAGATGTTGTTGTTTCTGGAAGCCTGAATTTCCAAACTGAGGTAAATGAAAGTGAGCAAGACCCTATGCAACCTGGAAAGTGACAATTTTGTTGCAGATATCCAGTCAACATCTTGTTCCTTGCAGTGAAGAAAAAAATTAGAAGGGCAATTGAAGGTCAGCGTCAATAGGAATTTATACAGTGTTTATACTGCTATGAAAGGATAAGGAAGGGAAGTGGCCTTAAACAGCTGGTGGACAGTCAGGAAGTTAAACACATTACTGCCTGCTCTTAAGTCCACTGTGTTTTAACATTGTTTGGCTGTGTGCAGCGTGGACAGCTGCACTCACAGACCTGCATAAACAGCACTGATTAAGAACAGCTTATTTTTATAATCAGCTGAGCTCTTGAACAAACCCACACAGACACTTGTGGGCACACATTTAGGCTAATAATGCTAACAAACTCTTTTAATACAAAAACAAGTTGAGTGTGGTTGTACTTCACATTTACATAAAGGCAACAGTATTTCTCTAAAGACCATGTGATTGGTATTGGCAAATCACATTTAACGCTTATCAGTGATCGGCCTCAAAAATCCTGATCAGTGCACTGTTACAGTTTTTTAATTTGGTATTCTGCAATTTTGTATTAGTTTGTGAAAAACAAAGAATGATTCCAACAATTTCTGATCAGGTACATATGGCTATTGGATAGGCAAGAGTACTTTTTACTGCATTTTAGCATCATAACAGTTCAAGGTTTCAGTTTAGGGTTCAGGTCATTAAGTTTGAAAACAGCATACGTGAGATTTCCGACATAATGTTTTTTATTGTGGCTAGAAAGAGGACCAACATTCAACACAAAAACAAAGGTATTCAGTTATAGATTAATAAAAAGTAGCTTTCAACAGATTGCAACTCTGGTAATAAGTCTTCAGTGGGGAAGGCTTGGAGAGCATTAACTATGTTTTCTATTGCAATAATAATACTCTCCTCTATATGGGCAGTTATTTTAATTGGCAAAGCGAAAACATCATGAGATTGCTAAAACTGATAATAGTATAATGTAATTATTTTTATTGTGTTTGTAAAAGCCTTGACAAAAAAACGCCATGCGCAATTACAGATCTGTGCGTTCATAAAATGTTCCCATAAATTATTCATGTCGTACTGAGTAATATTTGTAACAGTTTGATGGATGATGAGACACCAAGCCAGCCATTAATTCGATGAGGAAAAGCAGTTAGTGCAGGATCCAAAGTGCCTTAAACAGTGTCCAGTCAGAGGCTCGCTCATTATGCAGAGTCACAGTCAGACTGGAGAGCCCTCACAGAGACCACTGCTTCAGCACATTACACTACAGACACAACAGACTACAGCTGTGATCTGCATGGGAAACACGTCATTAGGTCTGCAGCTCAAAACACTGCTTATATGACCACCACTGAGCAAATACTATGACACTGACAGACAACCATTTACATTCATTCACTAAGGGCATTGGTGACAGAGTCCTTTAAAATAAAATCCTGACTGTAGATGGTGATACAGGTACACTGTTTGATTCTGAGGCCATTGCTGATCTGCAGTAAAATTTCATCAAAATCCAACCCTTACTAACAAATAAACAAACCAATGCCTGCAAAACATGTTTTAACTTACTTTAAATTTACCCGAAAAAAAAAAAATATATATATATATGTTTAAGAATAAATGGTGTATTACCCAAATCCCCACTTCACACTCTGTTATTACTATGTTAAAATAAAAACGTATATCTGACAACCTAACAATGGAAATACATTACATCAAACCAAAGTGTACTTTAAACTTGTAACTTTGAGTTCTGCATTAGACCATCCCACAATTTTCATAAAATATGATACAAATAAACAGAAATAATTTCAATTTATCAAAATAGCACCAAATCAGACCAAAGCTGTCCCAGGTTTCCAGTCAGATTAGGTAGACCAGTGGCCCCCTGGGCTTTTGGTAATGCCATATTTACCCCCCTTACTCATATGTAGTGGTCATTTAAAATAAATAAATAAATAAATAAATTGTGCAAAAATATTGTATACTAACTTTTTTGTAAATACAATTTTTCCAAATTTTTTTAAAACTCAAATTCAAGATGAAAAAAATAACAAAATTAAATAACAAAATTGCAAATAAATATTATTCTTAAACTCATTATACATTTAACCCAGAGAAAGAAAATGTAAATGTCTTAAATAAAAAATATGCAACAAAATATATTATTCAAATAATATTCTTTGTCATTTTCGACCAACTTTGACTAAGTGTCATTGAGATACTTGAGCTTGTTTGTCTTTTATATGTTTCAGTAGTTCAATATGAAAAGACAGAAAGTATTTTCTAATTACCTTCCACATAAATTATCAAATCATTTCCCCTGCAATCTTTATCTAATGTGTACATTTCTATTTTCCTGTGTAAGCAAATAAAGCACTGGAATAACCACTTCCAGTTAAATTTTTTCCCCAAAAAGCACAAAACATGCAGAGACATCTATGGTTCCTACACTACAGTCAGTACAAAAAAAATCTATTAAATCAATAAAAGTGAATTGTTCATGTTTGGTCACTGTTTTCACTTAATTTATTTCAAAGATGTTAATTCTTAAATCTATTCAACTCTAAAAATGAAAAATGTTTAATTACTGATACTGATTTGAGGTCACATGGCCCTCCTGCACAGCTATAATGCCACCACTCTATCCTCTGCAGTACCTCTTACCAAACTAATCTCATCCATATGTCAGCTTCATGCAGGCCCGATCATTAGCAAACACTTACAGAAAGGGCCCACTCTTAGACCAGGCCGATCTAATCCACGCTAAGCATCACCAGTTCAGCCTAATCCTTTCAGTTCAGCACAAATCCAATAACACTGCCCCACCTCTGCAGCCCCGCACTTAGGAAACACAGCATACTTTTACTATAAAAGGCAATGCTTCAAAAGGACTTTCAGCTACATGCAGGCAGAGAAGTGTAAAATATAGCCTTAGTCTGATTATTACTGGAGTTTAAATGCTTAATTTAATTAGTCCAAGTATGTGTTTATAATAATGTTTATAATAATGTGTGTCAGTCGGGCTATTGTTGCATATTTAATGCTGTTTACTCACATTAAGGTCAGACAAAGCGCTCTCAGCATGTTCCAGAGCAAGAAGGCACAGAATAACTAACCTTTTGCTTATCTTATTTTCCTCTCTTCTGTGGTCAAAAGTTTATAGAAAAAAATATTTATTAGTTTACTCAAGTGTACTTATAAAAATCCCCTGTTAGGCTGAATTAACTTTTTTGAGCTTTGCTGAGGTTGTCTCTTTTGCAAAGGTTGAAAACATTCCTATCCTTTAATAGTAATTGTAGTAAGTAGTTGGGATAGTAGCAGCAGTGGTATTGTTTATGGCAGTAGTAGTACCATTAGTAGTAGTAGTTTTTAGTTTTATTTAAAAAACAGTATTTTTTTTTTTTATTTTTTTTTTTTGGGTGTGTGTGTGTGTGTGTGTGTGGGGGGGGGGGGGGGGGGGGGGCACTAAACCAAAGGTTGTTGGTTCAATCGCCACTACCAGCACTGCACACACTGTGTCCTTGGGAAAGACACTTCCTTGCCAGTATGAATGTGTTAGTGTTTTTGTAATCGTAAAGTGACTTTGAGTGTAGAAAAGTGCTATATAAGACCACAGCATTAATTATCCTTGAGTACTTTAGAGTACTTCTGCTGACTAAGTTGTGCATGTAAACTATACGTACTAATGCTCTGCATCTTGAGGTTGGCCTTCATTTTGAAAGTCAGCAGAAGTCAGAGAAAATAATGGGAGCAGAAAATATCTTGAAATAGTTGTGAAACAAATGAAAACACATGGGGAGGTAAGAATAATTGTACTGGAGCAACCTGACCTGAAGACATGGTTTTAGTCAAGGCTTGACAAGGGTTGAGAGGATGATGGTACAGAGTAGGAGGCCATTCACACATGACCTTCTTGAGCTCAGTCATATTATAACAATTGTTAAAAGTTTGTGTAAAAGATTGAGCTGAGGTCACCATGATCAGAAAACCACAGGTCAGAGAGATTGATTCATTGATCTTTTTTTATTTCGGACATGTGCATGTCACACAATGCAGACTAGAAGTCATAATAAATAATAATAAATAATACAAATAAAGCAGTGCAAAACAAATGGCATTAATGACATGTTCAAAAAGAAGTAAGAAGAAGTGAAACTTATTTAATCTCACCCCCCACATTCTCTGTCACCATACCCATATAACCCATATAACAATATATCCGCTGTTAATATACTTAACTTAAACATCATTATATTATCAGACAATACAGTAAGTGTTATGTGCTTATTTCACATACATTCCATTGTATATCACATCATGATGGCATATAATTAGTATGCAATATGATATATTAACAGTGTTTAACATCATAATGCAAGTGTTACAATATGTATTACTTCCAAAAACATTACTGTACATCAATCAACTAAAATAAATATAATACAACTCTATATCAATAATACAGCTATAGTGTTTATATAATACCACAATAACATCTATATTACTACCCAATATAAACAATACAGGTATAATATTTATGTAATACCACTATAATGTCTACAATACACCTCTGTATTAATAATACAACTACAATATTTGTGTAATACTACAAAATAAATAATACAACTATAATATATATGTAATACCACAATAACATCAAATATACACTATGTCTATAATATAGCATATTATAGATTACCATGTTACATTATTTACCTCCTTCCTCCTTCCTTGTATTTTATAAATATATTTAGTTTGTGTTTGTTTTTAATCTGTTTAATGTGTGAACATTGCTCCAGACCCACACTGAGTTTGTTCCAAAGTCTTCCTCATTCGTTGTTATACAGAACCTTTTTAATGTTGTTCGATATCTTTGAATTTTAAAGTTTAAAGCTTCCCTTAAATTATACCCACCATCTCCTTCCTGAAACATTGCATTATAATGACTTGGTAGTAATCTTAATCTTGCTTTATACATGAATTAAAATGTTTGAAATTCTATAATATCAAAAAATTAGATATTAGATTAGATAATTAGATCTTAAAAATAAAGGATTGGTGTGTTCAATATTGCCAGCATTATGTATTAATCTAACTGCTCTTTTTTTGCAATTTAAAGAGTGGTTGTAAGGAACTTTTATATGTATTACACCACACCAATGTAAAATAGTTTAAGTAAGGTAATACTAGGGAACAAAACAAAAGATGCATTGATTTGTTATCTAAAAAGTGCCTTACTTTAGCCATTACAGAGGTGTTTTTTGATATTTTAGTAGAAATGTTTTAATGTGAGACTTCCAGCACATTTTATCATCTATAATCACCCCGAGAAATTTAAATTCATGGACCCTTTGTATAGTAGTACCTTCTATTTGCATTAATGATTCATAATTTATTTTACTATTGCCAAATATCATGATTTTTGTCTTACTTAAGTTTAGAGAAAACATATTCTTGTCAAACCAATATTTAATATTAATGAACTCCGAAGTCATAGTGTCTAAAAGTTGCTGTAGCTTCTCACCAGATCCAAATATCTTTGTGCCATCAGCAAATAGAATGAATTTTAGTATCTGTGAGGTTTTACAAATATCATTAGAGAGTAGACCACCTCAGGAAATATCTGGATAAGAAGTGATCAGTGATTCAAATATTAGCCTCTATTAAAGTAGGTCAACAGGACAAAAGTCAGCACCTCTGTTGATATCTAATTGGTGTGGTTCAAATTCACATTAAGCGCTGTCAAATGACTGAACTGAACTGAATATGCAGTAACACCCCTTGACTGTAGGGGGCAGTGCATCAATATTAAAGAAGAAATCCTGCACATCTATTGGTCTAAAGTCCACCTATTTAGCTGAACTTATCTCTATTTTATCATATGGTGCTCTTTCATTCAATTCAATTCAGTTTTATTTGTATAGCCAAGTATCACAACAAGAGTTACCTCAAAATCCAGCTCAAGTCGTATAAATATTTAATAAAGTATTCAGTCATTTATATAAAATCTGTGTTGTTCTGGCAATCTTTTTACATTTGTTAGCTATATAGCAACATTTTCTAATACATTTATATACAGTATATAGACTCATTGTCATTAATTTTCTCATATTCACATTAAACAAATGTTGTGTTACTAATGCCTATGCTTACAGTACCTCCCTGATGTTTGTCTATAGTTTGGTCGGTGTTGCATTCACACTTCACCAGGACCACAACAGGAGCACACCAGGGCTCAAAGTGCACCACAGCAAGACCAATTTGCGGGGACTTCAAGTGCAAAAGACTCCTGAGTACCACCAGTGGTACCAGCACCACAGTTTGAGAACCACTTGAATAGAATATTAACTAGTGTAAAGTACACTTGTAAAACAAAGTACACAATATACTAGCCAGGCCCAGTCATTTTGTCAACAGTATGAAGTGGCTCTGGCATTCAAACATGATCCACAAATATGCACAAGGAGATAACAATAAGTAATGGTAGTATTGAGAGTAACCTAACCTCAGTCAACTAGAAAACATTGCATACTTTTACTCAAACACAACACCTGGAGTCATTTTAAGGAGAGTACAATGGCACGGACAAAAATCTTTTTTCATCTGACCCTAATATTGCAATTCAGACCTGAATAGTTTTTGCATATGTTCAAAGTTTCAGAACAGGTCATCGTGACCACAAAAGTAGAAGTCGGACAGAATAAGAGCGAGGGAGAATAGATTCAATAAAACAAAAATGGTCAAAGTTGGTCGAAGAGATAAAACTGCACACCCACAGCTCCAGAGATGAGGCAGTTTGAGCGATTACCCCCTCCGTCTGAGAGAGGACACCTGCATGCACCCAGCTGCAAAACGCACTAAGTCTGTTTACAACTGCAACAAACGCCCTGATAAACATCTTATCTCTGACTTAAAGAGTTCAGACACAGACGGTGAAAATGCTCTTAATGTTTTTGTCTAGACGTTCAAATTATATCAGTAATATTAGGATGTCTTTAGCCTTCACAGCAAGGTTCAGAGAAGGTTACAAAGTCTAGGTCAAGTCATATACTGTTACTAAGTTACAGCGCTAAGTGCATAAGGCAGTGGGGCTGGAAAAACTTAATTAAAACACATTTAGATGGTGTGTTGGCAGGCTTCAAGCTGTGTATACCCATGTCTTAATTAAACAGTGATCAAAATCATTCAGGCTGTGGTCACACTTTGGTATGAAATGGTTGAAATAAACTTTGCTGCTCTGTTATTAGTAACAGTTGTTCTATTAGTGTGTGTCAAACATCATTGTCCCCAGGGTTGGTGTATTTTATGGATGCAGTATCAATTTGTGCAGAGACAAAATAGAAGCAGACACTAAATAAACTCATCATAAGCACCTGCATAAACATACAGCACCGGCCTTGGAAATCTCTTCTATAATAGATCTGTCAGTTGTCAAGGGTTTATTATTTAAATAATTTTCATCACATACTTTGTATCCCCTGACTGGTCTTAACACTTATTGGCTATGGCTAAAAGAGAAAATGACTATATCTACTGTACTTACACAAAAAAATAATAATAATAACACAAAAAACATCAATAAAAATGGAAGCAAATAAAGGAAAACATTTATGTTTTAAGATATATTATTAGGCTTTTCCTTATATAGATAGTCACTCTGGTTTATGTGAGGTTAACAATGTGCCTCTGATTCATGTGATGTGAGATAAGTAAAAAAAAGGTAGAAGGAGGTGGAATTTCATAAAAAGCTAAGGTCAATGGTCCAGAGCAATGCAGAGTATGAAAGAGGTGAAGAGGTGTGAGTAAGCAAGCAGTCTGCTCCAGTGTTATATGATAAATGAATAGCAAAGAAGAGCAGGACTTTTTGCATACATAAATAAATAGAACCTTTCCTTTTTCCTACACACCATCTACTGTCACTAGATTACTATAGCAAGACCAAGTTTTTGCTTTGACACAATACATACAACAAATAATCTGCACTCAAACTCTGCTATGTCCTCAGCTCTATGAGACTCCACTGGGAAGCCAGAGGAAAAATTGGTTTGAAAAGAGAACAATTTTAAAGTAATAATAATACGTTTGTAATGAAAGAAAAGGAGTAACTCATAATAACTTCATCCCACTTCATCGAACTTTCATAAACAACACATTACGTGAAATCTTGATAACACATAATGCATGCACTGTGTCCTCAGCCTAGGTTCATTTACAGAGACGAGCTCACTTGTCTGAAGCACAAATATGAAATTATTGACAAATGCTGCAGTTAAAAATGAGTTGGATATGAGCCTGTTGTAAGAGACATAATAATGACTTACATTATTGGGAGACACTGTGAGGACACTCCTGCTCTTCCTCATCTTGGAGCAGCTCCCTTGCTGTAGCAGCGCCAATCTTTCACATGCACACCTGAAAAACACAGGAAAAAGTTAGCTTACAGAAGTAGTTCACCACCACTGAGCGGGACTGAGGGGTGAATGACTAATGTATCTAAATGTAAAGTGATTTGTGTTGGCAAACTCTTTTCCTATTTTATACAAAGAAGTTATTCTGGTATCCCTTTGAGTTAGTTTCATTTCTGTGTGCAGAACAATGACAGGTGGAGTAAACAATCAGAGAAACAGAGGGTGGGACGTAAGCAGTGCACCACTGACCTGTAACCCAAACAAACATGCTGGATTCTTGTAAGTTTTGCCATAAAACTCCAGAGTATGCCATATTATGAGCAGCTCTGTACTTATGTCTGAACAGGGACAGCAGGAGAAGCCAGTTGTACAGAGACTGTACTGTTGTTAAAATGGAAACAAGACAAAGAAAAAAGGCCCACAGAGGAGTAAACAACAATGCAAACTTCAGCAGAATAAACAGATGACAAAGAAGAGTACTAAACACTGTTAACCACAGGAGAAGTTATTAAAGAAGTTATTAAATTGGCTCTGGTGCCAACTTGGTTATTGTTGATAGAAGATTAGCTTCTGTATTTGTGAGATGCGCTGCAGATAAACGGCCAGTTGTGATAGGCCAGTTCCAAATCAACTGGAGAGAAACAGTTCACGGCGAGAGAGGAAGGGAGGGCTCTTAAAGTGACAGAAACATAATCTGAGCATTTCTCATAAAGTCAAATAATGAGTTTCTTCAAATAATGTTTTTCCACTAATTATTACGTTTTCTAACCAACAATATGTAAGATGCTGAGATGTGTCTTAAATTCATTTAAAAATCTGAATATATCCCCTTTAACCATTTATTTGAAGCCAAACCAAGACACATGGAAAGTGCAAACTCCAACCAAGTCATAGCAGTTCCAGCTTTCTTTTCTTGGTCGATCACCAACTCTTCCTTAAAGTTTCATCCAAATCCCAGTACCAAATCCCAGTTTTATAAAGACAGAACTGGCCTGTGGCATTGGCGATACAGTTTAGGCAGCTGAGAAGAACACTGAATCACTGAGTGACGCCAGTTTTGTTTCTTGAATCTTGGAGAAAAGTACAACACTAAATTGTAACCATATTTCTACAGCAAATTGGTAGCCTGCTGCACCAGAATCCAAGAAAGTTACATATGTTTTGTTCAAATTTTCCTCAATGAAGCTTAGTCAGGCAACTGCATGGAAATATATTCACTTAATAATCTGAAGTTGTCATAAAGTCTGCACGGAAAGATAAATATTGTTCAGAAATAATAATAAAAAAATACTTGCAACTGCTCTACACCATATTAAGCAAAACGTGTTATATTTTGCTCCTGAATGCATAAAGTTGAACAAATAGTAAATCTAGCAAAGTCAAACAAACCAAAGAGACACAACCACAACATTATTACAACAACAATCAGTCTTTTTGTCTTTGTTTTTCTTCCTGTGGTCGAGGGAGCGATAAAGTCAAGACAAAGTGCATTATGTGTCAGTATGGCTCCACTGAGAGACATTAGTGAAAGATCATCATAGTACTACTGCCGCACGCTGGGTTCCCCCATGATGTACTGCTACACAGCCATCTGAAGGATCGCCTTTTACAGCCCATAAAAACACAGTCATAACAGCTCCCGTTATAAAGTCCTTTTGGTTTGATCCCTCTTTTAAAGAGTCCCAACATCGCTGCAGATGAAAATTAAAGTCACTAAAGCTTTGTCCATTGAAGAGATATTTTTTGCAATAAATGGGTCAATTTTGTTTGATGAAATTAATTTGGCAGTGATGATTGATTTCATTCATGAAGATGTCAAAGTTGTGATCGAGTCTGCTTAGAAAAATAAAGTTCACAAAAAAATGACTGCTACTGTGCCATATAAGGCAACCAATTTCTATATTCTGCAGCTAAAAGGCTTCAAATGAAAATAAATTTTGCTTTTGACTCACTTCAGAAACCTATGAGCATGTGTTATATAATGACATTACACAACTTTACTTCAAAACCAGTGCTGTCTGACAGTTATCGATTCAGAATAAATTGGGCTAAGCTACATAAAAAAAAAAAAAAAATACAAAAATAAAATTCACAAAAGTCATCTCTCGCAAAATTACTAATGCCTGTTTCCTAATCCTCTGTGACGTTTTCTAATAACACTGAATTAAATCTTTATGAGGCTTCTCTACAGCCAAAAGAAATCTTTTCTTTGGGTAATTTTCATCTAAATTCAATTTAATGGAGCAATCAGCCAATAAAACCTGGAGCACTGGTAATGATCCAACACTCTTTAATTGTGGCCCATGCTAATCACTCAAGAGGAGCCGAAAACATCGACTCCAGTAATTGACCGTTCCTTTAATGAGCCAATGGGGATGAGCATTAAAAGTGTGACAAAGAGTGTCGCATGTGTGACCTGGGATGCCCTATTCTTTCAAAAGTGATGAATAGAGACTGACTCGTGTTTGGTAAATTTAGATCCAGCAGAGGTCAGAGGAAGTGATCCAGGACGTGAAGATAAAAACACAGGAGGTGACCAAAGTCCAAATAGAGAAGCAGGAAGGAAGAAAATCCTTGTCCCGTTCCCGTCCCCGCTCTGCACAGACATGGTTTATGTTACAGGTTAAAAATGGCAGACTTTTTGAAATGTTAATAAGAAAAACATAAGCCCTTGAAGCAGCCGGATCTAGTCCTTCAAGCTTGAACAAGCACTACCGCCTTTAAGAAACCCTTAAGATAAAGTGATCCTTCTAATGTCAAGTCCATACTCGAAAGTCATTTTCAGCCATTTTTCAGCACTTTACAGCACTTGTTTGTAATAAATAATGTTCAATGCCATATTTTTTTCCAGGTTTCTGGGATTTGCAAAGCATTCAAATTCTGTTTTTAGTTACATATTGCACCATGTCCCAACTTTTTGGGGAAATGATTTGTACTTTATGTACTATCTGGGATGTCCAATAATTTGTAATCATGCAACATCCATTGAAATAAAATTAAATATAAATGTGGGCAGAGGGTTCTTTAGCCAGGATTCTGGTCAAGACCTAGCTGGAGGATTAGCCTATTGTGCATGTTTTAGGTTGATGGGGGCAGAGAACCCAAAGGAAATCCACCCAGACACAGAGAGAACATGCAAAGTCCATGGGAATTGAACCGGGACCTTCTTGCTGTGAGGCAAGAGTGCTAACCACTTTACTAGCATGCTTAGCAGTGGTTAGTTACCGCTGCCTTTTCTGCAGGAGATTGAGGGTTTGATTACCCCACTCCAGTATGTGGTCACATCAGAAATGGCCAGCCTAAGCTCCCCATGGCTTTTATTGTATAACACTGTATACATTTTCACTGTAGCTTTGCACACTAGTATGTGCAATGGTATGACACTTTACTTATGATTAACCAACTGCCTATCACAAGACTGAAATCCAGTCACAGCGATGCCATAGTGTTTACATATAACGGTTGCCTCTGAGCTCCTTTTTTGGCAAAACAGTTGTCTCGAGAGGAGCTTTGAGGAGAGGAGACAGCTGAGGTGGCGCTGGCCTCTCTTTCAGATGTCTCCTGGAGAACTCCCTGGGACAAAGCTAGAGGAAGACCTAGGGCAGTCTCCCAGTTGGCTTGGGAATATCTTGGGACCCATCCCAGATATACAGTGGATAATGGATGGATGGCAGTTGGCACATCTAGAACATGCACATAGCCAGTTCTGCCACAACACTGGTCCAAACCACTGGAGTTCGAATGTAAACTCATTGTCCTGAGCAGGGTTTCAGTAAGTTTGTACACTCACAAATCTTGAAGAATCCAGCTGCTGATCAACAAAAACAATACATGTTGTATATTGTTCTGGATGTGGCTAAAATCATGCCAAATCACTGAATAAGTATCTTTGAGCTGACACAAAGTAAAGCAGGTTAAAGAGTGGCTCAGATGTATTTTTGACACTTAAACTGTATGCTTTAGTTTATTGTAGCTATAAAAATATGTTCATACAACAATGTGTCATTTTTAATAGCTGTTAACCTGAAGTGTCTGTGTTTCATTTCCACAGGGTTACAGCTGCAGAGTGATGTAAGGACACAGAGCAGAGGGAGCAAATATAAAGCTTTGTAACACCATTGTGAGGCTGTTTGAGGTAACATTTTCTTTACCAGTCCCTTCAGGTCAGCATTAAAAGCTGCTGACTTATTCACTTTAAACTGCCATGATTTTCACATAGGACCTTCTCTCCCTCTGGGATAAAATTCACTTATTATTAGCTTGTCATTAGCTGGACGGAGGAAATGTGAGTTTTAGGGCAGCTCCAAAACATCAGCACAGATGTGAAGAGGCTAACAGAGATTAGTGCTGACCCCGGGGGACGGAGCACAATGATGCTAACTACCACTGACAGTTCATCTGTCTGTGTCTGTGTGTGTGTACATGTGAGGAGCGGCCTAATTAGCGTTACCTCTGCCTAATTAACAGTATTAGAGCAGACAGATGTGAAGACAAACGACATGTTCAGAGGGCCATGCAAGACAGATTCTGTACATGCATCCAACAGTGTCAGGTGTTAACAGACATGAAAATGACAGTTCAGGTCAATAAAATACAATACTACATTATTTATGCACTGTTGATGTCTGTAAATAAAGTGAGGATTGTTCAGATTGGGTAACATGTAAGCTCATTTCTTGGCTGTTTTGGTATCATCTTTCTTTATAGAGCTCCCCGGAGTAAAGCACTATCACAAAAAACTCATTGGTCTGGTTGACTCCTGTGTTAGCCACTCTGCCATGATAAAACTCTATAAAGTCATAGCTGGCTTGTTGTTATGGCTAACCAGGATGCAACGCTTTCTTGCAAAGCTTTCCTGTGAGGCTTCACGGACACTGGAACAGCGCTCGTATTCTTGGTGGCTGTTTTTCACAAAGAAAAGCCAGTGGGTCATGCAGGAGGCTTTAGTCACAACTTATTTAGCCAACACATAGACAGATAAATCATATTTCACATATTTTCAATTTAAAAAACATATAAGACAAGATTCTCGAAATGAGCATCGACACATATTCAAGAATCAGTGGATAACTCTCTCTCAAATCATTAGCACATATGTACTTTCATATATTAGTTGTATATTAGTTGTAGTAATTACAAAAAATACTTCAAACTAAGTAAAGTTCACATTCAAAACTTTTTTTATTTTACTTATGTAACTTTTGAAGCAATAATACTTTAACTTAGAGTCCTTGAGTTCTTCTTCCGCCTCTGTTAAAATAAGTTTTAGAAAAGTCTGCTGTGTCTTATGTTCCTCTAAAGTCTACATTTCATTTCCTCGAACTAGCACTGCATATTAAGCTTTATTGTTTTATTTCTGACCACGTCTTCCGCTCTAATTGGTATTCATTATCCACGCACTCCTCGGATTTTAAAGCACCTTGAAATGCACGCATTTAAATAAGCTCATAACATCAGATGACAAGCTCATTTTTGGACCTGAAAAAAGTTAGTTTCAAACCGAGACTAAATCAGGTGAGGATAAAATAATTGCATTGCTCTCTCACAGTAACATGGACACAGTAATTAACACCTTTTTATGGAAAAGTCTTGACGTTATACAATTTATTACATAGGCTGCTTGCATATATATAGATTTTTTTCACCCTTTTGTTCTCTGCAAGAAGTGAACACTTAATGAGATGGGAGACTGATTAGAATAACAATGTCACAGAGAATGGATTCAGAGCAAAGTATAGTCCTCTAATAGGGAACAACTGACACCTTATCGGGCATCAGGGTGGCTCACATGGTTGAGCTCTAGCTACAAAAGGAATCCAGAAAAAATCTTACAAAATAACCCAAAAATTTAACCAATACAAATGTTTCTATACTTTGTTAATAAGGGCACTGTTGGCAGATGGTAGTAAGTCCCAAAACCAGTCAGTCATTTAAATTTAAACACAGAAGAGAGACAAACCGTTTCAAGGTAAAGGAAAATGTAAAGGAAAGTTGTCACGTCTCGTCTTTCACACTAGCATTCACCTGAGACAACAGCACTGTTATGAGACAGTATCATTTATCAGGCTAACAGAGCACACACAGCCTGTCCATAACACTGACTGACAGCCTGCTCACTGGGACGTATATGGCAGACAGACAGGAGGTAAACATGGCCGACTGCCAGATGGTAATTATTTTCATTAACTTAAAAGACAAACAGGAATCCTTTAATATGTACAGTGTATACAACAGTGACTGATGGGTCTGTGTATAACAACACTACCAACAGAATTCAACAGGCTAATGCACTTCAAACCTCTCTAGAGCTGGACTTGAACAGGGGATCTTCTAATTCAGGGGTAAATGATCTATCCATTGACCCACAAAGCTGTTTATTACATAATGGTAAAAAATTTGGTGATCCAGATTCACAGCAAAAATACAAAACAAGTTCCGTGGCCCAGTACAGATTTTTCCCAAAAATTCCATCAAAATCAAAAAATTGCAGTTACAAAGAGGTACAAAAAAAAAAAAGAAAAAAAGAAAGAAACCAACAAACCAATGCCAACAAAAACATAACCTTGTCAGAAGTAGCACTTGCACCAACATTAACACTGCAAATTAAGGTTTTTATTATCAAAATTGGGCATTTCTATCTTTTGTCTCTGAAAATATATACTGCTCATAAAAATAAGGTGATAGTAACACAGCTACATCATCAACACTGGCATCAACAAACAAAATGCTCGCAGGACGCAGCATTGGTATGTTTTAATATACAAGGCCATTTTGGGCAAGTTGCTTTCTTATATCTGCTCTAAGGTCATTGTTCTCCAGAACCCTACAGTCTCAGAGCCAGCAGTTGGCTGTGGTTTAAGGCACTTTTTGTGCGGACAGAGGAAGGAAAAATGAGCCTGTCCTATGTCAGGCCCTGGTCATGGAATAATCTGCAGGTCAGGCTGAGGTTGGGGTCTTTAATCCCTTTGTCTAGTTTTAAACACAAATTATTAATTATTAGTATTAGTCACCTGCACCTGTAACATGTAGTTGTGCAGGATCCTATTGTCTTAAAGAGTTGATGCTTTCCTGCGTTTGTAAACACGAGTGATTATGATGTACATCTGTCTAATGTTCAGTTATCTGCTTGTACCGAGCACTTAGTCTGTACTGCTGCTCAGCTTGGCCAGGACATCCTTGGAAAAGAGATTGTTAATCACAATGCCATATAAAGGCATTTACAAGTATTAGCTGTGTCACAATCATCATGGAAATAGCATAAAAATGACTGCAATGGAATGGCACAACATAAATGATGTAAATCTAAAATTATTTTCCAGGTATGTTGTCGTGACCTTGCAGAAACAAAGTAAAAACTGTGTACCGATCCACTGCCAACAAATCTGTCCTGACTCCTGTGTGTCCTCATATGGTTAGGTGTAGGTCTACGACAGAGCAACAGATGGAGTCAGGAGGGGAGCTGGGGAGGGGACTATCAGGTATGGTGCTCATACAAATCTCTCAGAGGTGAGGTGAGGAAGGCCCTTAGCCAAATTTCACTCAAAACATCCCAGGTAGGTCAGGTTCTATGTCATGGTCATTTAAGTTCTCTTTTTGTTTATTGGCACAATATATTTTCAAATAACATGTAAACTTCAAGTTATTCAGTTTATAAATCTAAAAAGCAACCCGACACTAAACACATCTTACCTCCACCAAAAATGTAATGTTTTCAATGGGGTTGGTTTGTTGGATGGTTTGCTAGTTTGTCTCTATCTTAGCAAGAGAAGTCAAAAAGAAAGATTTTAAAAAAAATTGTGAGAAGAGGAGAGAAAAAAGATTATTTTTAGCGTGAATGTGGAATACTATCCAGACCCAAAAATTCTGCACTATTGCGAGATAGAGCCAAATATGCTATCTGCAGTCACAAGGATCAGAAAATAAACAGTTTTAGTAGATTATTTATCATTGTGAAGTATTGGGGGCTTTGTGGCTCAGTGGTCGAGCATTTACCCCTGAACTAGAAGATCCACAGTTTGAGTCCTATATCTTTACCATTGCAAGTTAAAGACAATGCCAAGAGCTGAGGGGAATGCTCTTTGATTACTTCTATAATGTCCAAATTTGACATAAAAAGGACAACTTTAATTTGTTCAAATCTTAAATAAGTCTTTCTTATGACTGACTTTTTTCAACAGCAGTAAACAGTATGTATTTTTAATCAAGAAAAATCACTGTTGAAGGTTATGAAACTTAGCCCCAGCGCTGGTTTTAGAGTTGGCAATTGAAAATGTAGTCTGTACACTTTGCTGTAATCTCACAAAAACTCACTGTGGAAACTGTGGACAGTGAAAATGCATTAGTCTTATTCATTTGATAGATTGTGTCTGATCTAACAGAACAGATGAAATGGACAAAGACACTTTTATAGAATAGATTTGAGGATTACTTTTTTCTAAAATGCATTATAAATGGATTCGATTTACTCTGATGCAACTCTATCTTTATAAAGTGTGTGCTGACAGAGAAAAGGGGGCAAGTTTATGTGTGTATATAGTATTTGGTTTAGCCAGTAAATTGGTAGTTAACAAACAGTAATTATAGTCCACCTCATACACAAGTGTTTGCTTTTAACACAGACAAACAACATCCAATTAGTTACAGTCGTTTAGCACTCATTCATTAATAACAGGTTACACTGCACTGGCTCATTTAAATGAACAACACAATCACATCTGACAGTAGTACATCACTACTACTGGTTTGCATTTATTAACAACAGCCATTTCCAATTGTTGACAGAGAATTTCTCACACCTATAGCAAGCCGGTCTTTTTTTTTCAGCTGCTCTGTTAGGGGTTGCCTCACCAAAGTGATTTTACACCAGATGTCCTTCCTGTCACAAACCATCCACATATAAATAGCTGCTCTCTGATCCTAAAGGTCCCCTATTATACTAAATCAACATTTTTTGAGCTTTTAACCATGTTCTAATGTTGTTTCCAGCTCAAAAACATACCTGGAGTAGTATTTTGTTTCATTCACACATTTGAGTAATCCTGTACGCTGAGCTGGTCCCTTCTTAAAAGCTGAAAATGCTCATACACTGTCACCGGACTTGTTCTGACAATTTCAGCAATTTTATGCTCACTATGAAGCAGCCAGCTCATTTATCTATATCTTAGTGTCATGTTGCTAAAAACAGTGCTAAATAGCCATTTTATGCTTTGTAAATGTCCCACCTTTGCCAGCAGGGGCATCAGAATCATCATTTAAATTACAAAATATGATGAAATACTAATGCAAAGGTGTCCAAAACTAATTTAAAAATCCAGAAAAAGCACTATAGAGGACATTTAATGTTCAGAAAGCTTTATAAAGTTCATATGTTTACCTTCAGCATCTTGCATCATCATCATCATTGTTTTCCCCATTACGTGCTATCCAATCGTATGTGGCTTTAAGGTCAACAAAGGCTACAAACAATGGTGTTCTTGTCTTGCTTGATGTTTCGAGCACTTGAGTCAAGATGAAGATAGCATCAGTGGTCGATCTGTTGGACCGAAATCCATATTGAGCTGGTAGAAGGATAATTCATAGGCTTTACAAGCTCTCTCCACAATTATGGCTGATATTACTTTTGATATGGTTGCAATAATACTCAAGCCTCTATAGTTTTCAGCGCATGAACAGAGTCCACATTTGTAGATACATGTGATGCTGGCTGTGAGCCATCTAGATGGTACTTGGAGGCTTGTCCACACTAGTGTTATCAGACTCAGTAAACACTTCAAGAGTCCTTCTGATGTTGCATATTTGAGATGTTCATCACATATTCTATCTGTTCCTCTACACTTTTTTACATTTTTGAGCTTTTTAATCGTTATCTCGATCTCTGACTGGTTTGGTATTGAGGTGTCTATGACAGGTAGGTCCTCCGGTGGTAGAATGTATGGATAGTTCTCTGGATGTCCTAATTCTGGTTGTGGTTCATACACACGGGGACCAAAATGTTCCGTAAAGTGTTCCTCTAGTTCTGATGGAGATATGAGAGGTTTACTTGATTTTTCCAGTGATGTGTGTTGTTTCATCAATCTAAACTCTTCCTCTGTTTTATGTTGTTCACTTGCTAGGTTGATCTCATCTGCCTTGATTTTGAAGTAGGCATTCTTATGTTTTGAGCTCAATTTCTTGATCTCCTTAGCTAAAGAGTTATATTTGGCTGGATCTTTCTCGTCACGATGTTTCATTAAGAGGTCCTGGTATTCTTGGTTTTCCTATGGCTTTTCATGTTTATGGTGATGTCTTTAGAGGCCTGTCCGATCGCATTGACAATAAATTGCTCTACTTCATCTATTTGTTCGATTCTTGGTCCAGTCTCTATGAGTTGATTTAGTTTAGCGTTGTATTTAGCTTGGATTGTTGGGTCATCTCTCAAGAATCTTACATCTTGACTGATTTCAGGTGGAGTTTTCTTGCGAAATATCTGACTTTCCTCTTTGTTGGGAAACGTGCTTGCAGTTCAATGACGCAGTGGTCAGATTCAAAAGGTTCACTTGCACTGCCTAAAAAAGGATTTATTCCTTTCCTTTTATTAATTATTGGAAGTGCATCCCAGTTTGGCAAGTCAGCTTTAAATGTATATATAACATGATACTAATTACTCTCTCTCTCTCTCATACGCAAACAAATGAAGACAGCATGCAAGTTACTATAAGGGTTACCGGAATCTAACTACTGTTATTATCTGAAAAATACCACACCACTTTTTTTAGCTTTTGCGCATGTGCTGCTGAAACAAGTGTCACCACTTCACAGAGTCAGGCCAGAATTCATGACCTATTCCATTAGATGATCTATATGTAAACCTACGAGTGTTACTTCACTATGGCAGCCTCCAGCCTCTACAGCCTCCCACGTCAACAAGAGAAAAGGGAAAAAAATCGGTTTGGTGCAGAGGTCAGTCACTGAAAATAGACTGTGACTGTGCCCACAATTTGTGCTATTGTTCACACCAAAAGAGAAAGTAACGAAAGAGTCTACTGCGAGAACATTTTATATAATTTTTTTTTTCAGATGACATAAAGACATAATATCTTGTCTTATTACCCTGCTTCAGTGATTTCAAAACACATTATTGAGCATTTTCACATCTCTGGCACATCTAAGTGGCTCTAGAGAGCAATGTGGAGACATGTTTTTCCTCACAGCGATTATCATAGGAGAAAAACAACATATTTTGGTCTTCCTATAGGCAATCCATCTCATTATATCTCTATTTTAGTCGTCTCTTGCACCTTCAATGCATAAGACACTATACATTCTACACACATTTACCATGTGTGTCTGCTTCGGACCCCTGCTTGAGTAACTCTTGAGAAAATCAGCTCAGATGAGAGTGCTGCGTCCTAAGTTCTTGTTGAGACAATTAAAAATGTGATTAGATTTTTTTTTATAAACTCCCTTGAGCGGCGTTATTGTGACAATGGGAGCAATCAGAGTGAGAGCTGCTCTCCTGTTGAGTACGTACTGAGAGCACAAACACTTCAGAACCCTGCATTAACCTGCTCATTGTGGCAGCGAGATGAAAAATAAGGACTTTGTCAGAGAGATGTTACACTGTGTTCCGTCAAACATACACAGACCAAGTGTGCCTCAGATACGGCAGACTTCAAGGTCCCCTATTCTGCTAAATCAATGTTTTTGAGCTTTTTAAATGTTTCCAAGTCAAAAACATACCTGGAGTAGTATATTGTTTCTTTCATGCATGTTTGAGTAATCCTGTTTTACTGAGCCTGTCCCCTTTTCAAGAGCTGCATGTTTCTACAGCCCATACACCGTGATCAGACTTTTTCATAAGCTCATTTATCTATTAGTTGCTAATAGCAGTGCTAATTAGCCACTTTATGCCAGAAAGTGATGACAGACACATAATCCAAGCGTTCTCTGTAAAGTGAAAGTAACTGCTCCCCTAAAGAAAATGGTTTCCATTAGGGCTGAACGATTTAGGAAAAATATCTAATTTGCTATTTTTCTGACATTGCAGTTGTGATGAAAATTGAGATATATGAGGTAAAATCAATGTTTAGTTGGCGGTTTACATTTTAAGCATTTGATGGAGCATTGACACTTGAAAAAACACTGAAATTTTCACTACTAATCTAAGTACATGGAATCATGTGCCTTTCACAACTTGTCTGTTGAGATCTAAACTACAGTTTCAGCACAGATTATAGACACTACAACCCCATGGAGATGGGTTATTTTGTTCTCTGCAGAGGACATTATATCACCTAAATAATTGCAGCCTTTACGATTTGCTAACTGCGACAGTTTAAATTGCAATTTTGATTCTGTTCAGGCCTAATTTCCATACATATACATTATTTTAAGTTATAAAACGTGAAATAATAATGCAAAGGTTTCCAAAGTAAATTCAAAAAGCCTGAAAAGAGTATAATCTGGGACCTTTAATAAAAAAAAATTTTTTAATTTGTACAACCCCAATTTTGAAAAAGTTGTGTCTCTGTGTAAAACATAAATAAATCAGAAAGTAATGCCCTATCTTATTCACAATACCCAAAACACTGGAAATATTGAAAGCTCATAATCTTCAAGTACTTAAGCCGCACTGCATTAAAAATGTTGTGCTGGGTTGCTCAAAGACAATTAAGAATATTATTAATATATTAATATACAACAATGCAGTAACCACTGGAACTGGAAATTATAGTGGCCAAGAGACTAATTCTGAAGGAATGGAAACCTCCTTCTGCCCCTTGGTTCCAACTGTGGATCACTGACATGTTGTCATTAATCCAAATGGAGAGCCTACAATCCTTGAGAAAATGATCAATGAACACTTTTTCAAGCACCTGGGACCCATCTCGCTCACCTGGAGGAGGTTAGATTGGAATAAGGTCTAAAAAAACTTAAACCACGCCTCAGTGACTGTCTTTCTCCTGCCTCTCTTGTACATTTGTTTTAAAACTGGCAAATTATTCAATATACACATCTGAGCTTTTGCTTGTTCATGTGTTGTTTATAAATGAAAATCATAAATAAATTATATTTTAAAAAAAACACTGCATGGATGAGGAACAATTCCAGAAGTCATTGTTTTTTAAAGCAATTTGGACAAACTTCCGTCCTTTCTGGGTCAAAGCTAATTTAAAATGGACTGAGGTAAAATGAAAAACTGTTCTATGGTCAAATACATCAGAATTTGAACCTTACAAACCCAGGTGACCCAGAGAAGAGAGCAATGTCCCTGGGTCATGTGTTGAGAGATAAATAACATCTGAAGTGTTCCTGATCCATGCAGTGAAGACCAGGAGCATCCCATACATCCCAGACTAATAATACAGATCTACCTTTCTAAAATGCTTCTTTTATACTCAGACAACTTACTGAAATGTGGCCAACAAAACCTAATTGTGTGCAAAACGCTACTCCAGTTGTTTTTATTATACAGTAAAACTTTCTTTTCCAACCTTTTCTTTCCTCCTTTTTTCCTACTGTAAAAAAAAAAAAAAAAAATCTTGAAAGATCTTGAAATATTATGTTTTCAGGGAGAAGTGTTTGTTATGCGCCATAGAACATGTGAAACTACAGTGTGTTGGTAAGATTCATACTTGCCACTGCCACGTGTCTGGCCTGGATTATGCCCATGAGATGAAACTGTTTGACCCACTGCTACAGTCTGTGTGAATGGTGACAGAGAGGGATTAACCTCCTGCCCAAAGAATCCACACTTCACTGCAGCCAACCGTGTGTGGACATGGCTAAGCTTGCCAAGATATATGGCCCTCCTGGTTCCAAACTACAAACATCACTATTATTAGAAGTGTAAAAAATTATATGTCTATTTCCTCTCCATTTGGCTATTCAGGGTGCATCACAGTGAATCACCATCTAACTCTATCCTCTAAATCTTCTCTCACACCAATTAATTAATTTTAATTCGGAGCTGTATCACAGAAAAGTCACAGACTGCTGCTAAGAAAGTAACTTTAGCAATTTCGCTCATGTTTTGCTAATCCTTGAGCGCATCTCCATTCTCTTTCTGCTTGTATGGATTGCTCGTCAAATACGCACAAGACAGTGCTGGGAAGAATTTCCAAATTGTTGAGTATCACACAAACTTTGAGTGTCAGGATAACAAGATAGGAATGTTGAATATTATGAAAGTGCAAGTGCAAAGAGCAAGTCTAAAGTGCAAGTGCAATGTGAAAGTGCAAGTCTAAAGTACAAAGTGCAAGTCTAAAGTGCAATGTGCAAGTCCAAAGTGTAAAGTGCAAGTCTAAAGTACAAAGTGCAAGTCTGAAGTGTAAAGTGGAAGTCTAAAGTGCAAGTGCAAAGTGCAAGTCCAAAGTGTAAAGTGCAAGTCTGAAGTGTAAAGTGGAAGTCTAAAGTGCAAGTGCAAAGTGCAAGTCTAAAGTACAAAATGTAAAGTGCAAGTCTAAAGTACAAAGTGCAAGTCTAAAGTGTAAAGTGGAAGTCTGAAGTGTAAAGTGGAAGTCTAAATTGCAAGTGCAAAGTGCAAGTCCAAAGTGTAAAGTGCAAGTCTAAAGTACAAAGTGCAAGTCTAAAGTGTAAAGTGGAAGTCTAAAGTGCAAGTGCAAAGTGCAAGTCCAAAGTGTAAAGCGCAAGTCTGAAGTGTAAAGTGGAAGTCTAAAGTGCAAGTGCAAAGTGCAAGTCTAAAGTACAAAGTGTAAAGTGCAAGCCTAAAGTACAAAGTGCAAGTCTAAAGTGTAAAGTGGAAGTCTGAAGTGTAAAGTGGAAGTCTAAAGTGCAAGTGCAAAGTGCAAGTCCAAAGTGTAAAGTGCAAGTCTAAAGTACAAAGTGCAAGTCTAAAGTGTAAAGTGGAAGTCTAAAGTGCAAGTGCAAAGTGCAAGTCCAAAGTGTAAAGTGCAAGTCTAAAGTACAAAGTGCATGTCTAAAGTGTAAAGTGGAAGTCTAAAGTGCAAGTGCAAGTGCAAAGTGCCAGTGAAATCTGCAAGTGTAAAGTACAAGTCTGAAATGAAAGTAGAAGTGCACGTTTAAAGCCCTAAAAAAATCCTGTACCTTTCTACCTTCTTCTACATTCAGACATTAATTATTTTACACAATCTTAATGTAGAGATTATTAAATCTGTTTCATTTATTTATAAAAACAGTAAAGTGTGACTTGAGACAGACTGAAACCAAGCCAAGACCAAAACCACTTCAAACACAAAATAATGCAAAAAGAGACATAAATCGGTTAGTTTCTATCAACTAATGCCAGCATCTATCCAAGACCTGATTTACTGACAGTAACGTGTGGATAAAATATAAGCCATTAACAAATTAATACAAACTGCTACTGCCAAAAAGTAGTGACAGAAAAAAAACTCACTTGTCTTGCACTTTTTACAATTTTTTCAATATTTTAACTACAAAAGTCAATATTCATTCTGCTAGCATCATAGTTCCATCTGTTTGCTATTTATTTTACACTATCTTCTGTGTGGGTAGAAGTACAGCTCGTTCATTCAACAGTGCAATGAATTGCCAACACAAAAGCTAATAGTCTTGTTCAATTATATATTTAGAAAACATATTGGCATCAGTCGATTTCTCTTTGAGACCACCTGTCATATAGTAACAAAAATTACACCATTAACTTTTTTTTCTTTTCAAATGTTGCAGTTTTAATTTACATATAAATGCTAAAACAGTTACAGTGACCTTAAAATGCCTTACTGCCCTCTCCATCTTTAGACAGTCTCAGTCTGAATGCATGAGCACAAACAGCAGGCTCTATATGATATCCTTCATTAATGCATGTCTGGGGTCCATTTAGTCCTGGCCTGTGTACCGTTCTAGTGGTACATAGTCAAGATGCTGCTCTGCAAATGTATAAATAAGTGCTACAGAAAGAGGAGAGCTGATGATGCATTCACAGATGATGGGAAGAGTGGCAGATCAAAGCAGAGCATGTCCAAAGGTAAGTGATATGTGGAGGAAATAAACTGTAAAGTGTGTGTAGTCATCAAAGAGGGGAATCAAGGTTTGAAACATTTAAAAACCATGACATTTTCCAGAAATAAGAAAATTCAATGTCATCTAGTCATGACAAACGGCTGTAGAGTTTTTAGCCCAAACATGGAGTAGACCAATGTGAGGTTGGGTTATTTTTCCTCGCAATAGCTCAAAAAATATCGACTAACCATGAATAGTTCAAAGCCGAGTGAGAAAGAGACCCAGATCATTTTGTGATACGTGGAAAGATACGCAGAAAGAATTCAAAAACTGAATGAATTTGCTGTCCCAAAATACTGGAGAAGGACATGAAACCAGAATTTAATTAAAGTTGTACTGCTGAGTTTAGCCTTAGGTCCATGTAAACCAGCTTTTATCTAGTTTAAAGGGGCTATAATATGCAAAAAAATCAACTTTTTCTGAGCTTTCATCAAATCATACCTGGAGTTGTCTTTTGTTTTATTTACACCTGTATCTGTTTGTGAGAACTTATGGCAGACTCACATCAAAAGGAACCGGCAACCATTCATTGGCGCACAGAGGTGACAAGGGTCTGGAACATGCCGAGTGACGCAAATCAAGTGACCTGAAAGTAGTTTGGAGTTGAACTTTATGCAAATGCAGGGGACATGGCCAAGGCTGATGAACAAGGTTTGGTAGATACTGGAGAGGAATTGGTTATTTGTGTTTAAAACCTCCTACCCCTGGTCAGCGACTTGAGGGGGGCTGGTGACACAAAAAGAGTGAACTGAAATTACAAAACCAATTTGTCACTTTTGGTGTGAGTCCACTATGAGAACACTTAGTTTCACAAGCCTTCAAAAATGGTGTACAGCTTTGTTTCCACTCATTCCTCACAGTTATTTTTCATTTTGTTGTTAAATTGCATCATACAAAAAGTTTACGGAAATGAAGTGCTTTTTTCTTTGATTATGTTCAAAAGACCGCAACAAATTCTTCCACCTCTTTCTTTATGGCATTAGCAGAGTATTTATTATAAAACATTTTCTTTTAGTCAGATGTTTTTTTAAAGCTTGTAAAATATGCAATGCTCTTCTAGTTATGCTGTAAAAAATATGAATAAAGGAATATTATAGCCTCTTTAACATTCAAAAAACAATGATGTACTATTCCTATTTTCATGTGAGCACTCGGCCCTAAATAATAATAATCTTTATTTTTTAGCACTTTTAAAAACAAGGTTTACAAAGTGCTTAATAACAAAAAGGATTACAAAAAACAATACATGAACAACAGAGTAAATAAAAATAAAAACAATTATTATAAAAAGGCAAGAAGCTAAAAGTGGGTTTTAAGAAGTGAGTTAAAAGATGATACTGATGGTGCCAGCCTTATCTCCTCAGGCAGGTCGTTCCACAGACGAGGGGCTCGGTCACCTTTGGTTTTGAGTCTCGACCCTGGAACAACTAACAGGGACCTGCCCGAGGATCTAAGGCTGAGGGGAGGCTCGTATGAAGTCAAGAGCTCTGTGATGTAGCTAAACGTGGTATTTCCTGTGGGAACCTATATTTTTTGGGCTCCAAAATATTCTTTCTGCGTCATTTAACCCTGACCTAGTTAGAAATTTTCATCTCAGTCAGCCTTATCTTACTCTGACAAAGTTTACTTCTGTACATAGCCCAGTTGCAGCCACCCGTGGGGTTGCAGTCCTGGTTATTCCTTACACCCAAGCCTCAGCTCCTGCAGCCTTAACCTTATCATTTTTTTTCTGTCTCTAACTGCTCAATTTTTTGGTAATTACGAGACCTGGCATTCACCGGGTTGTCACCAGTGTGTCGCCCTGTGCACTGTAATGGTGTGTGCTTTTGACAGCTCCAGCACAGCTGCTCTATGGCCTACACTTCTGCCACTTATGGAGATGGTCTGGTTGTACTGAGATTTACACTGTAAGCCATGCAAGATAGAAAAACTAATACTAATAATGTATTTTAATTACACACATCTACAGTATCCATTATTTTCTGACACTACTACTGCCATGACAAACTAAGCACATGGTTGACAAACTGAGAACTGATGTAAGAGAAAAATACTCATGTTTCTTTTAGAAAACACTATCTTCCATAAATGCTCGTAACATGATCTACTTACTAAAGCAAACTCACATCAGACTTATGTCTACTGGGTTCATGCATAGACCAGTGGTTCCCAAAGTGTGGTAATGTTACCACTGGTGGTACTCAAGTTTGATTTAGTTCTGGTTTAGACCTTATTTAGATCTGATTTAGTCCTGGTTTTAACATAATTTAGTCTTGATTTTAACCTGATTTAAACTTGATTTAATCCTGGTTTAAATCCGGTTAATCCTAAATTTGTCCTGTTTAGTCCCAGTTTTCTCTTTATTTAGTAATAGATTTTCTGGGTTTATGCCTTCTTTGTTCCTGACTTTACACACGGTTTAGTCCTGGTTCATTTAGTTAATTTGAAAGTATACTTGGAAAGGCAAATATATTCTGAGACAGTGTAAAAAGTTTGATAGTCACTGTCATACTGTGTCCCAACAGCCTTTAGAAAAGAGTGTAAGCAACCAGAAACACACTGAACCCTAAAATTCATCATATGTTTTAATTCAAACTTCACTTTTTTTTCATTTAAACTCAACATTTTAAGCTACTGACCATGGTATAATAAATACTAAAAATATAAATACTAAAATCAAATAGTATATGCATACAATAATAAATACACTAAACTAGCCAGCAGACAGTTGGCTTTTAACTAACGTGATACAGAATTCTCATGCTTTTGTCTGCGACTGCCTCTGGTTTTTTTTTTTTTTTTTTCCCCAGTTGTAAGTATATAGGTTCTGTATAATGCCTAACGTACCCTCCAGCTGTAGAGATACATTATATTTTTCATAAACACCCACGAGACACATTTCTGGTGTCAGGCACATAGACGAACTAAACTGTACCATTTCCACAGTGTTGCCTCTATGGATTCATTATACACTTCAACTTAAATGGCACTGCCTGCTGGTCGAAATAGTAGGAGACACAATGTATGCAGATCATGCTTAACATCCTGCTGAGCACACCCAAAAACAACACACACACTCTATATTTTAAACAAGGCCAATCATGGTGACGTTGTTTAAAAAAGAAAAAACAAAACACTGCAATCATCTCGTGATTGCCGTTTCCTGTTGCTCCTTGTGTAGTGAAAATATGATGTTTCAGTCAAAATGTGTGTGTTCTGACCACACAGTCTGTGATGCTAGTGGTACCAAACAAAGATCTGACTTTTTATAGCACTCATAAAAAATATCATGTTCTGATTCATGTTCTGATGCTGCTATGAGCAATGCAATTTCCTCTGCAATTACCTGTACATAAAAGCATGAACAAGTAGTGTAATTACAACTATTCAGGATGATATGGTTAGCATTTTAGCAGTGGCATTTAAGTGGATGAATTAATGGTGCATATTGTAAATTGCTATTGCCAGTTAAAGGTCCCCTATTCTGTTAAATTGACTTTTCCTGAGCTTTTAACCATGTTATAATGTTGTTTACACCTCTAAAACACACCTGGAGTAGTATTTTGTTTCATTCATGCATGAGTATCCTGTATGCTGAGCGGTGCCCTTCTCAGAAGCTGAAAACGCTCACTCTCACTGCTCTACATACACAGGTGAAACTGCTCCGGCATGTTTCTAAAGCCCATACACCATCACTGGACTTCAGCGCATAAACTGGCATCAATACAAAGCAGTCAGCTCATTTATGCATCTGTTAGCATCATGTTAATAGTTGTGATAATTAGCCATTTTATGCTCTGCCCATTCCCCACTGTTGCCAGCAGGTGGCGACAGACTCTTAATCCAAGCGTTCTCTGCAAAGTCAAGGTAACTCCTCCCCAACAAAAGGCATGTCCCATATATATACATTATTAAGTTATAAAATGTGAAATACTAATTCAAAAAGTGTCCAAAATTATTTCAAAAAGCCTGAAAAAAAAAAAAGAATATGGCCCCTTTAATGTCCTTTTCAATAGTGCATTAGAACCAGGACTAAACCAGGTGTGGCTCTAAATTAAGCTTAATCAGAATTGAACTCTTGAGTACCACCAGAAGCTCCATATTAAATGTATAAAATATATCGAGATTGAGAAGTTTAATACAGCTATAACTTAATTTGCTGTCCTCTAGTGCATTATAGATGGCATCTTCCTTTAACCTGTTAAGACATTTCAAGCTAGTGACATTTTCTTCCATTTCTTATTATACCACAAACAGATTTCACAAATGTAGCAGTACATAAATTAAAAGAGAACTGTGAGTGTTCAGGAGTAATGAGCAGCTGGTATTGTGTCAAAAAGCCATTCAGGTCTGTGCCCAAGTTCTCCATTCCAAGAGAACAAGATAGACTATGAATGGTACTACTAATACTTGATGTTTGTCTGTTTGCAGTGCCTTTTTTCAGTCAGTTGTTTGAGTAAAGGATATTTCGTTGATGCCAGGAAGATCTGCCAACTGTGTTTAGCAGACTCCTAAAAGACTGCAAACACAGAGATGGTGAAGGAAAACATAACAACAAGGATGCCAATTTAGGAGCGCACACATTTGGTTATCCTTGAGTAAACAGAAACAGATTATTATTTAAAAAAACAAACAACTTGCATTAATATTGAGCTGCACAATTACAAGAAACAATTTGTACAACATTATAAAAGTGCACATGGAATCGTGGCATGGATGTTGTGGACCTCTCTGGGTGAAATCTGCATGTATCTTGCCTAAGGCTCATTGTTGCTGGGATAGACTTCAGTCACCTACAACCCCTAATAAGCAGAATAAGAGGAAGAAGCATACTTTACCATATCCTAGCTACTCCTAAGTGTGAGTCATGCCAACTTTTAGCCATCTCCCTTGAGTGTAACTTTCCCATCAGGTTCTAATGATTACCTCTGTTGTTCCATAGATGCATTTAGGCCTTAAGAGCATGCAACACTGCATTAGTACTGAATACTTTTCCGCCAATCACTACAGTAAGTAGTTTGAGCATGAAAGGGAGTTTAAGGTGAGTGAGGAGGGAACCACAGCTGTGTGATTACCTAGACAGCTGTGAAACAAAGAGATAATTAAACAAGATGTCAGCATTTCACACAGTTACAATGTCATGATACTGTTTAAACACGTGCTGCTAAAAAACAAAAGGAGTGAAGACAAGTAAACACAGTGCTGAAGGACGTTTAACATGATAACACAATGCAGATGCCGCCATGTGACATATTCAATAGACTCTCCAGTTCCCATTGGTTGTGTGAGCCTTTATGTTTGGCCATTAACAGGTGTATTTGTTCATAATTACAACATTATATTACAGTACCCAGTTCATTGAGTGCACACTGGACAATGGACAGAAACCATTGACAGACAACTGCTCACTCTCACGTGCACATGGCGGACGCTCTACATAGAGAGATCACTGGTCGGCTTGGAGATTGAACCCATGATCTTGTTGTTGTGCGCTGCTCGTGTATTTGTACTTACTGTGGTATGAAACCAATTATCACCACATGACTAGCTTATACTGGTATGCACGACTGATAAAAATGGTGTTTGATGTATTCCAGGCCAGTAGGGGTGCTGTGAACATAATTTCAACTTGCATTACAGGCTTCACCACACAAAATTTTGCCCCAAAACTTACAGTACAAGCCTTTTATTTCTCTACATAATGCTGAATATAATATTAAGTGCATTTTTTTACTGAATGACAACACTGCCCTTGGCTCCATTTCATAATAGTAAAGATATAGTTCTAGACCACGATTCAAACTCTGGATCTTCTAGTACAGGGGTAAATGCTCCATCGATTGACCCAAAAAAAACACTACTATATTTTAAAATGGTAAAAAAAAAAAAAAAAAAAATCCTTTATTACTTCCTTGTGGCTGAAGTTAGTATTTCTGTGTCAGACATCTTGCAGTGGTAAATAATCTTAAAGGATTCCAGAGTCAAATAAAAAATGTCTTCCTTAAAATGTCATCAAAATGCAACCATTACTTTCTGAGATTAACAGACTGATAAACTAAACAAAAACTATCTTCCTTGGTGGAAGTAATTTTAAGAAAATTCAAACTTTGTTTAATCCTCTTAGGTCTATCATTTGCAAACAACTCTTTTACAAAAAGCGAACTTTTACAATAGTGGGATTGACAGAACGCCACAGACAAAAAAATACAAAGCCTTCTGAAGCTCATTCTCATGTGTAACGCACCTCTGAGGCTGAAAATACAAGAAGAGTCGTAGATAAAAGTACAATGAACGCTCTCAGGAGCATCTCATAGGAATATGAATGGGGCAGCATGAGGTTTCAGTCAGTGTACACTATTTTTACATTGTGATATCCAGCCCACTGACAGGCACGCATGAATAGTAATTACTGAATGTCCTATTAATACAGTGGATATCCAATTTGTATAATGTAAATGTACATCAAGCCAACTCTTACTGCAATCACAGGACTCCATTACAGTCAATCTTTTAGTCAGATCTGATCTATTAGAAGCTGGATTGGCTATATCTGTGGCTTTTCAATACAGCGGGCCATCCACAGATCAATGGAGTTTCACAGTAAACATGGAGCGCCCCTCAGCGGATCGATATCTCTGAGTGTTTTGATCAAACAGTAAGGTCATTATTATGTTGCTCTCCCATCGTGACAGCCAGACAAAAGGGGAAGCCAAGAAAAGACTAAGAAGATGTAGTACAGGACGTGGTGGTAGTGGGTTTGTGCGCTGGAAGATTTATGACCCTCAAAAAGCCAGAGTAGTCACAGACATAATGAATGTTGGACGGGCGAGACTTGGAGAGAGTGTGAAAGTGGAGCAATGGGCTGAGGACATAAACTGTATATTATTGATGGACAGCGTGTCATGTCTGGAGTATGAACTATTTTTTTTTATTCTGCCCCCAACTGCGAGGCTGTGGTACACATCAAAAGCCCTGCAGGGTGCTTGTTTTTTTATTTTTATTTTTATTTTTTTTTGAGTAGATTTATTATTTGTGCTTTGTAGAGCTGCATATTACTCAATGTTGCAAATTCATTATTATTACTATGACTATCTGTATGACAAAAAACAAAATACAGGATAACAGTAGTTTAGGTGGTAGAGCAGTCATCCTATAAAGTCCAGAAGGTTGGAGGTTCAAATCCTGCTCTCCCCAGTTAATACTGCCATTGTGTCCTTGGGCAAGACACTTCACCCATCTTGCCTGTGTGAATGCATTTGCATGATTGTGAGTGTGTTTGGTGGTGGTCGGAGAGAAGTAGCACACCACCACTGAGTGTGACTGAGAAGTGAATGAATAATGCATTTACAAACATATAAGACAGATGCATTATAAAAAATGTTGTTTTGTCATGTATTGTGATATTTTGTAACACAATACCGATATTGATACTTTCCATACTTTTTAGTGCGGTGATGCATAATAATGGTGCTACAGAGCTGCACTGTTTTCACAGTCAAATGTGTGACAAAAGTGGTGAAGAACTCTCCCAGGACTGTAGAGGGCAGCACTGCACTTACTTAATAAATAAATAAATGTCAGACTGACTTTTGTAAAAAAAAATGACTTGGTTTCTTGAGTCTATAAGTAAACTTGATTTTATATTTAAGGTAAAAAATACTGCAGTAATTGATCATATCAGATCGCAATACTTGTTGTAATGCAATATATCAAAATCACAATGAATCGAATTGTATTGGAACCAAAGTACCATGATAGTATAATATAGTGACAAAAGTGTATCGTCCCAGCCCTAATTATTATTATTATGATTATTATTATTGCAAAAAGGTCACATTCTTCCATGTGACAGCCATTTACTTTAAACTTATGTTTAAGCTAGTAAGTCACTCTCCAAGCATTCCCAGGCAGAGTTAGCTGGCAGCTAACTAACAGTATATAAGGAAGAACTCACACTAAAAGGAACTCGAGCAACTGAAGTGACAATTCATTTTCTATGTACGCTGGCACACATAGGCAACAAGTGTTTTGAACGACGCAGACCAAGTGACTTGAGCGTTGTTTTGAGTTGAACTGAAGTCAAATTTATGCAAATACAAGCGACATCGCCGAAGCAACTGCCAATCACAAAACAAGATTTGATAGACACTCGGGCTGAACGAATTTGGAAAAATATCTAATTGCAATTTTTCTGACAGATATTGCGATTGCAATTCAATTTGCGATATTTTTTTTTATAATCAAGATTTGGTTCATAGTTTACATTTTAGGCATGTGATGCTTTAGAGAACACATACATATCCTGGTCCTGTACGTTCTTGCTTTGACAGACAGGTGCACGACATAAAGGCAAAACAAAGCGTGTTTTATTGGGGTTATGGCACCTGTTTAACTCATTTTCTTTAACCAGACTTTCTCACGTGTTTAGAAAGCGTTTATGAAGCTCCTAACGTTTTACGCAGAGACGCCGGTCAGAGACAGCCTGTGTCCATCGATACAGTCCACTTTTTAGAGAAGTCCGCGTGGCCTCAACAAGATACCAAATAAAATAGTCTTCATCTCTCCACTCATTTATACTTTAAAAGTCTTTATTTTCTCCGTAAAACGCGTTTATTTCCTCCTGCTCCCGCTGTCTCGTGTCGAAGCGCACCGTGCTCGTGAAATCGAAACCAAACTCGCGCAAATGGCTTATTAAGACTTGTAAACACAATTGCACACTTTTACAGATTTCTGTTTTAATATGTTTGTGAATCTCAAAAATCTTTTACACTGCTTCTGATTAGTGAGCATTTCTGTCTGTTACTTATATGGGCATGAACCCACAGCCTCGACAAAGCCTAAATAATCACAGCAAATAATCGCAAATAATTCTGTGCTTTGCTAATTGCATCAGTGCAAATTGTGATTTAGATTCGATTTAGATTAATCAAGCAGTCCTAATAGACACTCCAGAAAAATTGGTTCAGGCACAAAAGTTGTGTTTTAAACCTTGAATGGTGAACTGGATGAATAGAGCGAACTGAGTTTAGAAAAGAGATTTTGTTGCTTTTGATTTAAGGCCACCCTCACGCTTTCTGGCACTGCATTTTCATAACCATTACCATTACAGTGCCAGGAAGAAAGTGAAGAGGCTTTTGTGGGAGGAGGCGAAGGAAAGCAAGAGACAAAGAATTGAAAACATCTAGTTCCGCCTGCTAACGCTGGTAGAGTCCACTCCAAAGGTGTAAATATAATTCCTGGTTAAGTCCTACATTTAGTTAGCTAGTTTATGACTAACCCAGCCAGGGATCTAACCATTCAGGGGTAAATGCTTTGTTCAATAAGCCACAAAGCCCTTATATCTCACTATGGCAGTCCATTTCAGCTGCTATCATTCATTCTGAGATTACCAGCAAATCATTCACATAGGCAAGGTTTTACACCAGATGCTCTTCCTGATTCCAGAAACTGGAAATGGAGTTTTGAGAAGCCCATGGGGGAATTGAACCTGTGACTACCTGCACCAAAGGTGGGGAAACATTCTCTTGTGGCTGGAATTGGTATCTCAAAAAGTATGAAATCTTTCTTTGTTTTTTTTTTTTATTCCTGGATTCAGACACTGCTCCCTATTCACAGCAAAAACTAAATATGTTTTCCTTGGCCCATTACTGACCTTTCATGAAATTATCACAAAAGATCTAACCTAACCTAATCTACAAGCAGGTTTTTGGAAAATATCAGAGGAAAATGTGTCTATTTTTGCCTGAAAGTCAAAAGATTGGAATACCCTTATATGTTTTGTTGCATGTGTTTGAAAAGAGTGAGTGAGGGGGTATCATGGTGCCAGTTTTAGCATGTCAGCCCATTTTTGTTTGTTTGTTCACAGTTTGGTTCACGAGGCAGGACGCCCCGCTGGTTTGGATCTGTCACTGTTGGGTGTCCCCACACTGCTTCTGCACACGGAAGGAGTTCCTATTATACCAGGCTGAACAACACTTACTGTCCCGTATGGCTTAAAAAAGCAGTTTTATAGTGTTCAGACACAACAATAAAAGCTACAATTTAACTGCTCATGATGAATGCAGCAAACATGGTCTCTGAAAATATTCAACCACTGAATATAGGTCAGCATGTTGTCAGAAAATACCCAGTCTTTACTTTCTTGTTGTAGTATGATAGCATGCTAATCAGCCATAACATTGTGAGTATGACCATGCAATATCCGTATCACCAAGACTGCTTGATATGTTATACTGCTCCAAGTAGCTTATAAAATTGACCAATGAGATTAAATTAGCCTCACAAAATAGCAACATTTAGGGCAAAAAGATGGCCAGAAGAAGTCAGTCCATTTGTAATCTAATCTATTAAACACAGTGGTAATGAGGAATATAAAAGAAAATGATGTTATATTGTGTAAGTCTTTATGCGGGCCTAATTTTACCCACAGAGGGGTGAAATTAACAACACTGACAGGGCTGTTTCTAGCTATAATCTGCACAACGATGGAGAACTGTTGTGCAGACGTCTCCTATGTCAATGTCGTATGGAAGTTGTTACTCAGATATTTAGCATGACTTTAGGATTGTGTATGTATTATTTATTCAGTGTGCTACTGCTTTAGATAACAGTGACTAGGGAATGGGAAGTAATAAGATTTTATCAATGTCAATGCCTTTGTCGATTCTGCTTATCAATCTGATTCTTTATTGATTCTCTTATCAATTCCTGATAAATCTGTGAATAAAAATTAAATAGATTTGTGGCCATACTTTTCATTATGAAGCAGGAATAGAAGATTATTTGTATTTTCATGCATGTAGACTTATTTTAAACTGGGCTCACTAAACAGAAGGAACATGTATTGAATTACTGGAAATGTTTGCTCTTTAAACAAACAGGATTGTGGCTTTAATGTTGATTTAGAAGCAGCAAGAGCAGGTTTGCACCTGTCTGTCAAAATAAACTGTGCTAACTGAACGTATTAAACTAAACGGTAGTCTGTGTTACCGTGACAGTGTAAAGGTGGGAGGGGCCACATCACCATCAGTGGATTATTGCTAACTCAGTTCCTAACTGAGTTATGGTCTCCCTTGTTCTTGTTTTTAGTAGTTATCATGACAGTAGCCTGAGTTGTTTGTGTAATAAATTGTGGTATATTTGTGGATCTTCTAAGGGATTAAAATCTCTCCATTGTAATTTGGCAAACTAGGGGCCCCCAAACAGCATCTTGCATAGGGCCCTCACAAAGCTGTAAACAGCCCTGAACATTGACTAGTTGTTGGTAAGCTGACTTTTTCTAGTGGTACTCAGGAGTCCTTTTGCAGTTCAAGTCCTGATTTAGTTAAATTGACCAGACCTGGTTATGGTTTTGTCTTATACAGTATATACCTATTACAGTCATGGCTTAGTCTTGATTTAGACCAAGTTTAGATCTAGCTTAGTTGTGGTTTAGACCTGGTTCTAGCCTTATTTTAATGCATTTTTCTGTATTTTATTGACTGGTTTAGTCCTGGTTTAGGTCCATTATAGTACTTTAAAGATGGTACTTGGATACTCAAATACTTTGTGAGGTGTTACTTGGTATGAAAATTTGAGAACCACTGTTTTAGATGCAGGAACCTGGGACTGTGTCGATTATAAAATCGCCATTGTCTCTTGGATACCTTCACTGCATCCAGATGGCAGCTTCTAAAATCATTTCACAAACAGGTGGCCATCATTTTGTGGCTGTACAGAGTATAACCTTTAAAGCATCTCAGTCATTTCCAGTCTCTGCCTTGACTCTAACCACTGACATTTATAACAATGTATGGCATTTATGAAAAGCCTATATTGGTATGTTCATGCGGAAATCATAGGGAAGCTATAATGTGAGCTTCAGATTTGAGAATAGAGCAGTGTTTATCAAACCTTTTACACCAACTACCACTTCATAAAATACTGGCCTTTCCAAGTATCTTCTTAAAAAAACTAAAATGGGCCTAAAGAAGGTAAAACCAGGACTAATCCAGAACAAAGACTAAATCAGGACTAAACCAAGGCTTAAAATATACATTAACACAGGAAATAGAACTAGGAATAGGAATACACTGCACATAGGGACAGAACAGAGACTGAACCAGGTCTGAACTATGTCTAAATCAGTTCTATACCAGGTCTTAGACAGGGCTAAAAGGGGCAGCCCTATGTTCCCTGGAAAACACTAAGGTTAAGATTATGGACTAGAGTTAGAGAACATCAGGACTTACCAGAAAGTTTATATATTCTCCTGTACTTATCTTCTCTGGTTTCCATGGACCAGTGAACATGTACTTTCCTGGCACCTATGTTCCCCTGTCCCTATGTTCCCTATGCAAATTTAGGAAAGTACTGATAATACAATAGTAATACACCAGTGGGTCAAACTGGGGAACATAGGTACTTTCACAAATGCGCAGGCCTCTGTGTTCCCCATTTTCTATGGACCAGGGAACATAGCTACCTCCGCGTTTGTGAAAGTACCAATCTTCCCTAGTACTACCTAGTAGACAAACTGAGGAACATAGGTAATTTCACAACTGTGCAGGTACTATGTTTCCCATTATCCATGGGATGTGGAACATATGCTCTGGGGAACATAGGAACCTTTGCATTTGTGAAAGTATGTATGTTCCCCAGTATTAGACAAACTGGGGAACAACTAAACATAACTAAATCAGGACTTAAATTGGAAAAGACCATACCACAGTTTGAGAACCACTGGAATAAAGCATTTCAAATCTGAGCGGTTACTTCGATGGCCATAAGCATAATTTCAGTTAAATATTAAGGTGAATTGCTAGTCGATGGTGCTTGGTAATTTCTTGCAGCTTGTCCTATTTAAACAAAGTGAAATCAAAAGCCACAGTTTCCGTGAACTTGCCCGTGTGTTAAACGAGAACAAACAAAGCGAGCTAACCTCAAGCGCACGTACCTAAACCCCACTTTTCTCTCCTGTTTGCCAAAGAGCACCAGGCACAAATTAAAAGTACACAGAGTCCAAGTATAAAAGCGGGTGCAGCGCTCTTACCCGTGCCTTTCTGTCCGGAGCTCAGTCAGACACACGTGGGGACAAAGGGAATCCCGACGTCTCCAGCGCGTTGTTTTCAAACGAGTGAAGAGGAGCTGTCACCGCGTCCAAAAGCCCATTTTATTCCGTTCCAATAGTTATTTTCACCATTCTCCTGTGGGACATCCAGCGCTTTCTCCTCCGTACATAAATAAATCCACCCTCGTGTTGCCTTCTTTCTTTAGGTTTTACATGTTCTTTCTTTGTTATCCACTTTTTCCGAAAATGATACAATTTTTACGCAAAGCAGGTGCGTAAAATACCACGACGTCCCCGTGTCCAAGTTGCATGCCGGAAAACATCTACAAAAAAATCGCAGTTCGGAACCCGAGGAGCGTAAGTAAGGTGTTTTTGGTTCGCAGAGGGTTTATATACTGCTCTCGCGAATCAAACGCGCGTCAAAGTCCGTGTTCCCCTCCTCCTCCTCTTCCTTTTGGAGAGCGGACCAATTGAGAGGCAGAGAGAGAGATGGAGAGAGAGAGGCAGCCTGAGCATAAGCCTGGCGCACAATCACACACAGCTGTCACTTGGGATGAAGCAGGGAATTCACTAAACGGGGGAATAAATCTATACCCCTTAAAGCATGTATCATTTATATTTTGGTTGGTCGATGTAATCTAAATTTTATTAAATAACTGTCAAAGTATTGATGGGCTGTAGCTTCGCATTAAAAAAACTAAAAAGATGTGTTGTAGCTTGTCATTTATTTATTATAGATAAATAAATACCACATGACTATGGTAGTTTAAAGCAATACTACACTGGGCCTGTACTCACTAATGGAGGAGTCATGCTGCTGGGAATGTTAATAGTTACATACTGAAAACAAATCTATTGGTTTGGTACCTGAAAGAATGATTAAAGAAATACCCCAAATTCCACATTTTGTGGTGAAAAAGGGCTGCTATGGTTGAATGGGAGCAGGTTTCATTTAAAGGTGCCCTATTAAGCGAAATTAACTTTTTTGAGTTTTTGACCACGTTATAATGTTGTTTGCACCTTACAAACATACCTGGAGTAGTATTTTGTTTAATTCATGCATGTTTGAGTAATCCTGTACACTGAGCCGCCGAGTTTCTCAAGAGCTGCAAACTCTCGTCTCACTGCTCTACATAGACGTGTGAAACTGGGAAGTGCTCCTGTGTTTCTAAAGCCTATACACCATCACCAAACTTGTTCTGATAATTTCAGTGCTTAAACCATCATCACTATGAAGCAGTCAGCTCATTTATCTATCTGTTAGTGTTATGATGCAAATAAATAGCCATTTTATGCTCTGTCCATTGCCCCAAAATTACCACAACTACTACTAGTACTAGTACTCCTAAGGCAAAAGAAAAAAATGCCAAGATTTTTTAAATTTAAGATGGGTAAAAGAAACATTTTTCCTTAATCATTTCCTCCGATTATGGTGAGGCACCATGTTTTTTACCTTGGTAAGGTAGGGCCAACTGACTAGTGCTTGTGGATAAGCATAATATATACGTTGAGAAAATCTACATTTCCCAAAATGCATAAGTGATTCCTAAGATATTACTTACTTATTACTAACAATATCAATACTGATAAAATTTCAGGTAAAACTTTTGTAATTATTTGTAGTCATTTACAAAGGAAAGGTGATTTAAAATGTCTTCAGTTATATTATATTATTATATATATATTATATTATTATATATATATTTTTTAGATATTCCTTGAGAACACACTTGATGACAGTAAAAAGGAAAAAACAACAAAAAAACACTAAACTCAAGATGCACTGACTTACAGACTAAACATGAGAACAGGACAAGGTTTCCACTCTGATTTAAAGTGATAACCTTTGTAAAGATACATATCTGTCTTTATCATTGTTGCTGAGAAACATCCCCACACAAGTGTCAACATTAGTGTTATTTATGGTTCTTTTAAGGCAGAAAAGCTCAGTGGATTCCCATAACCTTCAAGTGACAGAACCCAAAGACGCCCAGAGACTCCCCCATCTGGCTCCAAGTCAACATTAGGAAGAATAATGTGGAAACAAGTCTATATACATGTATTTAGTGACAGTCTCTTCTCATGATGTTTAAGTGCTTCATTTGTAACTTGAATGTCCATCTTACTGTTCAGCTCATGTCCACTCACTACATATACAAGCCTTCTCAGCCTGTCCATCGTCATTATGTCCTGGGACAGCTACTGTACATAGATTGGTAAGAGTCAGTGTAATATAGAAAAGTAGAGCATCATTTCTGCATGGCTTAAAAAAATATGATTTGTAAGTTCATATACGTTCAGTCATATAATCCTATCCGGCGCTGACTGACCCACATTCAGATTTAATGAAAGCTTTTCTGCTGCATTCACCTTTTGTATGAAGATGTACAGACTGTAATATCTACTTTGAAAAGAAAACAATCATCTATTTGTGTAAAGAACAAGAACATCCCGTAGGTTTAGTGGTCACAAATTGTAATGAATCCAAGCGGTAAAAAATAATGCACGTTTAAAATTAATACCTGAACAACACTTTACTTGCCTTAAGCCTTAGGCCCCTCTAGGTAGCACAGGCCATTGACGAATGTCCTCCATTTCATTCGGTTGTTGGCAATTCCCTCCAGGTCTCCCCAGTTATGTCCACTCTTAGTCATTTCTCCCAGAACATTTCTAGTCCAGCTGTTCCTAGGGCAACCTCTTTTCCTTGTTCTTTGGGGATTCCACCTCAGGGCTTGTCAGGTGATGTTTGTGGCTGATTTTCTGGGGGTGTGTCCAATCCAACTCCACTCTCTTTTTTGATTTTGTAGATCAATGGGATCCTGGCATGTTCTTTCCAACAAGTCTACATTGCTCACTCTGTCTCTCCACCAGACGTTCACAACACTAACTTTTATTTCTTTGCTGCTGTTTGTTTGTTGATTGGTTTGTTAGTTTATTAGCAAGATAAGTCCAAAGTTAATGGTCATTACGATGACATATTCAGGAAAAGGTCAGTAATGGGCTGGTGTGGTGTTAAGATGTGCTGCCTTGAAATAAGCTACCTCCATGCAATTTCTATGGAGTGCTAACCCCCACTCCCTACTATAGTTAAGGTTAGGGTGGGGGCGGGGTTAGTGCTCCATAGAAATTGAATGGAGGTAGCTTATTTCGACAAGGCAGCACATCTCGACAGAACACCAGCAGATTATTATTTTTTTATATAGCTACCCCTAGAACACTGGATTTATAAGTTTTAAGGATTCTGTACCATTGTGAGATAAGGCCAAATACTTTTTCTGGCCAAAATGGGTAGGTAAAGAAATAAAATATTAGTTTAATGGATTTGTTAAAATGGATTTGTTATTGTGAAGGTTTTCTGTGAGTGTGACTCTGTCGCCTTAAAGCAAGAAGGCCAAGGGTTCAATTCTCCTGGGTGGGTTTTCTCCGGGTGCCCCATTTTCCTCCATCAGCATAACACATGCACTATAGGCTAATCCTCCTGCTAGGTACTCCTGACCAGGATCTTGTTTCAAGACATGGAGAAGGGACTCCACGCGCCCACTGCTTTTAATGGGTTGCCCTAACCCAGTGCCATAAAAGAATGAGTCAAAGGCAGAACAAACAAATTTCCTTATGGGGACAATAAAGTATACCATAACCTTGTGGGTCAATGTATAGATCATTTACTCCAGAACTAATAGACTAGTAAGACCAATTGATTGAGGTCTGCTTTTAGTTAAGCTTGATAATGCTGGTTCACAATAAAACAGGAACACAACCCAGTCTGAAAAATGTAAACCTTCACTACTGTATATATTATTCACTATGGGTAAGTGTACCTGAATGACCTGTATATATAATATACAGTAAATGATATCATAAAAACATATTAGGAGCTCATGTTATTTGTATGAGGATTTGTAGATTTTATTATGAGTACTCTATAAGGACTAGGCCATAATCTGATTACTATAGGTTTGTTATCAGATTAATGAATGGTAATTGGGCAGCCGATTTTCATCCTGATTCAAGAATAGTGCACATTACTAAGTTAATGAGGTATGGACTTAGCTGTACAAGATTAATGAAAAGTGTTATTCTGAAGTCCAGTGTTTCTTTTACTGTTCAGCTTTAATTCAGAGACTCAGAGGCAGTTTTGCTAATGACATTTTCAGTACTGTGTTAGAGCTCATTACAGCTTCCCCCTTTTTTCCCTCGCACAAACGCAGACTTTTTTATGATGCAAATCCCTTGTCTTGCTGCCTCCACAAAGCATAATCTCTTCTTTCTGTTTAAATACGGCTTTGTATTAAAAATATTTCAAAAGTCTATTGACCATAAAAGTAATGTGGGTTTTTTTTTTTTTGTTTGTTTGTTTTTTCAGAGCAGAAACATTGTTGGCCTGTTTCAATCTCTTTACCCAAAAGTCACAGTGTAGACTGCACCTGCTGTAGCTCTTAGCAATGAAGATAAGTTATTCAAATTGCAGCACTTCCAGCACAAGTCAGGTGGCAGGATGTTACAAATGGAAAGCCTCTGTGTGATGCATTTCCAGCTATCACAATTTGTGTGATTGGGCATCGGGTGCACTCTCGGTCATGATTATTGCTGCTATTCATTCTAGGGCTAAAAATATTTCAACACAAATGTAGATGGAGACAGATTTCTATTCTTTTAAATGGCACTAAACAAAAGCTAAATTATATGATTTGTCGACAGGAGTAGTGTCGCATAATGCACTGCACTCAGCTTCACAACACAGTAATTTACTTTGAGTGGGGAATGGGATAGCACAGAAGATGAATGAAACAAATAGGCATCAGTATTTGTGTTTTTGAAGGGTGGACTTTGTAGCGGTCAGAACATTTCAGATGATGAGAAGATCACAGACCTAAACCAAGGCATAGGTCCTGAGGAAAGGGAAAAGACATGGTGCCCAGACCTGGACTCAAACTGCCAGTCCAATATATTTCCATCCATCCATCTTCTTCCGCTTTATCCGGGGCCGGGTCGCGGAGGCAGCAGTCTAAGCAAAGATGCCCAGACTTCCCTCTCCCCAGACACTTCCTCCAGCTCTACCGGGGGGACCCCAAGGCGTTCCCGGGCCAGCCGAGAGACATAGTCCCTCCAGCGTGTCCTAGGTCTTCCCCGGGGCCTCCTCCCGGTAGGACATGCCCGGAACACCTCCCCAGGGAGGCGTCCAGGAGGCATCCGGAACAGATGCCCGAGCCACCTCAACTGACTCCTCTCGATGTGGAGGAGCAGCGGCTCTACTCCGAGCTCCTCCCGGGTGACAGAGCTCCTCACTCTATCTCTAAGGGTGCGCCCAGCCACCCTGCGGAGGAAACTCATTTCGGCCGCTTGTATCCGGGATCTTGTCCTTTCGGTCATGACCCAAAGCTCATGACCATAGGTGAGAGTAGGAACGTAGATCGACCGGTAAATCGAGAGCTTCGCCTTTCGGCTCAGCTCCCTCTTCACCACAACAGACCGATACAACGACCGCATTACTGCAGACGCTGCACCGATCCGCCTGTCGATCTCACACTCCATCCTTCCCTCACTCGTAAACAAGACCCCAAGATACTTGAACTCCTCCACTTGAGGCAGAAACTCCCCCCCAACCTGGAGAGGGCAAGCCACCCTTTTTTCGGTCGAGAACCATGGCCTCGGACTTGGAGGTGCTGATTCTCATCCCAGCCGCTTCACACTCGGCTGCAAACCGCCCCAGTGCACACTGAAGGTCCTGGCCTGAGGAAGCCAACAGAACAACATCATCCGCAAAAAGCAGAGATGAAATCCTGTGGTTCCCAAACCAGACTCCCTCCGGCCCTTGGCTGCGCCTAGAAATTCTGTCCATAAAAATTATGAACAGAACCGGTGACAAAGGGCAGCCCTGCCGGAGTCCAACATGCACTGGGAACAGGTCTGACTTACAACCGGCAATGCGGACCAAGCTCCTGCTCCGGTCATACAGGGACCGGACAGCCCTTAGCAAAGGGCCCCGGACCCCATACTCCCAGAGCACCCCCCACAGGACACTACGAGGGACACGGTCGAACGCTTTCTCCAAATCCACAAAACACATGTGGACTGGTTGGGCGAACTCCCACAAACCCTTGAGCACCCGATAGAGGGTATAGAGCTGGTCCACTGTTCCACGGCCAGGACGAAAACCGCATTGTTCCTCCTGAATCCGAGGTTCGACTATCGGCCGAATTCTCCGCTCCAGTACCCTGGAATAGACTTTCCCGGGGAGGCTGAGAAGTGTGATCCCCCTGTAGTTGGAACACACCCTCCGGTCCCCCTTCTTGAAAAGAGGGACCACCACCCCGGTCTGCCAGTCCAGAGGTACTGTCCCCAACCGCCATGCGATGTTGCAGAGACGTGTCAGCCACGACAGCCCCGCAACATCCAGGGACTTGAGGTACTCACGGCGGATCTCATCCACCCCCGGTGCCTTGCCACTGAGGAGCTTTCCAACCACCTCAGTGACTTCAGCTTGAGTGATGGATGAGTCCACCTCTGAGTCCCCAGCCCCTGCTTCCTCAACGGAAGGCGTGTTGGTGGGATTGAGGAGATCCTCAAAGTATTCCTTCCACCGCCCGACAACATCCCCAGTCGAGGTCAACAGCTCCCCACCTCCACTGTAAACAGTGTTGGTGAAGCACTGCTTCCCCCTCCTGAGGCGGCGGACGGTTTGCCAGAATTTCTTTGAGGCCAACCGATAGTCCTCCTCCATGGCCTCCCCGAACTCCTCCCAGACCCGAGTTTTTGCCTCCACAACCGCCCGGGCCGCAGCACGCTTGGCCCTCCGGTACCCGTCGGCTGCCTCAGGAGTCCCATGAGCCAACCAGGCTCGATAGGACTCCTTCTTCAGCCTGACGGCATCCCTTACTTCCGGTGTCCACCACCGGGTTCGGGGGTTGCCGCCACGACAGGCACCAGAGACCTTGCGACCACAGCTTCGAACAGCCACATCGACAATAGAGGCGGAGAACAAGGTCCACTCGGACTTCATGTCTCCAACCTCCCTCGGGATCTGGTCAAAGCTCTCCCGGAGGTGGGAGTTGAAGACCCCTCTGACAGAGGGCTCAGCCAGACGTTCCCAACAGACCCTCACAATACGTTTGGGCCTGCCAAGTCTGTCCGGCCTCCTCCTCCGCCAGCGGATCCAACTCACCAGCAGGTGGTGATCGGTTGACAGCTCAGCCCCTCTCTTCACCCGAGTGTCCAAGACACACGGCCGAAGGTCAGATGACATGACTACAAAGTCGATCATCGACCTCCGGCCTAGGGTGTCCTGGTGCCACGTGCACTGATGGACACCCTTGTGCTCGAACATGGTGTTTGTTATGGACAAACTGTGACTAGCACAGAAATCCAATAACAAGACACCACTCGGGTTCAGATCAGGGAGGCCATTCCTCCCAATCACGCCCCTCCAGGTCTCACTGTCGCTGCCCACGTGGGCATTGAAGTCTCCCAGCAAAACAATGGAGTCCCCAGTCGGTGCACCTTCCAGTACCCCTCCTAGGGACTCCAAGAAGGCCGGGTACTCTGTACTGCTATTCGGCCCGTAGGCACAAACCACAGTAAGAGACCTGTCCCCAACCCGAAGGCGTAGGAACGCGACCCTCTCGTTTACTGGGATAAACTCCAACACATGGCGGCTGAGCTGGGGGGCTATGAGCAAGCCCACACCAGCCCGCCGCCTCTCACCGCGGGCAACGCCAGAGTGGTGGAGAGTCCAACCTCTCTCGAGGAGCTGGGTTTCAGAGCCCAAGCTGTGCGTGGAGGTGAGCCCGACTATATCTAGCTGGTATCTCTCAACCTCCCGCACAAGCTCAGGCTCCTTCCCCCCCAGTGAGGTGACATTCCATGTCCCCACAGCTAGAAGCTGTGTCCGGGGACCGGGTCGTCGAGGCACCCGCCTTCGACTGCTGCCCGATCCACATTGCACCGGTCCCCTACGGCTACCTCTGCGGGTGGTGAGCCCACAGGAGGTCGGGCCCACGTCGCTCATTCGGGTTGTACCCGGCCGGGCCCCGTGGGCAAAGGCCCGGCCACCAGGCGCTCGCATTCGAGCCCCAACCCCAGGCCTGGCTCCAGGGTGGGGCCCCGGCTGCGCCATACCGGGCGACGTCACGGTCCTTGATTTAATTGTCTTCATAGGGGGTTTGTGAACTGCTCTTAGTCTGGCCCGTCACCTAGGACCTGTTTGCCATGGGAAACCCTACCAGGGGCATAATGCCCCAGACAACATAGCTCCTAGGATCATTCGGGCACTCAAACTCCCCCACCACGATAAGGTGGCAGTTCAAGGGGGAGCACAATATATTTCAGTTAATGATTTATCCATAGTTCCTCACATTACCAAATGATTTCAATGGATCATGTTTAGAACTCGAAGAAGAGTGCTACACATATCAAACTGGCCGGACCCACATTGGTAACAAACACAAATTGTAGAAATACATGTCTGCTAGTGTATGTCTCAAAGTTTTAGCCCTGCGATTAACAGAGGATTGTCCAGGGTATATGCTGACTCACACTCACATCTACTACTATTTATGGATAGACCAGGGGTGTCCAAACTATGGCTCAGGTGTGGACCATTTTTTATTGGGCCTCGAGCTTCCTTCTCAATTAGTATGAGGTGCTTGTAGTGCTTTTGCTGCAGGGTAAAAACCTTCATATGACTGCTCCAGTGAAAAATTACTTTCTATAATCCAACTTTTTACATGTCTTTAACCAACTGCAGGGATTCCCAGTGTATCCAGGTCTCAGTTATTCTGTATATTCATTAAGGGAGAAAAAATGTAACTTAGTAGTTGGTGGTCCCAAGCCTGTATAAAGGTATGGTTGGGGAAGGGCATCCAGAGTAAAAACTACATCAATATATGGAGACTTCTGAAAGAATCTATTATGGTGAGGCAAAATCCGTCACCTCTAGTGAGTGGCCCTCCTACATATTTTTTGGCTTTCAATGAAAAAAAAGCAACTCCAGATGTGGCATGAGTAGAAAATGTGGGCGTTTGTAGCAACATCTACTCAAACCTAACTCCACCTGTGGAATAAAAAAATACATAATATATCCAAAAACAAGCAGCAGGCGAGAGAGAGCCCAGCGCAGAAAAGTTTAGTGCATGACACAACAAACGGAGCTCATGTCCGGTCCCCACAAAAGCCCCCGAGCTCATCCAAACATGATCTTTTATATTTTCTGATAACACAAATGTTCATATGTTCTTGAAAATAACCAGTTATTATTCATCTAGACAGTTGCTACTCAAATTTAATTTGTAAACCTACATATTGGACCACCCCAACTGAACTGGTGCCAACACCTGCACCTGCTGCGTACACTCAGTTTGTCACGTCCACAAAAGTTCATCCAGGTCATTATTATGAAGTTAAATATATCATTAAGTAGTGGAAATTTACAACCCATGATGTAATGTAGGCAGCCTGTGACAGCCCATCATGTTAGGTGTCCCTTTATTCTGATGTCATCAACATTTAACCACACCCACTGCATCCCCTAGTGGCAGATACAGTGAACTACAATTAGGAACCAAATTAAACTCTTTCCCTCTTTGTGTGTTTTATCTTATCTACAGTGAAGCCCAGTGTGTTTCTCAGTACTGTTTTCAAACCAGTACAGGCGCACATGTTGCTTCCAGTACCTTTAAATACTAAGCACTGCATGTGTATTAAAACATAGTTAAAATGAGTATTACATAACATTTAGCCTTGGCTTATATAAACCTGACAGAGGTTAGTTGCGTTGGTAAGAGTGAGCAGTGATTAAAGCGGTGCTGTTTTCCTCTGATAAGACTTTACAAAGGCACAGTGTCGGCGTAAAAAAAGCCGACCGAAGTGGGACATCATCTCCAGCCCATTGTGGAAGAGGTGAGTTCACTCTGTCTCCCTCGTAAGCACAAACTCACAGGAATTACTGTCTTTCTTCTCCTCCATTTGGGCCTCGAGGCACTCATTTTTAAACACGCATTTTTCTTTTCAGTGTCGCCGTACACAGCTGCGCATACAAAGTGTTCTAAACTACCTCCTTCTTGCTGGCTCAGGCTTCAGCCCCATCCCCGTTCACAATAATAGGAAAGAAAACAGGGCCCGGCCCCTCTGTGTGTGCGGGCATGGAGATGTGATTACCTCTCCTTTGTGACTGTAATCACATGCAAACAAAGAGATATGCAGCCCACTGTGTGTTATGGAGATACTCATCTGTCATACAACTCTGAATAAAGTCATAGGCTCAGGAAGTGTGTTTACAAGGTAGAAACATCTTTGTGTTGGGATGGAAACATTACCTCCGCATCACAGTGAATAGAGATGAAATGAATCTATTTAAGTGTTGTTATACTGTGAAGCAAGCGAGTATCAGGCACAACCAAAGAGAGACGAAAAGGATGATGCTGAATTGAAAAACTGAAGTGATGTTTCAGAATGCAAATCAATTCAATCCCTTCTCTCGCATCACTGTGGATCGACTCCGTCTCGCGTTTAAGCGTCTGTGCATCAAGTTCAACTAAAAGATCTGTAAATATGCAAAACAGGCCTATTGACTGTGGCAGGGAGATTAACATAGCGCCGCTAACATAGAAGGCTATTTTTCAATCCAACCCATTCCATTTTATAAGACATGCATCTCTCTAATGTGTTGTATGTATTCAAACTGTATTATTAAAGGCAACACTGTGTTATTTCTGGAGTTATAAAACATCTTTGTTTCATTGGCTCCCTCCTGTATGGCCAGTAGATATTATGCAATTTTCCTATTTATCTTAGACGCACTGAGGCTGTGAGTGAACCACTTCCCTCACACACTCAAGCAGTGTTTCTCAATCTACGCAGGTCTTTTCTGGTGGTGCTCAGAAGTCTTTAGCAGTTCAAGTCCTGATTTAGGTTAATTTAGAGACAGTTTTTTTAGTTCTGCTTTAGTTTTGGGTAGTTCTGGTATAGACTGGGTTTAGTCCTGGTTTGGTGTTGGTTTAGTCTTGCACTTGTCCTGGATTAATCTTGATTCAATCCTGGTTTAGACCTGGTGTAGTCTTGGTGTGAAAAGTCACTGATGTAGTGCACTTTGTAGAACTGTCTGAATGTCAAATGACCAAAACATTGTGCATTTAATATTTCCTGCAATGCATCAGGAAAAGTAGTGGAGAATGATGGTCACTAGACAGTCAGTAGAGTCTAAAATGCTTTGCTTTCAGAAGAAAACTGCATGACTGTGACAGGTCTTTAAACTCTTTACAACACGATTAAAAGAAATGAGTGAGAGATGAGTTTGTCTTATAAGGCAAGAAAGGGCTGCATCAAACCAGGTAATGTAATAACAGAAATGATTGTCTATATATACCAAAATATCACTTAGGTCTTGTTGGGATTTATTACAAAAGTCCATTATCAGCCAAGTTTGGCATACATTTTTTTTTTTTTTTTACAGAAAACTCATTATAACATGAATAATGGCAAGCAAACTGTAGTGTGTGAGTGTCCAAAACCTTATTTGTGGCCTGATGCTTCCAGACAGACTTAATTGTCATTCAAACATAGACAGCATCAGCTCAGACCACAACAAAAACTAATGCAATCATTTATATTCTGAACACAACTAACTGAAGAGAACTTACAAATCACATCTTATGGCTCCCCATCTTTGCTGTTTTGGCTGTGTATGTCTCTAACTTGTAGTTTTGTGAGGTATCTGGCAATAATCCAGGCTATACCTCACGTCACACCCCAAGCAGCTGGGATAGGGTCCAACTCTTGCAACCTGTAACACAATAAAAAGGATAAAATGAATGAGCGTTTAAAATAGACACAAGTGATAACATAACACATTTGCAGTTGTGTAATAGCGTTTGCTTTGGTCTGTTTACATTAGTAAGGCTTAAGAAACAGATTATCATTCTTGGTGCAGAATCATATCAGTCTTTTTAGGATATTTTTTTGGCCTTGGCTGAGTCAAAAAATCATAAATGAGAGCAGGGAATTGAAACTCGTACTCACGATGCCAAGGCTTGTCGGTCTGTATATGCACCAGATGCTCTACCAACTGAGGTATGAGCAATGTGTTTTATCTGTTTACAACATGTACTATAGCACTGATTTAAATGCAAGCACAGAGGGCAACATTTTCCTAGTGCCCCCCTTAAATCTAGGGGGCAGAAATACTCCACTAGTATGTTTACAGAAAAGAGAAATGATGATGATGAAAATAAGGTAAATTAACTTTATTGTACCTGTGGAGCTATCTGTTCTCTACACTTGACCCCATTCTTCAATGCCACTGGGACAACCTAAGCAGAGGGCGACAGCTGTGCAGCACCTGGGGACCCATATCCAGATCTTAAGCCAGGATCCTGGTCAGAAGTACCTAGCTGAAGGAAGTGCTTATTTTAGGCTGATGGGGGAAACCAGAGAAAACCTACCCAGACATGAGGAGAACATGCAAACTCCAACCAGTCCAAGAATCAAACCTGGGACCTTCTTGCTGTGAGGCGACAGTGCTAACCACTTTGTCTTTACCCAAATCAACCTTAAAAGCAATTGTTTATGCTCATACTTTCCCCATTTGCTTAAGCACCAAGTGCTGCCCTGAGATGTCAGAACAACACAAAACACTTTTATTTAATAACAAGTTAATGATGCATTTGAAAAACCCAAGTGTTTTGATTGTTCTATCTATTAATAATTGTGAACCCATGCACACTGTAAGAAGGTGAACAGTTTGAATGGCTGCCAAAAGTGCTGATGCATGGACATATGTGTGATTGTTTTTTTAACATGGTGGATTTAAGACTTAAGTAACACAGCCATGATAAGGAGCTATACTGCCATATGGTAGTTTGACAGGGGGCTGAGATGACATCACATGGGCTTTATCTTCACTCAATAAATAATTCAAACCTGGAATAAGACTGCATGACCTTGCACATAGACACTGCAGACGTCCCATGGTCCATCACTTTACTTTATAGCTTTAATGGTGTATTTATTCTTCCTGATTTTTACTCTGCCCGCTTTTGATTTCTACCACATATCACTCAGACAGCACATTTTCATCAAATTTCATCATTCCCACTGCTTATGGTCAGCACCATCTGTTAACAATAGGTGTTATTAAGGTGGGAATGAAAGTTAGCGCACGTAAGGAAAAACTCAATGTATCCAGGCAACAGGCTTACCTCTGTGATAATAAATACCTAGGCGAGTTTTGAATGCGCAGATGTTTAAAACATCTGACTTTAAAAAATATCAGCAAACTTGGAAAACTTGTACAAATGTAAATGCTTGTAAATCTTTTTAATAATAGTAGCTCATCTAAGAAGTACCATTTTTGTGGCGAGATTTTGGATTCAGTGAATATTTGCAATGTTAATTTCTAACATAAGCTCTTGGTTTTCCATTTGATTTCCTAAAACAAAAAAAGGACTATTTTTGTAGCAGTGAAAAGTCATTGTAGGCATATTATTTCTTGTTAGTGGACTGTCTAGCTTACTATAAAGGCTATTTAATAATTTAACAATGGCGGCTGGTGATCTCAGTTGGTTAGATGAAGATTTGAGATTGGGGGACAGACCACAAAGGAGATATTTTACAAGTTAAAGTTCCCATATTGTGCTTTTTGAAATAGTTCTGGACACCATTGCATTAGTATTTCACGTTTTATAATTTAAAAGAATGTATGTATGGAAAATGCCTTCTTTTGGGGAGCAGATGGATAAATGAGCTGACTGCTTTGTAGTGACAGCAATTTAAGTGCTGATATTATCAGAATGAGTCCAGTGATGGTGGTGATAGGCTTTAGAAACACACAGGAGCTCTTGGTTTCATTTGTCTATGTAGAGCCATAAGACAGGATTACTCAAACATGCGTGAATGAAACAAATAGTACTACAGGCATGTTTTTGAGGAGGAAACAACATTATAACGTGGTTAAAAGCTCACAAAAAGAGTTATTGTGCTGGCAAGATAAACATACATGCAATCAGTGACAAAAAATATTAAAATGGGGAATGATTATTCTGGCCATTGAGAGACTATACAAACTGCACCAATCAGCCAAAACATTATGACCCTGACAGTTTTTCAATCAGAACCAACGTGAACTTTGTTAGTAATTTGAGATACTCATCTGTTGGATTAGACCACAAGGGCAAGCCTTCGCTTACCACGAGCATCACCTGTCACTGTTCCTTCCTTGGACAGTTTTGATAGATTCTGACCACTGCAGACCAGGAAAACCCCACATGAGCAGCAGTTTTGGATACGCTCTGACCCTAGCCATAAAAATGTGGCCTTTGTCAAACTTGCTCATATCCTTAAGAGTTCTCACATTTTATGCTTCAAACACTTTAACTTTGTGAGAAAATGTTCACTTGCTGCCTGATATATCCCTCCCACTAACAGGTGCCATGATGAAGAGATAATCTGTTATTTACTTCACCTGTGAGTGGTCATAATGTTATGCCTGATCAGTATAGTTTAGCATAAACAAGTCACTTTCAGCTTCTCCCATTCCTTTGTATGGTTGTCACATTGAATCACCTGATCTGGATGGGTAATGTGTTTGTACCTTGTGTGTTTATCAGGGCTTGGGTGCAGCACGGTGTAAATTAAGTTTTTAGCTCCATATCAGGAAATCAAATCCTTAATCTCTAACATGATGAGTACTAACCGCTTCACACACAAGTTTGGCATCATCAGAATAAAATATAGGTCACCCCAAAATACATCATCTACTACGCAACACATTGTCAGTTGATAGTGGCCCATTACCCACCAAGCACACACAACAAGGACAGAGCAAGCCGCCTACTTCTATTGTGTTAAATATGAACCAGTTTCCCACTGCTAAATAACTGGAGTTTAGAGCTTACATCCTTTTTCTTCTTCCTTCCTTTTCGCTTCTACCTCCCAGGGTCTCCACAGCAAACCGTCATCTGCTTGTTAGCATGCAGTGATTTGCATAATGATTTAGCAAAGGTTGTATGTCAGATGCCCTTCCTGATGCTACTCTTTTCATTCTCCATTCCAGGCTTGTGACCTCCTGTGACTATTTAGATCTATCCTTAAGCTTCTCTAAACTATATCTGAGTTACGCTCTAATTGTATTGTATTGTTGTATTGTTGTTCCACTTGTCACCATGTTACATATCCAAAATTACTTATGACATTTTCTATTTTAGGCAAGAGTTTGTTTGCATTGCATTAAACAGAAAGTATGCAGAAAACATATTACCAAATGCTGCACCATTTTGCATCATATATGAAAAAAAGGACCATAATATCTTTTTAACCATTTTAATGCTCACACAATACATTTTATTTTATAATTTATCTATTCAGCAGGATTTTTTTTTTTTTCTTTTTTTTGGTCAGCCATTGATTCAATGTTGACAGGCAGTGTACCAACAGTCACTGAAAGCATCATTTATTTGAACATGTGATTGACCCAAGCTTGCCAGTACAGGCTGAACATTCTGAACTAAGATCTTGTTTTTTTTCCACTTTATTGCTACAGTACAGTATGCTCAAATGCATGAAAAAAAATGAGCAGTGTCCCTTTAAATCCCTGTCTAACCAAATCTGAGTCTTAATCCCTATGACTGAAGATAAACCAATGAGGGATGACAGTTTTATTATTGGTTTAGACTCACATACATTCAAGAGATCTAGCACACGGCTCTCCACACTCCACAGAAGATGTAACTGCTCTCTGATGCTTCACGTTGCTCCACTTATCCACTGTGAGCGAGGCTGACTCTGAGCATATGCCTACACACTCTTGTATCTCACTTTACTGTGTGCCATCTGAACCTGTCAGTCCTCTCAGCATGAAGTCACACACTGTTACAACACACAGGGCCGCGGGCTCACCTCAGTTCTCAGTGCTGATGTATTTACTGCAAAAAATATGTTATTAATGTTTAGTAATCTGCCTAAGTGGAAAGCAATCACAAGGTCTCAGGTTCAAGCCAGGTTTGGGGACATAAGTAGTAGTAATATTTTGTAAAGCTGAAATGTTTACTCAAGTAATAATTTTGTTGAGTACTTTTACTTGTACTTGCATTTTAATATTTTAAATTGACAGTACTTTCTTATTTTAGTACAGATTTTGAGTACAGTAGTTGGAGCGGCTGTAGCTCAGTCAGTAGAGACGTTCGTCCCACTAACCCGAAGGTTGATGGTTTGATCCCCTCTACTGGAATTGCATACTGTCATTGTGTCCTTGGGAAAGACACTTCACCCACCTTGCCTGTAAGAAAGTGTTAGTGTGACTGTGTTTGGTAGTGGACGATGGAGCCGTAGGCGCAAAATGGCAGCCACACCTCCTCCAGGGCAGCTGTGGCTACATTGGTTATTGAACTAATGCTGGCTCTGTCTGCTTGCAAAAAGGAAAGCAATAAAAAAATAAATAACAACAGAAAGGAGAGAAGCCAACATATAAAGGTACATGTATAGCTTTTCATTAGTAATGCTACAAATTGAATGACCACTGCATGCTGTCAGAAATGTCAAGATATTATTTAAACAGTTAAATCAGTTAGTCTGTTCAAGGACACCTTTTGCACAGACACATTTTCAGGTCCAAGCTCTCAAAGTATGTGTATGCCTATGTATGCCTTTCCGTGGCTTGTGTATATTGTGTGCTGGGGTCAGTCTTTGCTTACAGTGCTTTTCCTCCACATGGATTTGTCTAGCAGCTATTTGGGCTAAATATAGTAAGAAAACCTTTGAATATAGTATATGCCACTTCTGCAGGCCATCACCCTTCAATCTGCACTATGAATGTTGACCATGTAGCATTCATGCCGTCTCCTTAGAGTTATTTAGAACAGCTTTTCAGAGACACATCCTGAACTTTTATAGTAAATCGCTGTAAAATGCTCATAAATGCTTTTTTTGAGCTTCGACCCTGTGGCAATTTTACATCAGTGCTCTTTGACAGAACTGCAATCAGAAGCATCCCGGAGGCAGACAGTCATTATTTCAATCAGTGGACAACTGGATGACAAGTCCAGGTGCACTCAAAGAGACAGAACTCATTTTGTTATGTGATGTGCTATTTAAAATCAGCTTTATTGAAGATGTTACTTTCTCTGAAATACCCTAAAGCAACATTCAAGGTTTTCAACTGTCACTCGACACTGAATGCAAGCATGGTACTACAAACTATTTCTTTTCTTGTATGTGAGGGAAAATGTTTAATCAGCTGTCATTCTTTCTATCTTGTTTGCTGTTTTCTTCAGGGTTACCTACAGCCAATTATCTGCCTCCACTTAGCCCTGTACTCTGCATGCTTTCTCTCACACCAACTAACTTCATGTCCTCTTTCACTGCATTTATAAATATGCTCTTTGGCTTTCAACCTGGCAGCTCTAACCTCAGCATCTTTCTAACAATTTATTCACTATCCCTCTTTAATGCATGACCTGACCAAATCATCTCAGTCTGGCCTCTCTAACTTACTCTTCAAGTATCCAACGAGAAATGTTCCTGATGAACCATCCTTGTCACTCTAAATATTGTAATAGGAATCATTGTCAGTGGTGGTCCTAGCTGTCAACATTGAATCAATAGCTGCTGATAAAATAGAAAAAAAAATCTAGTCATTGGCAACACTTGAAAAACAGTGCAGACAGCATTAGACAAAAAGGAAGCAAAGTTGAAGTGATAATTATTAGCAATTAAATCACAAGCTGTTTGAGATAATAGTGAGATTGTATGAGTCTAATGCTGAACTCAGAGCGCGAGGTTTAAGGAAAGCTCTAAACTTTGGTTTGTTTATATCAAAGGGGTCCGAATTATGGCCCAGGGGCTAAATGCGACCCTCTGACCATTTTTATAGGGCCAAAATGCCACAGGTAGTGCTATTACTGGTAAAAAGCTTTGGATGACTTTTTATGTGGCAGTCTCAGTAAAACTGACTCTAATCCAACATTTTAAAGAAGCAGTCATTATGTGCAACAAGCATTTTTTCATGAAATAGACCTGGCATTAGGAAAGGAAAAAAAAAAAAAAAAAAAGAAAATTAGTGGTTTGTGGTTCTCCAAAATATTTTTAGCCATACCATGTGCCAGTCCCAAGCCTGGATAACTGTGTGGTTGCCCAAGGGCATCCAGAGTTAAACCCATTCCAAAGTACCATGTGAATAATTCAGCCTGGAGACCACTGGAGGACATGGAACAGCCAAATGAGACTTGCTTTTAAATCTGTCCTCTCTAGCCCTTCCTCTATAAATATTTTTCACTATGTGGCCCTGAATGAAAAAAAAAACAAAAGTTTGGATGCCCCTGGTTTATGTGTTTGATAAACTGGTCTCACTTTACAAAAATAAATAAAATAAAATAAATAAAATAAATAAAATAAAATAAATAAATAAATACATAAATAAAGCAGGAAATGTAGTTAGGTTGTTGTTAGAGTATGGAACAAAGCAAAATCATTTTCTGGGACAGTGTAGCTTTAACTGTCAATGCATTATGTTAAATATTGTCCACTAGACTAGGTTCCTATGCCACTGGGCCTAAGTGTAATTTAGTGTATTCAGAGTACTGCAGCATACTAACTTAATACAACCTCAAAAACACATATAGACACTTAAATGTACATAACGGAAAAATCCAGCTTATATACAAAAACAAGTTCAAAGTGTCAATATTAAAAGTCATGGTTAGACCCTATGTAAACACATTAACTACATATGCATCACTTACAGGACATTACCCTGCAGCATGCAACATGCTTTTCCACAGATCAAGGACATGCCCAAGTGTAGAGTCAGTAACTCTGAGCAGTGTGTGGGATGCATTAGACGACTATCCCGGGTAAATAAAGTGATGAAATATTTACAACAGACACTCTACAGCATATTTATGTCCACACTGTATGTGTTTATATCCATATATTTCTCTGTACTCACAGATCTCGCAGCAGGACAGGCCTTTAAGGGCAGATGAGGCAGACTCTCAGACACAAGCTCACGTGTGCTGATGGCCATCCGACTGTCTGTGTTTTATCTGCGGCATAACATAAGTACACATGAGACTCTATGTACTATAGCTGAAGCAAGAAGAACTGGGTAGAAACTAAAATTTACACCCCACTATTTATACAGCAACCCTTTTTCAGTTCAATCCATTTTATGTAGTAGTACATTTTAACAAAGACAGTTTCCAAAGTGCTGCACGATTTTATAAAAAAAAACAATAAATAAATAAATACAAATATATTGAAAAAGGCAACAAATAAGAAAAAACTAAATAAATAAAAACAAAACAATAACCCACTTCCTGCATCCCTCATCATGCATTTCTCATCCCACGTCCCTCGCCCTGCATCCCTCAACTCTCATTCCATATCCCTCATCCTGCAACCGTCATTTTGCCTCACACATGCTGCATCATCACTTCATCTTATCCCGTCCATCCACTTATAAATATTTCAAATATACGCTGTTGTTGTGGCGTGGTCCTTGCTTGAGTATATTTTTAACTCAGAGAAGGTTAGCTGTGCAACTCAGTTAGATTTTACTAAAAATATTTCGTGAAGAAGAAGATGCACCTTTACTCAGTTTTGTCTGACATGATCCAGCTCGGTTCTATTTACTGTATACCCATTTACAAAGCCAGTATACCAAGAGTCTGACACTGTAAAATGTAAACAAATAAATAAATAAAAATGAATACAAATTATACTAAAACCATATTTCAATTGCCATTTTATAATTACATTAAAATAACAGTTCATTTAAAATCTGAAAAAAATCTAATTAAACCATATTTAATTATATATTTTATAATTTAATTCAAATATTAGCTCATATAAAAATTTGAAGAAAAAATCTATTTGACCTTTTATTGTTTGGAAAGTGGGAGAAGTACAATAAAATGAAGTTTGTAATGTTTGTTCATAGCATGTACATTATATAGTTTTATGTTTAGCTACATGTGGTTATATCGCTTTAACTTCTTGAAGAAAAATGAAGGTGCAGAGTGTAGTTTTTGGCTGCATCTGGCAGTGAATTTTCAATCAGTCATATTCCCCTTTCTATCTTTTTATGGGTTGATTCTATCCTAGCTGCTTTGGGCTTGAGACAGGCTCACCTCAGTGGTCAGGTAACAGTTGGGCTATTGCCTATTGGACAATTAGATTCACTATTACATACAAATGTTTGGGACATAAATGGAGAGGACAGCAGACTCCACTCAATGAGCCCCAAAATTTAAATCCATGACCTTTCCTGTACCCCTGTTGCTTGGCTACTCATCTCTTAAAAATATACTACTGGAACACAACATTATTAGGACAACACAGGCAACATATGAGCAAGGGACACACTTAATTAAATATTCCATTTGTTAAATTGCATTTGTTAAAAATAGCCAACAACAACAGCCACAGTAGGAATCACTGCAGGAAATTGGTTCCATCAAACCAGAGTCTTTGTCATGCTCTGAGCCATGAAACGGAAGCTCATGGTTTGTCTTTAATCTCAAGGACAAAAAGCCCCGCCCCCAGTCGATCCAAAGCTCCACTGAATATCTCATAATCAACCGCCACACAACAGCTGGTTCCTTGAACTCAAACAATGCTTGATCATTTCATTGCTTTTGCTCTGGCGGGATGTGCCCCTGCTCTGGGAATCCTGATAACACAACCCGGTGGAAAAATAGACTTTCTGAGAATTTTCAGTACAAATACATCTGGGGAAAAATACAGTCAGGGTTTGCAGTTCTTAGAAAATAACATGTTTTCTCTGAGTAAAGTACATATAAGGTGTGAGATGCTTCGGTAATGAATATGTGAGAATAAGTGTGATGCTCTGCAATTTGTGTCAGCAGTGGTAGAGACAATGATGAGTAATTTACATTGAAAAGGCAAGTTTTCAAACTCTGTCTTTTTGGATTTTAGCGGACTTGTAAACAAATGGAAAAATACATGGATAAAACTGTGTATATTTCTCTGGGGAAAAAAAGAAAGGACAATCTCCAGTCCCCTATCGGCTGTTCATAACTAAATGTGAATACATTTGCTCTTGCTATTTATGTACATACTTTTTATTTATTTATGAAATTATTTATGTAATACTGGAAGAAGTCGGAGAGCACTGACCTTCAGCAAGGCTGAAGCCCTATCTCATAATGGTCAAGATGTAAACAGACCTTGACTCACACTGACAATATTCTAGTTCAAGGGTAAATTATTTGAGTCACAAAGTCCTAATAACCTATCTCACCATGGTAAAGAATACACACACTTAAAGTTGTTTCTTTAATGACCTCTTGTTGCTGGAGTTAGTATATTTGACCCTATCTCACAATTGGTACAGACATTCATGGATCCATACAGTGTTCCAGAACTACAACAAAAACAAATTTATTTCTTGTCCCATTACCGACTCTTCCTTAAAGGTAATCAAAATCTTACCATTACTTTTAAGTTATCTTGCTAACAGACAATGCCAGAAATGCTTTTCTCTTTTTAAAATATGCAACAAACATTAGGATCAGTGTTGTTTTCTAAGTTCCATTTAATTACACACGCATCTTGCTAGTAAAAAGAAATCATCTGTCATGTCTATTCATCTCTGATGAAGTTTTTGCTGTATTCATCACAGCATTGTGTGTTAAACAGATTTTTGATATCCTCACCTCCCTGGAAACAGCTGTACAAATTGATTTTTGAGGTAAATATTTTGGATAAAAACAGCTAGTGAATGTGACTTATGATGAGCTATTTAGAAAAGCCCTGAATTGTTGGCACCACTTGTACTTTTTTTTTTTCAAAGTTTCCCTGCTCCTTGGTATGACAAAGACTTTCTATCTCCTCCTGATGATCCTCTTGTGGTCTCAAATTTTTCAACAATGGACCACAGTGTATCTCAATGTAAAGTTAAAAGTGCACACATGCAAGTTACCTTTACACTGTTGATTCTCCCCAGACACCTCCAAGGCCTACTAAGATGATCATCGATTACAGTCTCAAATCCAGTCATAGGGGGTCACATGTACTTTTGTGTGGGTCTCATCCATCTCCCTTTTACCGCTTTTTAGGAGCCAGTCCACGAGGGCAGCAGTCTAAACAGAGACGCCTAGACTTTCCTCTCCCTGGACACTTCCTTTAGCTCCTGCTGGTGAATCCTGAGGTGTTCCCAGCCCAGGGAGGCCTCCAGGAGGCTTCCAGAATAGATGCTTAAGCCACCTCAGCTTATGACCATAGGTGAGAGTAGGAACGTAGAATGACCTGTAAATGGAGAGCCCCGGCTTCTGGCTCAGCTTCTTCTTTACCTCTTTCTTTTATGAGGGTCCCTAGGCTGGATAAATGGAGATGTTGCATCAGGAAGGGCAATGCGTGTTAAACCCATGCCAATTTACAACAAACCCTAAATATGACTTTGACAGATGGAGACATGCATACATATTTTTCAAACCAGATTTTAAACCACATAAAAAAATGTTGAAAGTATTTCTGCGGCACATTATGAAGCTCACATTGCATAATAAAGCCTCAGCATCACGTCCTTGGATTGTATAGCTCCTTCAGTAAATGTGTGGGATGTACGGAACTGTCATAGGAGAGGTCATGGAGAAGTGTCTGTTATTAATTACCTCCTCTTTTCTTAGAGCATCAGTATGTTTTCTTAGAAATGCACTTTTGAACCTATCAAGTAGCTCTTGTAAACAGACAAGATGCCACCACGGGTTCAAAGCAGCAACAGCCGTGGTGAGGAAGGGGTGGTGAGGAGGAGGAGGAGGAGGAGGAGGAGGGGGCCGCGAGGAAGATTAAGACGTCCATCTGTCGTGGAGCAGCACAGGGTTCAGATCAACAAGAGGAGATTGTCAGGATCGTTCTCATGCAGAGATATTTAGTCAAATGAGTCATGCTCCTATAACACTGGGATTTGATGAGAATAATTATGAGTAATGGATAAATGAATTGGAACATAATGAGGCAGGTCTATATACCCTCACTGGCTACATTATTAGAAAGACCTTTATGATTTCATTCATCCATCTTCTTTCGCTTATTAGGCAGGGTACACTCAGGACAGTGGCCAGTCAGCTGCACTCACAAAGGGATAGCCGTAGTAAGCTAAACACTAAAACAGCTCTTAGCTCTGTGCAGTTTTTTTTTTTTTTTTAAGTCAGCACAACATTTTTACATTCACTTTAGGAACAAGGCTGTCTATCACAAGAACAAAACGTTTGGTTAAAATAACATTATTCCTTTAATTTCTGCTTTTCAACTTTCACTCAAATGAGGATTATCTACCAATCATGCGTTGCTCCACCTTTTCCAGGCAAGAGCACTAACCACTCTGCCATTGTGCCCCCAAAACATCTATCACTTCTAGAAGCCCCTGATGAGTACAGACCACCAGTTTTTCTGCATCAGCCCTACCTCACAATGGTAAAGATATAGTGCAAAGACTTTAACTTGGACAAGGGATATTCTAGTTCAGTGTAAGTTTGGGGTGGCAGTAGCTCAGTTGGCAGAGACATTCGCCCATTGACCCAAAGGCTGGAAGTTCGAGTCTTTCTGCTGGCATTGCATACTGTCGTTGTGCCCTTGGGCAAGACACTTCACACACCTTGCCTATGTGAATATGTTTGTGTGTTTGGTGGTGGTCAGAGGGGCTGTAGGTGCACAATGGCAGCCTCACTTCCAACACTGAGTGTGACTGAGGAGTGAATGAATAATGCACCAAATTGTAAAGTGACTTTGAGTGTCTAGAAAAGCACTTTATAAGACTAATGCATTATTATTAAATCCTTTAACCATTGAGCCACAAAGCCCTTTATATCACATTGGTAAAGAATTATAAGTAAATGGTTTTGATCATTTACAGCATTATTAGTTTACTTCTTGTTATTGTGCTCCTGACTGTTACTTCAAACTAGGACTGCACTGACAACTGGTGTGAACTCTTCCTATAACTAATGCAGATGTTCCAAAAATGGTGACAATGGCTAATATTCTTTTATAAGCAGGGGTGTGTCCAGGGGGCAGCACGTGCTACCCCAGGCCACCACAGGTGCTGAAGCGGGACGCTGGCGGTCAATAACACGTTCAGTTCAATTTTATTTGTAGTATATCACCAAATCATAACAAATAATGGAAAATGGTCCTAAAAAGCACAAACTGAAATGAAATGTTCAATCCTCAGTTTCTCCTGAGACCGCTTCACAGGTGGTCCTTGCATAACTAAGTGCTGGACCTGAGCCACCCCAGTGAAAAAAGTTTGGACGTGGTACTGTTTATAAAGTGAAATACTAATTGAAATTGAGATGCTTGAGTGGCACATCTTGAAACATTCATTCATTCATCTTCCTCCGCTTATTCCCATTAGGGGTCGCGGGTGACTGGAGACTATCCCAGTAACTTTGGGCCTTAGGTGGGGTCCACCCTGGACAGAGGCCAGCTTGTTGCAGATCTTGAAACACGTTACTTTGCTATTACGAGACATTTTATCACTAAATTGAATCTAATATCACAAAGAAGCACATACTTCCTGCTGCACTGACTTCCTTACCTCTTCCAAAAACTAGTCTCTCTCTATAATCCTTCTTCACATGGCTCCTAAAGTCCCCCTAAGATCCCTATTCTTTCGCTGTCCTTTCCGATCCCTTTAGTACTGACCAAAAGAAGTACAGCTCAGTCCTCATTCACCTCCACTATTCCTTTTACCTTATGTAACCAAACTAAAGTGCAGCCTCTCGTACAGTCTGTTCATAATTAGGCTTATTTTATCTAATTATGTTGTCCAATGTGTGCCCCCATTCTGCTCAAATTTGCAAGGGTAAAGGCACAGAAGGTTGTTGGAAAGTAATATTGTGCTTGCTGGGATAAGACTGACATTAGGATTGGAAGAGTAATGATGTACATCTTTAGAAATTGGAGCATAATTTAACATTAATTATCCCAAATGAAAAGAAATGCATGAACAGAGATAATGATAGATGTAATATCTTCATCTCACTGGCTGGGTATATGTCTGTGCTGCAGTGAGTCAACCGCAATAGTTTTATCTAAGAATGAACACTTTCATTAATGCAACTTGATATGCAGTATTACTTTCATCGTCTCCATATTTTCGTAATAGCTATATTTCTTTGGCAAATGAATGGATCACGGCATGTATCATCATCAGCTGGCCGGACTGTGCTTTTTGACACATTGTTACCCTGACAATTTTCTACGGACTTTCTAAGCAGAGACACCCAGACTTTCCTTTCCCTGGATACTTCTTCCAGCTCTTTCAGGCGCTTTTCTGGCTTACTATTTCATGTAATTACCCAATATTTAGGTTTTAACAGGGGGCGACAGTGGGGCAATGGGTTGGGTCAGTGGTTTGAATCTTGCCTGAAGTGCATACTGTTGTTGTGACTCTGGGGAAGACACTTCACTCACATTGCCTACTCCAGTCACTGTATGTGGATGGTTGCGACAGGAAGGGCATCCTGCATAGAAAAAGGCAGCAGCCAAAAGATTAAAAATAAAAACACAATATTAAGGCTTAAAATCAGCAGTCACATTGAAACTACTGTATATTCAACCTCCCTCCTGCAACCCACTTTCAGGTCCTGCCCATGAGAATCCCTGCTTTAGTGTATATTACAGCACATCTGCAACTCATGTTAGCAGGCAATGTGTGATTTACTGTTTTGTTTTGTGTTTCCTCTGTCAGCATCACTATCTTGGTGCATGTTTTAAATGCTTTGTAGTACGTGATGTCCAATTAAAGTGAGAAATTACTTATTTGTACACAGCCCTTCAGGAACAATCACTGTAAAGTGTATGTAAAGTGTCAGATTGCACATTGATGCTATTGCATTGTCAGACTGTTCCCATATTATTCATCTTGTACATTATTTACTTTATTATCAATCAAGAATTAAGTACATTTATGTATAATTCAATAGATTTGGAACTTTTTTTCCTTGAAAGTTGCTAACGATTACCTTAAATTGACATAATTTATTTTATTTTTGTCAATGTTGGTCCTCCATACTTCAGTCTCTGCTTGCCATTACTGACTGTAATAGCTGCAACAATTTCCTGTGGTCAATCAACAAAATAGCTGTCTGTTAGTAAGGCGCTGTGATTTTATTTTATTTTTTTTACACTTTCCTCTGTGCAATAATAGATGGCTTGAATCAAACCATTGTAGAGGTTAATGAGTTAAAAAGCTATAAATGTTTTACTTTAGGTCATTGTAAGACTGGTAACACCAAGGGTTGGTTTTCTTATGCTTTTATGCTAAGTATTAAAGGTATAGTCAAGCTTTGAGTAATCTGTATGTTATTCATGTTTTGCTGGTTGTACGTATAATCAAGCTTCATATCATCTTCAGTGCTGTGAGTGTTTGCAATGTCATGATAATGTAATGTGTTCATCTTCATGCATTCTTTGAGAAATGTGTGACTCTGTAACTGTGAGGGAAACACACTGGGCCTCACTGTAGATAAGATAAAACACACAAAGAGGGATAGAGTTTAATTTGGTTCCTGATTGTAGTTCACTGTAACTGCCACTAGAGGATGCAGTGGGTGTGGTTAAATGTTGATGACATCAGAATAAAGCGATGCGATGCCAGGGGGGGCGCCTATGACCCCTGGGAACAGGCTTTGCTTTTGCCGTGTAAAGTGTAATTGCACATTCACAAATATTAAATGAATATTAATAATGAATATTAAATATAATAGATAAAAATTATGAATATTAAAAAGGATACAATTTTAGGTATACCTATACAATTTTTATAGATAACGATCTTATTTATAGTCACCGCAGCGAGTGGGGGGCGCGAAATATTTTCTTTTTCCTGGGGGGGGCTTTGCAAAAAATTATTGAGAAGCACTGGAATAAAGGGACGCCTAACATGATGGGCGTGTCACAGGCTACCTACATTACATCATGGGTTGTAAATTTCCACTACTTAATGATTTATATAACTTCATAATAATGACCTGGATGAACTTTTGTGGACGTGACAAACTGAGTGTACGCAGCAGGTGCAGGTGCTGGCACCAGTTCAGTTGGGATGGTCCAATATGTAGGTTTACAAATTAAATTTGAGTAGCAACTGTCTAGATGAATAACAATTTGTTATTTTCAAGGACATATGGAAATTAGTGTTATCAAAAACGTATAAAAGTCCATGTTTGGATGAGCTAGGGGGCTTTTGTGGGGACCGGAGATGAGCTCTGTTTGTTGTGTCATGCACTAAACTTTTCTGCGCTGGGCTCTCTCTCGCCTGCTGCTTGTTTCTGGATATATTTATGTATTTTTTTATTCTACACCTTGCTATTTTCTAAGAGCACAAACTCCTTCTCCAACAGTTGTTGTTGCCTTTTGTGACAATTAAACAAACAATACAATGATTTATCTCTGCTCATAAATCATAATAATTCATAATAATCATAGAACTTTTGCATTTGAAAAAATGTATGCCTGTCTCAGCTCTCTCATGTAATCACTGTTCAGCTATTGTTCAAGACCATGTTTACAGGCTCCTGATGCCTAAAACAAATACACAACATACCAGAGAGCCTTTTAAAGGTCTAAAATGTTTGATGTAACGTGAGATGCGCTTGGCACTGAGATATATGCCTTTACTCCAGCCACTTATCTGATAGTGTCGGAGAATTTGTACAACACAGAGACAAACAGTGTTTTGGCAGCAGCCTGATATTTATGGACAAGATGTCTTCTTTGCCGTAAGTCATTTGAGTATATTTTGTTTTATGAGCTTAATTTGGACATCTGGCTCCATCCCATGTCTCTCTCAGGACAGTAAGTTGAAGATGGGAGCTCCAGACAGATAGGCATCAAAGAGACAAGAGGGATTAAAACACAAAACTAAATAAAGCCAAGACAAGGAAGTTCAAGTTGAAAAAGAGTTCAAGGCAAGGCAAGTTCAGAAGGAAAAAAAAATGAATGTGTACACTACATGGCTCTCAGAGGCATGCAGTTTGTTTCTTTCATTCCTCTTATGGGTTCATCCTATTATAGTTTCTCTACATTAGCGAAAGAGGACCTCTTAGCAGCACTTAACCTGCTTGAAGCTGAATTGGATTTGTTGAAGAGGAGTGAGAGAAAACGTCATCTCCTACACAGGTTTTGTCAACACTTAACATTGAAATCTCCTACAGAGGTACAAAAGCAACAAAGCAACAAAGCAACAACAAGGTAAAAGCAACAACTGCCGTAATAGTGATAGGATGTAGTAGTTGAAGCAGTTGAGTTCTTGTACTTCTCCTTGATTAATATTATTTCCAAGCAACAGTACTTTAACTTGAGACTTTGAGTTCTTATTGGACCTCATCAAACAACCATATAAATTGCTTACTAGTTTTTTTCACAGCTAACTACTGCAGAGCCAGATGCATTGAATTTATTATAGCTTTGCACTCATCCACAATCTTTACCTTACCTACCTTACCTCCATTTGGACATGGAAAGTTCACAGGGTCTCATCTATGACTGGACTGTTCTGCAAAGTCATAAAGAATGTTGTAAAGAATATTTCTTTTCAGATTAAAACCTTTAAACCTACTTATGAAATTCTAAAATTGTGGGGTCTGGTGGAGGCAAAAAAATGCTGCTGAATCTATAAATCCTTTATTTTGGTATTTTTTCATGTCATGCTTTTTGCAGGAAAAATACAAAAACATTTTGTGACCAGTTGGTATCATCTTATTCCAGTGTAAATTTGCCTAGTTTCATATCAATTTTTATAAACTGGAATTTTTATTATAGTATATATTCGTGGTAAATGTCGGTCCATGTTGTGAATTTTCTCAATAATCTAATCCTAATAATCCTAATCCTAATAATCATCTACTTACAGAAAGATTTATTTGTAATGCTAGAAATTTTTTAAATGTTTTGTTTAATACATTTTTTGGAACATCATTATAATAAAGTAGAAGGATATATGATGGATTCAGTAAAATTAAAATAATTGACCAAAAGTGATGTGCCAGGTTTACTGAAATGATAACTGGGAAGGACATTTGAATAAGGGTTTATGTAAAATAAAGTGCTGCCATAATGAGACTCAATTGTTACGTCATTGTTTATGTATTTTTTATTGTAACTGTGGTATTTTTTGTCAGTTAAAAAAACGTTGTCCACTTGTCTTGGTACATTTATATATTCCATTGTGCTATACTGTACATTATTAATCCTTACAAACCTGATGAATCTAGTCTGTGAGTTTGTATGTTTTGTTATTATTGTAAGCATGTACCATATTTACAACACCATCATTTAAAGGCTACCATTGGCCTTTAGCAATTATCCTGTTAATACTCAGATGAGTGCACAAAATGCTTAAGGTCAGAACACAGATTCATTGTTAGAGCTGTAGCGATATGGTCAAAACCATGGTAATCAGCAGATCAGTGGACATGCAAGTAATTACAGTAATGACTGATAAACAAACAAGATATGGTTAGAACTGCTCATAAAGGTATATTATGTAACTTCAAAGAATATATTTAAATTTGTAAATTTGTCCTCTGCATTTGACTCATCCTTCAATGCCAAATGTGTTCATAATTTAGAAATGCAACCAGAAATGTATAATAAACACAATATGTAATAAAGCCTTTCAAAACAAGGCTACAATAAAAACACTTAGCATAATCCAGATCTTAAAGGTCACCTCATTAACAGGTCACTGTAATGCTAATCGTGACATTAAAGCTCTTTTCTGTAATATTTAGGCTTGCATAATGATGAGAACAGCCCAGCGGCGAGGGCATGCACACTTTAAAGAACGCGGATACAGGCTCTCACCAGACGCTCCAGGCCACTGACATGTTCCTGACCTTGTAAACCAGATGGACAGTGAGGGAAAAGGAAAGAAAGGGTGCAATAATTAATGTAGGAGGCCCTCTACTGGTAATGAGCGGTAAGGCAGTCAGTAATTAGGAAAGTGTAGGAAATGTGAGCCACTTCCAGCAATACAGTCCTTTTTAATAACAACGGTAAAAACAGTTTGTGGTTTGGAGCCAAAGCGAGCATGTACAGTAGTAGGCCAATTAATGTACAATACAATCTGTAAATACATAAGCACATTATATAGAACAATAAAACCAAGGATGGATAGAATTAGGGTTTAAAATAGCTGAGGTCCACTCGTTTCTCAGTTAAGAGGCAAATCTGTAACAACTGCTTCCTCCCATGTTCACTAATGCACTGGATTAGATTAAAACATGTGGTCCTCACAACAGCAGCCAGCCTTTACAGCCGAAACATGAAATTCACTAACCAGCATGAAATGGGAACTCAAGTCCGTGGATTAACCAACAAATGGCTTTTAGCGGAAGGCGAGCAAATGCCTGTAAATAAACAAGACGTGGTCACTGCAAAAGAGTAAAATATATTGAGAAAAGAAACTGTGCAGGAATTATAACTTAACTTGAAATGAATATTTCTCCCAAACCAAACTGTGCCAGTAGCTTTTGTGCTGCTAAACCACTGTGTAGGAAGAAATACAATCCGAACATTCAGTTTATCATTGTATAGGCCTCAACCGTGCAAGAAAATGTCTCCAACTTAATCCTTCAAGTTTTACATGAATGGTTGGTCCACTGCACCACTCATTCTAGTTTTATAAACAAAATCAGCATTACACCACTGTTCGGTCCAAAAAGCATCAGTTAAAAATGGCCGTTTCATTATAAGGCCACTAGTTGGAAAAGTCTCTCCCAATGGTCCAGGTTGGTACCTCTCCAGTCCACATGGAAGTCCTTAAACGATTTGGCAATACCCCTTTGAAACAGCAAGTAACCTTAAGTATATCTGTCTTCAGTCAGTAGAGCGCCACGTCAGTAGTTCTTGAAAAGTCAAAATCTTTGCTACAAACTTAGTGATAAAAGGTCTGTGAGAACTGCCGCTCCTGTCAGTCAAACATGGAGAGGGGGCAGTGTAGGAGCATACACAGATGGCCCGGTTGTGTTAGCTTATGTAATAGGCTGTTAGGGGGAAGCCATTTTGACAGACTGAGGCGTTCTGTCCCATGTCCACGGCGCATAGTGACAGGAGGTGCTCAGACGTCAAGGCGACACTCACACAGCTCCTTGTAGATCCGCTTTCGGATTCGAGGCATGTCTTCCTGACTGAAGCGGAAAGGCTGCTTCACTGACAGACACCGGCAATACTGAGAACACAAAGACAATCAACGCTTATACAGTATACATTTTCCAGAGTAAAAGTCAAGCAGTTTTAAGGTAGATTTTGAAGTTTTTTTGTAATACACACATTTATTATGGTCAGATGGGGAAATCTGTCATGTTAGAGCAGGTAGAAAGCATAAAACACATATACATGTAGAGTATAATGGTAACAAATAACTAATTGATTCATTTTCAGCCCCTTATTCCCGTTATGAGTAATTGGTTCCTGGAGCCTGTCCCAGCAGCTATGGGCCTTAGGCAGGGTACACCCTGGACAGGGGCCTGTTAGTTGCCGAGCCAACATAGAGACATGCACAGACAGACAACCCTAACAAATAATATAAACAACAGATGGATATTGATGTACAAAGTCTTGACTGAACAATTAAAAAACAATTTAACAATATTGTAATGTTGATTTGAAAAATACCCATTAGAACTAAAGCAACTTATAGGTGCTATACAGTATTACGCAAGATGCAACTTTAACCTTCCTACCATGTAATAATATTGTTCCTTTACCAAAAACATACCTGGAGTTGTGTTTGGTTTCATTCACACCTGTTTGAGTAATCCTGTATTCTCTGGCGCTGTTTTTCTGAGGCTTTGAAATGTTCGGCTTTCCACAAACCTCCAGCCTCTCCTTTGAACCCCCACCCACTCCAGGAAGCGCTGACAAATCAAACAAACCCTCTACGCCCGGTCTGCACTCATTCATTTATTCAATAAACTGTGTACAGATCTGCTTCCAGTGATTCCTCACAGCCATTTTTCATTTTGGTGTAAAATGACATCATACAAAAAATTAATTTCATTCTTTTCTCTCCTTTTCTGTTACCTATTTCTTTATGGCAGTAGTAAAAAAAATATTTTTTACTTTTTCTTTTAGTCAGAAAATGTTTTATAGGTTGTAAAAGGTGCCATGCTGCTCTAGAGGTGACTAGGATTGGTTTAAAAATATAAATAAAAGCATAATATAGCCCCTTTAATGTAACTACAGTGGGGCAAAAAAATATTTAGTCAGCCACCAATTGTGCAAGTTCTCCCACTTAAAAAGATGAGAGAGGCCTGTAATTTTCATCATAGGTATACCTCAACTATGAGAGACAAGATGAGGAAAAAAAAATCCAGAAAATCACATTGTCTGATTTTTAAAGAATTTATTTGCAAATTATGGTGGAAAATAAGTATTTGGTCAATAACAAAAGTTTATCTCAATACTTTGTTATATACCCTTTGTTGGCAATGACAGAGGTTAAAAGTTTTCTGTAAGTCTTCACAAGGTTTTCACAAACTGTTGCTGGTATTTTGGCCCATTCCTCCATGCAGATCTCCTCTAAAGCAGTGATGTTTTGGGGCTGTCGCTGGGCAACACGGACTTTCAACTCCCTCCAAAGATTTTCTATGGGGTTGAGATCTGGAGACTGGCTAGGCCACTCCAGGACCTTGAAGTGCTTCTTACGAAGCCACTCCTTCGTTACCCGGGCAGTGTGTTTGGGATCATTGTCATGTTGAAAGACCCAGCCACGTTTGATCTTCAATGCCCTTGCTGATGGAAGGAGGTTTTCACCCAAAATCTGATGATACATAGCCCCCTTCATTCTTTCCTTTACACGGATCAGTCGTCCTGGTCCCTTTGCTGAAAAACAGCCCCAATGCATGATGTTCCCACCCCCATGCTTTACAGTAGGTATGGTGTTCTTTGGATGCAACTCAACATTCTTTCTCCTCCAAACACGACGAGTAGAGTTTTTACCAAAAAGTTCTATTTTGGTTTCATCTGACCATATGACATTCTCCCAATCCTCTTCTGGATCATCCAAATGCCCTCTAGCAAACTTCAGATGGGCCTGCACATGTACTGGCTTTAGCAGGGGGACACGTCTGGCACTGCAGGATTTGAGTCCCTGGCGGTGTGTAGTGTGTTACTGATGGTAGCCTTTGTTACTTTGGTCCCAGCTCTCTGCAGGTCATTCACTAGGTCCCCCGTGTGGTTCTGGGATTTTTGCTCACCGTTCTTGTGATCATTTTGACCCCACGGGGTGAGATCTTGCGGGGAGCCCCAGATCGAGGGAGATTATCAGTGGTCTTGTATGTCTTCCATTTCCTAATAATTGCTCCCACAGTTGATTTCTTCACACCAAGCTGCTCACCTATTGCAGATTCAGTCTTCCCAGCCTGGTGCAGGTCTACAATTTTGTTTCTGGTGTCCTTTGACAGCTCTTTGGTCTTGGCCATAGTGGAGTTTGGAGTGGGACTGTTTGAGGTTGTGGACAGGTGTCTTTTATATAGATAACCAGTTCAAACAGGTGCCATTAATACAGGTAACGAGTGGAGGACAGAGGAGCCTCTTACAGAAGAAGTTACAGCTCTGTGAGAGACACAAATCGTGCTTGTTTGTAGGTGACCAAATAATTATTTTCCACCATAATTTGCAAATAAATTCTTTAAAAATCAGACAATGTAATTTTCTGGATTTTTTTTTCCTCATCTTGTCTCTCATAGTTGAGGTATACCTATGATGAAAATTACAGGTCTCTCTCATCTTTTTAAGTGGGAGAACGTGCACAATTGGTGGCTGACTAAATACTTTTTTGCCCCACTGTAAATATGTATTATGGCGGCACCACTTAGAAAGTAGACTGTGTACTAAACTTTGCATGGGCACATTTTAAGTACAACATTTCTCTATTTCTCAAGCACAGGATTTCACAAGATCTTTTTCATTCATTTACTTTCTACTGCTTGAGTGTTGCAGGGAGCTGGAGCCTATCCCAGTTCTTTGGCACAAAAAGCCATATTCATTTATAGGGAATGAATGTGAGATCCATGTTTTTGGACATGGAGTACATCCAAAGGTGCCAACTGGCATGAAGATCAATCACACAGCCTTCTCGCTGTCGGGCGGGGGTGCTAACCACGCAACCACTACGCCCCCTCTAATAAGAGCTTGTGATCATTACCTCTATCTCCGAGATTTGTTTTTGTCAGACTTGGTTTGTTTGTCTGTCTGTTAGCGAGATAATGTCAAAGATATTAATTCCATGTGTCAGTAAAGAAACAAATGATTGCTTTTTGGTGTGGGGATGTGCTTTCAAAGTGCTTCTAGTTTATACAAAGTTTGAGCAAGCTAAGTGCAAAGACTCCTGTAGATATCTAAAGGTCTTAAGTTTTTCTGAACTCCTCGTCAATGTGTGACTGAATAATGATCATCACTTCTGTCCAAAACTAGGACATGAAAGACACCCGAGACACAGCGCCACTTATTTCCCAGATAAAGATAGAAACTAGAAAGAAAGGCCAATGGAAAGAACTCAACAGCAGGTGAAATGTGGCAGAATAATGTCTCACCTCAAGGACAAAAGCTCCACAGTCGCTGTCATTTTTCTGCTGAGGGATCCCCTGAGAACACACAAGTCCAAAAAGTCTAACAGAGAACAAGCAGAGGATATGAACTCCACAGCAGTCACTTTGGTGTGGATGTGATAGTAATGTTAGCCTAGAGGACATATTACAAAGTTAGACCAATGTGTGTATAAAGTCAAATAATTAAAAGTGATTCAGTGTAGCAAAAGTCACTCGTTCATTTCTCTACTGGGGCTGGGGAAGCTGGAGCCTTTCACAGGTGCTTTTGGTGAGAGGTGAGGGAGCTCCATGGACAATGGCCAGTTAATAGCAGGACAAACATTTAGAGTACACATGCACAGACAATCTTTAACACTCACATTAATATACTATGGGCAATTTAGAGTCATCTGGTTGCTGTCAATTCAAGTCGGGTTTCCAGAAAATTGCAATTGGTCTGGAAAAATGGACTTTGGTGGAAATAGGTTGTGCATCTGAGAGGTTCTTGCCCTTAGCTAAGACAATATTTGGCCAGGCTACATTTAACATATGCACATACATGTCTTTGGATACTGGGAGGAAGCCAGGGAACCCATGGCAGACTTCATAAAGAAAGCCCTAATAGAAAATGCAACCTTCTTGCTTTAAGGTAGGAGTTTTTACCTCTGTGGGCCCCTTAGTTTAGATTTAATTACATTTGGCCAGAAATATGTTTAGACAAATTGTACACCATCTTTACCTTAATTATGGTGATCCTCCAGCCCTTCTGGAAAGCTGCCTGTTTTTTCTCTTTGGCTTCAGACAGAAGATACTTCATTATGTTCTGTAATAACATGTGAATATTCAGATTTTAACTAGAATTAAATATATGATTAATAGATAGGAGAAACAAAATAAACAAAGTAGCATTAAAACCACAAACATGACATCTTTGCGTGATCTGAGCAAGCTGAGCAAGACACAGATTCATGAAAGCACTCACTTCTGTGGTGTGTCTGAAGACGATGCCTTGGCTGTCGTAGTAATTGATGGTTTTGGTTGCCATACTGACTGTAACGAGAGACCAGTGGATCTCTAAATGAATGGGAATTAGCACCAGCCACTTGGAAAACAGGTCAACCTGAAATCAATAAACATAAGCAGTCAATGTAATACATATTAATGTTCATGCTGAAGTGAATAAGGCACAATACAAAGGTTTAACTCTTAGACAAGACTTGATTATAATTTTACATATTCTGCCTTACTTTTTTAGTCCATCTCTTCACACCCTCATAACCCTTGGCAACCAGCTGCTTGTGGAAAAAGCTGTTGAAAAAGTGAACCTGCAAGAACAAATCAATAAAACCAATTAACACATTGCAGTAAAACGCTTGAATAAAACTTAACATAATCCAATTAGATCTCATGGCATTTCAAACTACTTTGCGCATGTGCTGTAAAGACAGTATCAAATGGGGCTCTACAGAAGCTTGTATTTTAGTGTACAGATATTCTTACCTTCTGTTCTGTTGCCTCCATGATGAGTTCTCCATACATGTTGATAATCTATCAAAACAACAGACAGATAAATTAATTCCTCAGTCACACTTGTGTTATGACACAGTGTTGTTTATATTAACATTTTTGTGTTGATACTACAGTGAAGCCCAAAATTATTCATACCCCTGGCAAATTCTGACTTAAAGTTATTTTCATTCAACCAACATGCAACTTTTTGCTCAAATGTACAAAAAAAGCTGAGAAATATTTTTTTCCACAATGATACCTCTTGTACATTGTCTTATTATCTTTTGGGAGAAGCCTGTGTCATTTCCGGTCAAAAAAAACTTGCTGGTTGAATGAAAGTAACTTTAAATCAGAATTTGCCAGGTGTATGAATAATTTTGGGCTTCAGTGTAGGTACAGCTGTTTGCCCGAAAAACTAGAGGGGTTAGCGGATCAAGCCTTGTGTCCTAGGGCAAGACACTTCCCCCACCATGCCTCCTGTGTGTGTGTGGTCGGAGAGGCAGTAAGTGCAGAATGGCTGCCACATCTCCGTCAATCTGCCCTAAGGCTGTGGCTACAGAAGTAACTTACTACCACTGACCTAATTGTAAAGCGACTTTGAATGACTAGAGAAAAATGACACTTTGAAACTGATACAAGCGAGAGACCAAAACAATGTGACTAATTCATTATACACACATAATTTCGATTTTTGTAATTAGCTACTATGGCCCCATTATAATGGCCCTCACACCACATATGATGTTATCATTTATCCCCAGCCACTGAAGCTCAACAACCCCAAGTCTTTTCGTACCTGATCGTTGAGCCAGTTCTGCTCCTCTAATGTTCCAAGGTCTTCCAGACTCAGCGTGTGCTTGTTATGCGCCACCATGAACCCTGCCACAGGCGCAGAGGCCAATCCTGCCCTGTACCGACTCACCTCCTTCTTAATGTCTAGTCCCCTAAGACAAACAAAGAACAGAAAATTACATTTTGAAATGTATGTATTAATTGATCTCATATGAAAAGAGGTAATATTGTTAGAGAAAATTAAAACAATCAAAAATCCGTGGTCAAGTTTCAATTGCTGTAGAAAGTGGTTTGCATATTGAGATGAGCTTAAGGAGTCAAATGTCTACCAGGGAACAGTATTCTCACAATGAATTTTAGAGATCATTCTGTATTCGTAAGTATTCGTAAAACCTGAATACACATTTAAATTCAGATTCATTTATTAATGACCACACAAATTGGTGGAATTTGCTTCAAGTACTGCATGACAACCTCACATCATGTGTCAGAAAATAAAAAACAGAACAAGCAACAGAAACAAAAACCTTACAAACTGACAAATAAATACAGAACAGATTGATCTTCAGTTAATGATTTGATTTAGCGCCTGGAAGCCTGTTGGGGAAAAAAACTATTTTAAATCTGACTGCTTACTCCTTACCAACTTAAGTTGGTAGGGACCTGTAGCATCTTCCAGAGGGCATGAGTGTGAACAGGTGATGAGCAAGATGTGTGATATAATTTTTATTAATGTGTCTATTTACAGCGTGTCTATGGATGGGTAGTTGTGGCCTTTGATTTGGATGATTTTGTCTATTATACGTTGCAGTTTTACACATAAGTGAACTGAGTTAGATGTTTGTGCATACTTGTTATTGAGGTCACATTTGCCTTTAATCTTCAAATGTTCCACAACATCGGTCTCAGAGAGAGGAATGAAACTGCCATACTTCACATAAAAGCTCTCGAGGAACTCTGGTGAGACAAAACAAAATCAGCAAAGGACAACAGCATAATCCCTTGTAATTAGTATTTAACAGTATAGTATGATAAAATGGAAATTAAATAATGAGTCATTTAAACTAATGCTGTAGTCACCAATGATACACCAAAAAGAAAAAAACATTATGACCACCTGCATGGTATGCAGCCCCATACACAACAAACTACAATAAAATGTGTACCCCTTTCTATCAAAATCATTGATTTCTTCAGCAATTTGAGCTACCCTAGATCAAACCATAAACCTTCTGGCTACTGGACAACCACTGCTACCCCAAAATAAAAGTTGCATATGCTAGAAATGTTTTATATAATTAAAGGATGTACCTGAGTCTTATATGATCTTACCATGGACTATATCAATAAGTTGCTCCAAACACTCTCTTTCAGCTAATTCTTGTCTCTGCGTTTCGTCATTTAACTGCTCTCCGCCCGTGTCCTCTGTCTGATGCGCTTTGTCCCACGTTCCCGACTGACAGTACAACCTATGGTCTCGCAATGCCCACGGGTGATCCTCACTGGTCACTGATACAGGCCCATGGGATGGGAGAGGAACCGCAGCTGGATGGGATGTCTCCAACTCCATAAAAATAATATCCTGACTATTGTCTGTTGCTGCGGTGGTGGTGTTTCCATTTGATAAAGTCAGCGGTATAGAGTCTGTTTTATCAGAGGTCTGGTCTATTAATATCAAGTCAACAGCTGAGGTATCTCCTGACTTTGTACCAGTCTGCAATGGTCCATTTTTTGCTTGAGTTACACCTATAATGTCATCTTTACTACTGCTCTCAAGTCCATTTGTAGACAGTTTTAAGGGTCCATTTTGTGATGCAGACTTCAGGTCAGTCTGCTCCTCATGCTCCAACTTTGCCTGCTTGTTTCCTACCAATGAAATTTGGACATTTGTTGAAGAACTTAAAACATTATCATCTTCAATTTTCCTTTTAATTTCACCTGCTGTTGACACAGTGGGTTCTATTACTTGGCTGCTTTGAACCACAACTCCTTCTGTCTTATCCAAAACCTTCATCTCAACATCAATACTAGAGACACCTTCCTTTCCTGTCAGTCTCTCCTCATTTTGTGTATCTGTTTCCTCGGTGGAAGCCCAGTTCAATATTAGCCCATCCTGTTTGGGGAAGTGCAATTGTACAGAGTTTTGTGACGGACTATCAGCTCCCATTATAGTACCTTCAACTTCATCAAAGTTGTCATTTGTCAAGTCAAAAGTCTTAATTTGCGCCAGGAGTCCTCCAACCTTCCTTTTAGGAGTGTCTTCCAGGTAGTTACCACCTCCCCTACTTCTCGCTCTTCCTCTGGCCCGTCCCCTTCCTCTGCCTGGGATCTGGACATTGTGTCCCTTGCTGTTTGGGCCACAGCAGTCACAAGACTTAGGCGTCCTTTTCCTGCCTGATGTGCGGCCATTGACTACTGGCTGAATGGAAGTCGGTGATAAAGTGGACAAGGCAGATGCTGAATCTGAATCATTGCTGTTGGGAGTTTCAGGGTGAACAGACACTGGAGAAGAGACATCAGCTGAATCCGAGTTAGAGGTAAGTTTAGCGAGTGTCTGGGTTAAGGCCTGCTCTGTACTGTGTGCAGATGGAGGCACGAGAGGAGGTGCAGTGGTAGAAGCTGGTAAAGGCAGTGCAGACGTTGTGTTCATTGACGAAGAAAAGCCGCTGTGAACCATGACGTCCTCCTTTGGCTCTTAAACCCCATCCCCAACACCTCCCCAGTTCACTTGTGTGTCCTCTCCTCCTGCTTGCTCCTTATATTCCACCAAATTATCAGGTAGTTATTCTTCTATGCAATCCTTGTAATGTAAACAGCTGTTCAAATCTTCTTCATTCCAAGAGGTCAGTAATATACCAGCATACAGAAACATCAGTGGGTCCTTACAGCATCTCCTACCACAGAAAAAAGAGAAAATGTCATTATAATATAGAAGGAGGAAGCAGCTGGAAATGACAAAGCGCAATTTAAAAGTATGCTTGTTATGCCTGTGAAGACTCTCAGTCATCCAGGCTAACTGAATCATAACAAAAATTTTTAAAAATAAGTCATCTGGACTTGGTTTTTAAATTGATGACATTTCACCTCTTAGCCAAGAGGCTTTCTCAGTTCTGAAATTAAACTGGTTAAGAACCTGAGTTCTTTGCTCCTCAACTTTAAAAAACAAGTCCAATCTTTTTAAACATTTTTCTTGTTATGCTTGTACACATGTAGGTACACATACACAATGTGCTGTCCAAACCTTTTTAGTGGGCACTGACAAAACAGCAGTGAAGTACATCTTCAGTTGTCTACACTTGTCAGTGGTAGGCCATCTCCTAAGTAAGCAAAAACAAAAAATAAACATATATGAATATTCAAAATCGACAATTAAGAGAGGAAAACAAAATATACTTTTGCTCTTTATGAATTTTTCCTCACCCTGGTGCAACTTATGTCTGAACTAAACAACAGGTGATTTTTTTATAGAATCACCTCTTTTAATTAACTTGGAAACTTTTATTAATGTACTCAAATTTCACTTGCATAAAACAAGAAAACATAATTGTTGCAAACGTAACTGTGCTATAGAAAAGCAATGTTTTAAGGTTCTGCTAAAAGCAACACAGTAAACATTATAGTCGTATTTCCGTTTATCTGGTGAAAATGAATTCGGATACAAAACCATTCAGGCATTTATATTAAAATCTTTATCTGATTGCATTAGAAAGACTTTTGTGTAAACAACACAGACCGCTGCGCTGTCAGAATTAATTGAGTTAAGAGAAAATTAAACAATGTAAAGCTAAGCGCGTTTAAAGCTAAGTTAAGTCGCATTGGGCCACTTTCTAGCAGTTTAACCATCACTGTGTGAGCGCTAGTGTAAATTAACCAACCAATGTGTTAAATTAAGTTTTGTTGAACGTTTAATTCTCAAGACAGATCTTGAGACAGCACGGTAAGCTGCAGCAAAACAGACGGGAGCACAAAGCAGCAACGGCTCACATTTCCTCCATTTTTAAGAGGAAGTTAATGTAATTCGAGAAAAAAAGGGGGCACCAGCGTTTAAGATAACGATAAATGCAAAAATAAAATGCAAAAGATATTGTAAATAATCTCTGCTCTGTTTATTTGGAGCCTATAAAACAACAATCAGAGTTTGGACTTACCACGATCAGAGGAAACAAAACTGCGGTCGCTCACTGATTACGTCATCACGTCAGGGTCTCTTTGGTTATGCACGTAAAATTCTTTTGTGCCTCTGTCTATCTGTCTACCTGCAAAAAAGAAGAGCTACCCTACTTTTATCCTATTTGCATCAAAGGTCCACCTTAAACTATGAGCATTATTTTTTTTAAATACTTCATAAAGATTACCCACATGGGTCCCCAGTCAGATATGATGTAAATATCTTTATATCAAATATTAGTTTTAATGGTACAGCTCATTATTTAAATTATTTAAAAAAGAAAAAAAAAGAAAAAAAAAGTATAATAATAATAAGCTAAGTTGTTTATATTTACAGTTTTGTTTTGGTTCTAAAACCTTTGTATTACTTCCAGTACCTTTAACTAGTACTTATGCCACTGCTTTGTAATGCTTTGGATTTACTTTTCAGCATACAATCCATTGCAAAATCACTGACAAGACACAAAATGGATCCTTTATTTCCCTTTAATTACAAAACATTACAGAAAAAACAATAAATAAATCTAACAAGAGAAATGTAAATGACTTAAGTACAAAAGTATGATAATGACATAAAAAGAAAGATTAAATAAAGAAAGGTTCTCAGTCATTTTAAAGCAAAAACAGATTTATAAGACAAAGCAGTCAACCACAGGTATAGCTAATAAGAAAATGTCACATTTAGTGTAACGTGCAGCCTACAATTTTTATTTCTATTTTGCAACAATCGAAAATGTTTGAAAAAAAATCGACATGTCATTTTATTTTTCATCTAAATCAGCTAATGGCATCTATACAATACTATTTGTACAAAGTCAGTGCTCAATTAATATTATTTACCTCCATAATGAAAATAAGCATGCATGTGTCTATACAAGTGCCCTTGGGCTTTGTTTCTGTTGAAAATCCTGCATTTACAGAGATTATAACTTTTTGGAATTTCACACCAACAAATGAGAAAAGTTGACTGCAATGTATATGAAAAGGTACAAAGGTAGTATGCAGTGTGTCACATGTGTGCGTTAAAATTACAGTTTAAAGCTTATTTACATTTAAAGCAAACTAAGTGATGTTTTGGGTCACAATACGCAATAAGTACGTCAGTTTATGGGTGATGCTGTTGTATACTGCATGCGTTTGGTGGAGTCATTTAAAGGGGCCATATTGTGCTTATATTTTTCTTTTTAAACCAATCTTGGTCGCCTCTGGAACAACACTACACATAAAAGAAAACGTTTCCAATAGTTACGTTACTATAAAGAAATAGGAGAGGGCAGCAGAGTGCATCTCTGTTATAGTCCTTTGAACAGAAATGGAGGGAAAAAAAAGCTTTTTACTCCCTTGAACTTTTTGTATGATGCCATTTTACTAGAAAATGAAAAAAAGCTGTGAGGAGTCAGTGGAAACAGAGCTGTACCCTTGGTCAATGCTTCCTGGAGTGGGTGGGGCTTTGTGGAACAGAGAAACTCAGCTCCACAGAATACAAGTTTACTCAAACAGACATGAATGAAACAAAACATAACTCGAGGTATGTTTTTGGTGAGGGAACAACATGGTATATTATAACATGGTAGAAAGCACACACAAAAAAGCATAATATAGCCCCTTATAAGACTTATTGAAGTGATTGTACTATGTCACTCACATCTCACTCTCAAGTCATTTGAAATATAACTGTATGTCAGCTGGCCTGAGTCTGGCGGTAGTGATTTAGTAAAAACAACATTCTTAATGTAAAAAGCATTAAAGACAAGGAAAAAAATACAATCAATTCAAAAAGATGCTCCTCGTCAATAAAGAAAAACAATGAGCTTCACTTGAACTTGGTTTTGAAGGTGACAGTGATGCAGTAGACTTTGGCAGCTGAGGTCTTTGAACCTACAAAAGATTATTGGCATAATTAAAACACACCAAAATGTGAAAATATCCTGTTTTCGGATTTAATTTTTTTTACAGTATTTAAGAAGGTGATACCTATCAAAGTGTGGCATGGATGACTGGAGTGTGTATGGTTTTGGAGACTGCGGCGCCTGTGCTTCCCCCTGTTGTTAAGATTTGGAGTTGCAGCTGGTAGACACTGTCAGGTTGAAGGCCTGACACTATTACCGACCTCTGAGACTGAAAATAAAAAGGAAATCGGTTAAAACAACAACAACAACAACAACAACAACAAAGCACTCATGATTAACCATCATTATAGAACTCTATGTCTCACCGGTGCAATCGTCTGAGTCTGAGAGATGAGCGTGTCTTCTTCTCTCGAGGTGCTGGCAACCTGTGACTGTAGTGTCCATGTGAACTGAAACCCCTCCACAGCGGAAGGGTCCAGGGCTTGTTGGGACATCCTCCAACGAAACGTGGAGAGAAGGGTCCCATTTACTTGTTGAAAGTCTGCTGTGAGACGCTCAGGGCGCAGTACCACCTTTCTGCCCAACAGGTGGTGCTCTAACACAAATAAAATAGATAAAGAACGTTACACTCAGTACCTGATGATGAATATCGGTACTTTTGCTGGTGTGCAGTGTTTGTGAAATCAAATTACTCTTGAGATGCTGTAACAGGCCAGGAAAATATCATGACTGCACATGCTGTTTTTGAGAGACAATAGGAACTGTGCTCTTTTTACTCCTGTATTCTACAGATGGAAACCCTTTGCATAATGTGCATCAGTTTTCTAAACCTTTTTTGTTATTGGTGAATTGGTGAATCTAAATTGTGAGGGTGAATATTTTCTGTGAGTAGATTTCTCAAAGTTTCAAGCCCCACGGCTCATTGTCCATGGTTCCCAGCCATTGGCTCATAGTTGCTGGGTAAGGCTCCAGCCACCCACCACGCCTAAACAGAGCTTTTTGGCTTTAGCTGGTCATGCAGTATTACTGCTGGCTCTTGATTGGTTCTAATGTCTGTTTTGTACATGTTTTAGGTATGAATCCACTCAAATATATTGTTTAGCTTGGGCTCCTTTTTCAGTATCACTATTTAAAATTCTATATTTAATACTTTCACCATTAAATAAGCGGAAACAACAAATCTAACTTACTGGGTTGGGGCTGCCACAACTAACAAGTTAGCTTATTAGATGAGGTTTTGTTGCAGATTTTTTTCTCAGTTTTTTGCTAATCAGCTGAACAGGTCACCCATGTTACTGACTGAAGTGGTTGTTTTCAGATCCTGCAATATGATGATGTCACACGCTCAGATGGGGGGCAGGAGCTGGTTCCACAATACAGGTTAGATGGTATTTTCATAGGAAAAATCCCAAAGGGAATTTCACAAATGTTAAACCTAATGTTAAACCCACAATCTTGCTATATTTATCTGCATATTAACAATAGACATTTTGCCTGCCCCCATCTCAACACTACAGGGCTATAGAATGTTGCAACATTATCTGAAACCCATGCCCAAATGTAGGGTTAGGGTTATTTTTAATTTTATATAAACATATTGCTCTTAAATCTCCTTTTAGTTGGTCCTGGGGTTAAACTCTAATTATATGCATTAACAACTTTTCTATTGACTTTGTTTACCTTCTGTGGTGCAGGCTAGAGTCTTTCCTCCCCGGAGCCTGACGGAGGAGCAGCTCGGAGTCGTAACCCAAGCAACCGCCTCTGATCCAGGGTCAGACTTCATCGCCACGGCAACCTGGTACTTACAGGCAAACAGCAGACCCGTGATGGTGTGATGGGTGCCCTGAAATGTGAGAAAGGAAAGATTAGGTCAGGTTGGCATTTGTTAAAAATGACCTATCACAGTTCTTACTGAAACATACATATTACTTCAGAGCTCTATTCTCAGTGTAAAGCAGCGGTTGCCAGGTCTGCATTCTGGCAGTTTGCGACGGTGAGAGATAACGTAACTGTTTAGAGAAGGCTTCAACTTCAATAAACTCCACTCATGTTCTGTGACCTCAGACAATTACACACCACTTTTTGATATTTATCAGCGCACTGGCTTTGTGATTATTTTTGACATGGGGTTAGCAGCGGGACGTCAGGGGCTCAACACTCAACCACTTTTCTCTATGCTCCACTTCGTTACATGATACAGTGATGGTGATTTTATGGGATTTACTGTATTTTTGTAGCATGTGTCGATATGTGTTTGTTAAATATTTTAACACTGACTATTCCAAAAACATCACAGTCATATCACAGCCAAAAATAACAGTTAAGCTGGGGACACACTACACGATTTTTTTGCCCGATTTTATAACGATTCACAGTTGCAGCGAGTCTTTACCAGTCAACAACAGTTGCAGGGAATCGTAATCACCAGTCGGCCCTGAAATCCGTTAGTGTGTGATGTTCAAAGACTCGAATTGTTAAGTGTGTACGCCGCAAAAACCTGGCCTGACATCAGTCGCAAGCAATCCAACATGTTTGAATTTTAAAGCCGACTCTGGACACTCCTGTAGTGTGGGCTGTTTACAGATCCAACTGGGAATTCATGGAGTCCAGCGGCCAATGAAAAACAGTTGATGGGACACAGGAAATAGCGTCAGGATGCAGATGAAGGAACAGGAAGCGGCGGGAAAATATAAGCGGAAATTTGAAGAAGAAGAAAACATAAACAATCATGGCAAACATCGAAGAAAGTTGAGCGCTACCCAAGCGAAACTAGATACATAGCCGTTTTTACTTTCCCTTTTTCCAAACAGATAGCTACGCACACAACAGCAACAGCGTCCCAGGGAGCGTCCATGTTTGTTTAGCGTTTAGTTCTCGCGAGTTCCCCGCCAGAGTTTGCTGCGTTTGTTTGGCGTCAGTTGTAGTTACAGATCTTGTAGTGTGTGAGGCGCAGTCGTTAAATCTGTGAGCCCCAGTCTTTCAGTCAGTCAGAACTAAATTTGCTGAAACCAGTCAGTTAGTGTGTGCTCCTAGTCTTTTCAGAATCTGTAATGACTGAGAAAATCGTGTAGTGTGTCCCCAGCTTTAGTGATAAATACAATCAATTTCAATTCAAGTCATTACATGTATATTGTTACTTGTATATCACTTAGTATTTTTAGAATTCTAAAACTAAGATTTTTAATAGTTATTCCTGTTTGGGGTTGAGAGTGGCTGGAGCCTGACCCAGCAACTATGGGCCTGAGGTGAGGAGCACCTTGGACAATGGAAAGTGAGCTGTAGAATGGTATCCCAGTGACCTTGGCCTAGCTTGTATTTTCCATCTGTGGGCCTTTTCTAATTAAGTTAAACAAAGACATTTTTAAAGAATCCTTAGACCCATCTATGTATTTCTAAACTGTGTAATTTCAGAATATAATAAAAGTTAGATTCTTATTTCTTAACCTATACTAATTTCTTAGCCTATACTAGAACTACTATATTCAAAATAATACTATATAGAAAATACAATACAATGTGGCATGAAGACTAGTTCTAGTGTAATCTGGACAAGAATATGTTGAGATCTTTTCTATTCTACAGTGCTTTTACAAATTAAACTTGCATTAGTGTGTATAACTTATATAGATATCTCACGTAATCATTACTAATTCAGATCCATAACATAAAACCCATACAACTCTCCATTTGATTGTCATTAAACTAGAAAAGTCCCACTAACAATACAAATCTGTAGTTCAAGTATTGTCCACACTGAGGGCCCCTCTTGGAAGCAGGAGAAATGTAAAGAACATTATAAATAAGCATATGTTTACCTGCACAGTTGTTGTTCTCTCCTCACTGCTAACATTATTAGTGCAGGTATGTGGAAACCAGCGCAGGGTGTACGGACCGGGATGTCTCTGTTTGGCTGTAACACATAGGACAAAGACAAAGTTCAGACGTGCATAGTTTCCACATGTACACGCTCTTGTCATCTGAAGGTGAATTATGGAGCATGAAACATCTGAAAACACCAGGATGAGCTCTGTGTTTGAGCGGCACGCCTCGCTGACAGTTCCAGCTCTGTTCTGGCTCTAACCACTAAAGCAGAGTTGGGTGTGGTGATGTATGGTGAGGTGTGTTCATCCCACTGGTAATTCATGCTGTAGGTACACTCTTGAAAATATGTATTATGTAAAGTAGTCACATTTGATTCAAACTCTAAACCATTTTGACACCATATTTGTTTTATACTGGATTATGGGATTGCAAAATGTTAGTAAACAGAAGGGACGTAGCATTTTTACTGTATGAAAAAAAAAAAAAACTCCTGACCAACATGTGTTACAGAAAGACATTCTTTAAAGGTGCAGTGTATAAACTGCAAATATAAATGTCACCTCACATTCCTCCTGTCTGTGGGCACGTCTCAGTTCTTGGGATTTGCCTCCTCAAAGCCTTGACTCTTAGAGAGAAGACAGAGATGGTGACTCCTATGAGAGTCTCTCCACTGTGGGTTTGAGGAGGCAAATCCTGAGAACTGAGACCACTGTTTTGTGAGAGCATATGGTAGCCCTGCAGGGACATACTGTTGTGTATGAACAAACCCATAGAAAATGAAATAATAGGTTTATGCAAGATTGTGTTTGAAACCCTAAATGTGCTTGCTTCCAGCAGTGCTCCTTTTGTCTGTCCTAAGCTTAGCTGAAGATTTGTTGAGGTAAATATAGTATATCATACAGTATATACAATGCCCTCCAGCACTGACACCCTTGGTAAATATGACAGCATTGTTAGCTATTTTGTTCAAAATATTAACAAAAAACTCTCCTGTCACTGTAAAAACACAATTGTAAACACATCTCAGTTTAATTAAAACTCACTATTATTACTCACTATTATTGGCACTCCTATAAATTCACGAGTTAAATGTTTTCTGAAGTATATTTCAAGTGATTTCTAATTTTGTTTTGTAAACCTGGGAGACAAGGAACAGGAAATATTCCAACCACGACTTTCTAACATCAGGGCATTAATTAAAAAAATTAAGTGTTATGAGTCAGCCTGGAAGAGGACTTGTGTCTATCTTGTCTCAGTGGAGGAGGATGGTTTGAGTGGCCCAAAAATCTCCACGAATCACTGCTGCTGGAGAACAAATTTTTATCAAGGATGCCAATATTAGTGGAGAGCACTGTACTTTTTAAAGAGGAGGAACTTTGAGTACTGGATGAAACACAAGCTAGTGAATGTCTACCACGATTTGTTTTAGCCAATAACAAACAGCTGCAGTAGTAAAACAATATCTGTTGGATGATTTTTATGTTTTTTGCAAATGTATGTTTTTTTTCTGCTTCACCATATTTGTTTACAAATATTGATAAAACCTCAAACCCAGGCACTTGCGACAATACTGCTACACTATTGACCCAAAAAAGTGAGAGAAATTATTTTAAAAGAATTTGAAAATCAGTTTTACCATTTAATGTAGCTAATATATTTATTTATCTAATATTTATGCTTCAAATGCTTTCAACATAAAAACTAAATATATAGTCCAAGTGACCTTTGGGTCCTAACCCACCATTTGGGAACCACTAATATATTACATAGTATATTATATATAGTATATTACACAGCTATACCTTTACCTTTAACTAACCTCTGTAAGCTGTTTTGACCATTGTCCTAAAGGAGGTGAAAACTTTTTGAGTCTGCAGAATAGTTTACCCATAACCAAAATTCCCTTTCACATTTTATTGATGACTGCTTATTCAGCAGAAGCTTTTGGTTCCTCTCTGAATACCTTCCCCTGCTTGTGCTGACTACAGTTCATTTCCCTGATGTCAAAATGACATATAGCTTCTATTGGTCTCACCGTGATAAGGCCACTTCCAGAAGACCTTGACTTGCAGCTGGTCATTGTGGTAATGAGGGGCAGCCACCTCCAGACGAAGGGTCCCAGCATTGAAGGGGTTAAAGGAGGAGTCCGTTTGAGGAAGTGAGGAAGAGGGAGCAAGGTCAGAGGAAGAAGGAGGCGAGGATGAGAATGAGGAGGATGAAGAGGGCAGTTCGTTGGAGTAGTCATCCACTTTGATAGAAAAAAGGACATTTTAAGATCAGGTTCATAAATATGTTTGAGAATTTTATCATTATCTTTTGCAGCATATATGCAACAGGACATCTATACATTTACAAAGAAATATCTTACAGGTACACTGGCACCATAACATTGGTAATACTGAAATTATGAGCTCATTATGTTGTTCTAAGAAAATTACAAAAATATGAACAGAGTATTGCAAGCAGCGTACTTATTCAATTCACAATAATAGTCTTTATTTGACCTGAACGACCCTCATTAGCTCAGAGAAATGAGGCCACAGCACAGGCTGAGTCAAACATTAATACAATAAGTGATGAATGGTAATATGTTCCATATAAAAGTGTAAGTATGTGGCTTGATAATTAAGCTGCAGCTGGCTGTAATCCCCAGCTGGGCTGACCGACAGGTCACCTATAAATACCTCTGCTGCCTGGACTACCATTAACACCAGCTCTTTCCACTGTATTCATGTTTAAGCAGAGCAGCTGTATGAGTGAATATGCTGACAGTCAGCAAACGCTGCACTTCTACAGTTACCGGAAAATTATGAACAATAATGCACAAGCCTGGTTCTGCTGCAGACTGTACTACTGTGTGCATTATGAATGCTTTATTCTGAGGCAGCACTTTCCTTTTGGACTAAGGAAGGCTGTGTCTGTTTACCTATGTGAGAGATAGTGGAGAATACAATATGAGCTTTAGGACTCTTCAGCCTCTTCTGACCCCAGTAGGCCACCGTCTGGACAGACAGGTAATAAGGAGTACCAGGTTGCAGGCCCTGGAGCCACAGTTGGCACTGCGCCTGTAAGCATAAACACACAATCATTTTTAGTGAGTTATCTTGGCCCCTGTGACCTGTGTTCTTTGGCTCCTCCTCAGACTTTACTGATGTAGTCTCTCGGCTGCAGCCAGCACAGTCCCGGTTACCATCATTATCATGGTCCTCTTGAGTGTAAAAGCCTGTACAATCCAGAGCTGTTCTGCATTAGCCCGCTGTTTGACTGACAGCTCATTAACAGGCTCTTAGTCAATCGGCGCTGTCTGTCTGTGCTAGTCACAACAAAGAGATGCAGCCATGATAACAAATGTGCATGTGCGTCTCTGTGTAAGCATATACATTTGACAGAATGGGACAAAAGCAGCAGTTAAAAGCAGTTTTTAGTGACCTACAGACAAAATGGGGTTGGAGTATTTCCATTACGGTCAGGATAGACAAAACATATGGCCCGTACAGCTGCGTGTGTGCGTGACAGTATTTGTGTGTCTGTCTATTTGTGGGACGTCCGGAGAAAGGCCTGGATTTCTATTTTTGTGCATAATGTCACCTCATATTATATGTAGGAAACTGATGTATATTTAAACAGGACTCATACAGCAGAGGTTTTCCAATGTTTTCAATACAAATTTTTACTCTTAATTTTAGGTAGTGTCCTAGACAAGACCACACAAACTGAGACCAAAGAGAGTCAAGAGGAACACCAGCGCATGATGGGACAAGACACATGCAAACTCTTTGATCCATGGTACGTAGCAACTATGCAGTGCCAGTATGGCTTCCAGTAGCCACCAATAAGCCCACACCTGTAAACAAATTGGCCACAAAAATACGATGTGACACTGTGAATTAAGACATGAGTATAGCACTACATATTAGATGAAGAATACATTTGTGGTGTCCTGTCCCCTAGCCAATCAAAAGTCAACAGGCCCCTTAAACAGAGGTTTTCCTATGTTTTAGACCAGTTTACAACTAGTTCTAAAGAAAGTGTATTTTACTCAACTGTAGTCACATAAAACCTAAAGTATGAAATGCATTAAGACGTTGTTGCTTCATACATATTGGGAAAACAAGAATCTGCTTTTTTTTTTTTAGCTTTCTACCATGTTATTAAACAAACCTGGGTTTGTGTTTTGTTTCATTCACACGTTTGAGTAATCTTGTATTCTCTGGCGCTGCCTATCTGTGAGCTCCAAATGGCTCATTACTACCGACCCTTGCCCTCCTCCCTCACCGCTACTAATCCAGAAAGCACTGACCAATCAACGAGTCCTCTTTTTCCAGTCTGCTCTCATTCATTTAACCAAAAAATGGTGTACAGCTCTATTTCCATTGATTCTTCACAGTTTTTCATTTTGTAGTAAAATTCATACAAACAGTTTAAGGAAGTAAGCAGCATTTTAACTTAGTTTCTGTTCAAAAAAGAACAACAGAACTGCACTTTGCTGCCCTCTGCTGATCTCTATCAAAGATTTTAATAAAATGTTCAGCATAGCATGGACAATCGCATGCACACATTGAAAAAGATCTCAAGATAACAACCCTCTCATTGGCTGTTTGAGTTCACTAGCTTGTCAACATGAATGCAAGATTGCATTGCCTAAATCTGAACTCAGAGCTAGAAGTTTAAGGTCAGCTGTAAATGTCAAATTTATGTAATTAATTACTAATGTGGTAAGTATTCTATTCTATGGTGTTGAATTGGTCCAATTCTATTTTTTTTTTATCAATCTAGAAAAGGCTACGATACTGTTGTTGGGGTGTGGGAAAAGGCTGGTCGTGCCATGATGATGGACATATTTCATAGTGTGGCTTTAGATGTTAGCTCAGTAGGTTAGCACTGTTGTGGGTCTGATTATGACAGTCTGATGAAAGAAATTTGCCAGAATAAATGAGTCACTTTCATCTGCTTCGGGTTGTATCCAGCAGTTTTCATATAATAAATCAATGTTGTCTGTCATGTTAAAATCTTCTCTGTTTGCCATCTACCTGTTGTGATGCTGTGGTCCCAGAGTCAGATACAGCTGCAGCAGGAAGCACTGGTTACAGGGGGCCTCATTTAAATTCCAGGCATCTCAGCCAAGCAGAACAGAGGACTGCAGATAAATGTCTCCAACAGGCTTGGTCTGGGATCACCATCACTGCACTCAACTCACATGTTTACTTCTCTTAAACTAAATACTACAAAAAAGATGGTTTTACGTTAAAGGGGCCAGTGCAAAGTGAGTTTAGACAAGTCCTGTTTGTTACTGAGGATATTATGTTATTTGAGTTAGACGTGTCCTGTCTGAATGTGTATCATTTAGTGGGATTATGGGTAGTTTAGGGTGGCGGACTGTACTTTGAACGCATTACATCATCATTATACCTATAATCATATCAACAAACACTCTCTCTTTTGAAATGTAGTTTGCACAGCAGTCCTCCAAAGACCATTTGTGTTTCTTAATAGGTTTTGGGCCACATTATGAGACATCATGGAGCAGTGATGGTGCTGGCAGGCCTGGGGAGTGATAGATTCATTAAAAAGTCCCTTATGGCTGCGTCCTTTCTTTTAGGGGTCGCCACACTGAATCATTCACATGGGGACTTTGGCAGCTTTGAAAATGGATGCTTTTCCTGATGCAATTCTTCTCCATTTATCCATGCTTGGGACCAGCACATGTTGTGGCTGGAGATTTTAACTTTATCTTGTGGACACCCATGACCTCTCCCTCACTTCACTAAAGGGGAGCCTAGTAGATCCATCCTGAATAAAAATAGTTTACTATATCATTATAGCAGAGGGCATGGTGGCAGCAGTTAGAGACTGTGGGTTCTATTCTCAGGCCGGCTAAACCTCAATGTTACCATGGGTTCTTCAGGTACTCTGGCTTTCTCCCACCGCCCAAAGACGTGCGTATGTTAGGTGAACTGGTGACTCTAAACTGCCCCTAAAGAATGAATGTGAGATGGTTGTCTGTCTGTGTATGTCCCTGAGCCTGAGCATAGCCCACCACCAAGGAACTGGCCCTGTCTTGCAATGGTGCCCAGACCTATCAAGATCTTTCAGTTCTGAGGTAGGTGCTCTATCAACTGAGCCACAAAGCCCTTACAGTATATCTTACAATAGGAAGCAATCCACTAAAACTGATGATGTTTTTCCTTCACTGACCCCTACTGGCTGGAGTAAATTTGGCCTTATCTTGCAATGATACAGAAACTGCCACTTATTGCACTGCCATAACTTGCAAAAAGATACTAGGGTCAAAAAGGCATGTCTTCATAGTGCAGGAAACAGTAAGTCTAATACTGCTTGGTTGGGTTAACCGTCCCAAAGTGATAGTCTGCGACCCCAAATGAGGATACATTTCAAAGAATATGCTACAACAATGATCCTCTCTGTAAAAACTTTCCCACTATTCTCTCTGTCCTCTTACCTGACATGTCTTTCTCAATCCGGACTGCTCTCACTCCGGAGGGAACCATTATCCCAAAGCAGCATCTGTGCACTGTCAGTCAGTCTGAGTGGCTAAGCTGGGGTGTCATTCGTGTGCTGTCGAGCCAGGCTTTTACATACTGTCATAACAAGCTAACAAAGTTACGTCCAGGGAGACAATGGTCTGTTCTCTTTTGAAAACAATATCCCATTTTGACATTCCCAAAAGACGCGCACACCAAAAGAAGAGAGTGCCAAAGTCCTTGAAAGTACTTCCATCTGAATGTTTCTAAACCACATCTTTAAAAGTGTTTGGATAATCATCAGTGTCTTAAAAGCTCAACTATTTGGCGTGACTGCAAAAGGGCAAATGTTTTATCACCTTATTTGCACCAATCACATAAAAGTAACATCTCTAATTTTCGTTTCTGTGTCAAGCTAGGTATTTTTATTGTACTCAGGTGTGGCATAAGAGCATAATTACTTGTAGTACTGAGCTATGATGTCTAATGATATGAAATGAACTATAGGTGCCATCTGCTGTTGTGGTGACAATTGAACAACTGGAACGTCTATTACTTAATTTGGTATCTGTAAGTGGTACAAAGTATTGTCTTGATGTTGTGTTAGAGCAGTGGTTCTCAAACTGTGGCACTTGCACCAGGGATGGTGCACGTCTTTAGCAGTTTTGATTCAGTTAATTTAGAAGCAGTTTTGTTTCTGTTTTAGTTCCACTCTGGCTGCTGGGATTACTTACTCCTGGTTTATGCCCAGTTTAATGCTGCTTTAGTCCTGGTTGAGACCTGGTTTAGTCCTGAATTAGTCCTGATTTAGACCTGGTTTAATCCTGGTTTAGTTCTTGTTTAGTCCTGGCCTAGACCTAGTTTAGTCCTGGCTTAGTGCTGGTTTAGACCTGGTTTAGTCCTGACTTAGACCTGTATTAGTCCTGGTTCAGTCCTGGCTTACAAATGGTTTAGTGCTGGCTTAGACCTGGTTTAGTCCTGACTTAGACCTGAATTAGTCCTGGTTAAGCCACTGTATGCTTATTTAGTAACGTCCATTTTAGCCTATTACAGATTGTACTTGAAACCTAATGCTTCCTGAGGCAGTACTTGGTATAAAAAGTTTGAGAACCACTGTGTTAGGAGTATATTTGCTTGTACCTGTACTTGTATGATTGCATCTGCTGTTATGGTATGGCATGGGCAAAGCTATTTTTATTGTCCACATGTGTCGTATTAGAGGACTATTAATTGCTTGTAATCCTTAACATTAGTCTCTAATGATAAACTGAGTGCCATCTGCTGTTGTGGTGACAAATTAGTTATTAATTACAACACATATGTGTGCAAAAGCATTTTTATTAGAGCCTAATGACCTTTAATCCTTAACTCTGCTGTCTAATGATAAAGTAAGTACAACATCCCATTGTAATGACAACTTAAATACAACACATATGTGGTATGTGCTAAATTGTTACAGGTGTTACAACAGCATATAATCATTTACAACAACACCTAAAGGCTCCAATGATTAACTGTGCAATCTGTAATGTCCGATAAAACATATTTAATTTTGTATCTTTATAGCTATTTCTATTGTCCCGAAGGGTCATATTAGAATATAATTACTTGTAATTCTTAACCATGATTTTCCACTGACTGCCATCTGCTGATGTGCACACCTGTTTTCATAGATCAAATATAGCACACACACACAGTAGTTCCTTTAGTTTGTGCTACCATATACACACAGTAGCTGTTTATGAGGATCATTCTGACCACGGCAGAGGCCAGTAAAATCTGTGCAGCATTAACAACCAGGAAACAATGAGTAATATGTGCAGGTGGTTGGTGCTTTACAGGTTTGTAAAATCTCTCAGGTGCACTGGGCGTGTGTGTGTTTTCTGCCTATGAACAGAGGTTTATGTACTGGTCAGCAAACTAAAGGTTAGTTTATGACGCAGTTTTACACTGACATCAGTTTAAGATTACTGTGGCTTTGGTGTCATTAGAGAATGAGAGGTTGCGGTGTTGAACAAGTCCACACTAACAAACCAAAGTGGGCCATGACCAAAGCAAAACACAGAAATTGATGTTAAGAAAAAGGCTTAATGTCTCATACTTATTGGTTCATTTGTGCTTGGTCTGTATTTAGAGGTAGTGCTCAAAGACAAGGTTATCATGAGAATATCTCAAATTAGATGGGGAAAATGGTCTTGTTCACGAGTGAGGGAAGGATGGAGTGTGAAATTGGCAGGTGGATCGGTGCAGCGTCTGCAGTAATACAGTCGATGTACCGGTCTGTTGTGGTGAAGAAAAGGCTGCGCTGAAAGGCAAAGCTCTAGATTTACCAGTCAATCTCTTACCTATGGTCAGGAACTTTGGGTCATGACTGAAAGACAAGATCCCAGATACAAGTGGCTAAAATAAATTTCCTCTGCAGAGTGGCTGGGTGCTCCCTTAGAGATAGAGGAGCTCAGTCACCCGGGAGGAGCTCGGAGTAGAGCCACTGCTCCTTTGCGTCTAGAGAAGCCAGCTGAGGTGGCTCAGGCATCTGTTCCGGATGCCTCCTTTATGCCTCCCTGGGAAGGTGTTTGAGGTATGTCCCACCAGGAGGAGGCCCCGGAGAAGACCTAGAACACGCTGGAGGGACTATGTCTCCCAGCTGGCCTGGAACACCATGGGGTTCCTCTGGGGGAGCTGGAGGAAGTGTCTGGGGAGAGAGAAGTCTGGGCATCCCTGCTTAGACTGCTGTCCCTGCGACCCGGCCCCGGGTAAAGTGGAATAAGATGGATGGATGGGTAAGCAAAGTGAAACATGGATAAATATTGGTAACTCACTCACAAGCTGTTCAACAAGAACTGCACTGCATTGGTCCAACACTGAACACAGAGGTTTATGAGCTGCATTTTGTGATGTCAAAAAAGCAGGAAAGGTCTGTTGCTGAGGGTGAGATTGTGGAAGAGGTTTGGGATAGTGAATCTACAACATTACAGTGTTATATAAATACAGATATCGCTTACCCCTTGTGTGACTCTGCTGTTGCTGTCTCTCCGGCTCTGCTCCTGTGATCTGGAGTGTGTGAGGCGTGCGTGCATGTGCATGCTGCCGTGCACTGCGTATGTGTGTCCATTTTCAGACTGTGTGCGCTTGAGCTGTGCTTGTGTTTGCTGGGACATCCAGGTGACTCTGTAGTTGTGCACCGGCAGGTCCCCTTCCCTCGGGGCGTCCCACTGAATCAGGACCCCCACTGTGCCACTGCTTCCTCTGCTTTGAACACAAACAGGATGTTAGGTCACAAATCTGATTCAGAGATATTCACGGCGACCTCACTCAGTGGCAGTAAACAGTGTAATATCGGGACTATTTGTTTGTCAACTGCTTTCAATTAAGTGTGCTTTATGTTTGTGGTCCGGCCGCATTATATCATCATGTTAAACATCAGCTACCATTATGAGCTCACCTCTGTCATTAAAAGTTTAAAGTAATGTCACTGGTGATCCATGCAAAGGCTGAACTTCCAATGAACTTCGCAAACAAACAAGATGCAGTAACATGTAAGCCACTAACCATAGCTCCAATGTATAGCTTGTGTGTAAGACTAACATTGATAATGCAACGGTTCTGACATCCAGGACATTTGAGATGATTACTTTTGCTTTATGGTTGTGCTTACCTTTCTGTAAACTGTGACACTGCCTGTGATGTGCTCCACTCCAGAGTTTGATTGCTCACTCTGATGTTTTGAGGAGGTTCAGGAGGAGATGGATCTATAATAAAAAGTGTAAAAATGGAAATATGTATTAGGCCTTGACACACAGAAATTAAATATCCAAGGAGTTTTAAGCATGCCATCCAAATCGATAGCTCTTTCAAAACACAACCATAACATGTAATCATTTCCATAGACTATAAAAATATTCAGCACTGAATAATTGTTGTCTTAAAGGTCCCCTATTGGGCTAAATGTTTACTTGTTCTGATCATTTTAGCGCTTAATTTGCTGTCACTACAAACCAGTCAGCTCATTTATCTAACTCTTAGTGTCATGTTGCTAAAAGCCATGCTAATTAGCCATTTTATACTCTGTCTAGTCCCCACCATTGACAGCAGAGGGCGACAGACACCTAATCCAAGCCTTCTCTGCAAGGTCAAAGTAACAGCTCCCCTAGCTGGCTCCTTGTTCTATGTCCCAACAAATTCTGTAAAAACACTATTATGTCCCAGTTTTCAACAAACCATATCCAAGCTGTCCCCATTTTAAACAATAGAAAAACTTAGGAAACTTAAAATCATTTGTCTAAAGACGTCTGTCACTAAAATTGTTTACCATGTCATTAGTAATATCAATAATGTGCCATCATATTTCAAAACTTAAGCCCAAGCGTTATGTTCTTTTGGTCTAGAAATCTGGTCACCCTTAGCTCTCCAAAAGAAGACGTTTTCCATACATAATTTTAAGTTATAAAATGTGAAATATGCAAAGGTGTCCAAACCTAATGCTATAAACATATATCTCAAAGCAGTACAGATTCAACAGTGTGACAAAATCCTTTTCAAGTAGTTCAACATAATTCAAATATATAATAATGTGCATATTATAATAATTGACAGTGCACAGTACTGTTTAGCATACAGTTCATTGCAGAGTTGGGATGTGAGAAATACGGTGTAACTAGAGCATATAGAGTCTGTAGTTTATAAATATCTTAGTAAAATAAGTGAAAGTATAAGAACTGTTCACAGTTGTACTTATTAGTGTGCATAACAAAAGTATCATGTACTGATTGGTACTGAATATGTTATACCAGTGCTGTGTAAATAGTCTCCCTTTCTTTTATTTAAAAGGAAAAGGTTTAAACACCTACAAATGAATTGTGATAATAATCATCTATACTTTTATGCTGTATGTCACCTAGACCTTACTATGATGTTCCCAGTGGTTGGTTTCTACCACATCATGGAGTTTGGGGCTATTTCGGCTATTTCAGGATTTACAGAAAGTTTGATATATTGTATTAGTATTTTGTGGTGGCAAATGTGTCCTATATATATATAGTAATAATTGCTGTCTGTACAAATCTTAGGGGCATAAACAAATGACACAAACATATCTTTAACAGTGCTAGGGGCTTCAGACTGTGAGGCTGCCGACCAGCTTAACCTAATTGTCTAATAATTCGGTGCTTAATGTGTTACAGCTAAAGAAAATATAGAAAAAGGCAATTCTGGGAGGAAAGGCCAATTTCCTTTTGCTCTTGTTGAAGTCCACCAAGACAATTGGATTTGGAGCATCAAAGGTGAGCAATTCGGGAGACGTCTGAGGATTTCTGTTCAGTAGGTCCCACGGCTCAGACTAAAGATGACCACCACTAATCCCTGTTTGAAACCCCTATAGGTTCAACACTAGTCCTGGCTCTCATTAGACACTCAAGATTCTGTATTCGATTAAAACTACAAAATGTATCTGATTAGAACTACATTCCCCATGGCCGCCCTCTCACAGGCCCCCAGGCTGTGCTGAGCTGACCCAGATGCACAGATCAAAGATAGGCCACTTATATCAGACTGAAAGACTCGTCCCTCTGTCTGTGTGGTACGTCTGGAAGAAGAGTGTTTCAGCCAACGGTAATTACTTTAAAGTGATGGTTTGGGTTTTTAAAGTAAAGTTGTATGTGGTAGTTGTAAATAGTTAGAGTATTACCTCTAGATGACTATCACTGCGGTCCATTATGGCTGACAAGGGCACTGGTTGGATTTAAAGTGTTTTTTGTTTTTTTCAATGCAGGAACATATTAAAGGTATTATGAGGCATGTAGGCTGTACTGTATGTAGTTGCCTATATAGTTATGTATTGGATCTATCGTTGAGTCACTAGTTTTCAAGTCTATGTCACATTCGAGTCCACAGTATTCAAGTCCGAGTACCAGTCACAAAAGACTGGTTTGATTTGAGTCGAGTCAAGTTGTCCTCTTGAAGCTCTTAAAGTGCAAGTCTGAGTCCAAGTCAGAATCCAGTATTCAAGTACTCACGTACTTAGCAGAATTATGCACCAAACATGGCTGTATAGCACCTGATAGTAAGTACAATAAAGGTTAGAATGAAGGTGGCTTTATCAGAGCTTTGATGAAGCCACCTGGTTGGTGGTGAATTTTTTTGATTAATTTAATCTGTCTGAATGTCTGAGAATCTACATTGTTTCATAAAGGTTTTTTCATTCTGATGATTCACCATCAAAAAGCTCTATCTCATTGCTCATATGCAATAGGCTGACCCTATCTCCCTATATTGTCCCATCTCCATTATTAGGGTTGTTCTAATACTGATACTAACTCAGTATTCAGAAAAAGCACTATCAGTGAATTAAACAGAAAAAGAATTCCCGTGTTTATGGAAGTGCGATCATCCAGGGTGTACCCTACCTGTGGCCCAAAGTATCTGCTATAGGCTCTAGCCACCAAAAACTCCTTACTGGAAAAAGCAGTAGAAGATAAATGAATGAATGAATGAATGAATAAATGCAATGAATGCAATGTGTGGTTTTCTGTTTACTGGTTGTTACATAATAATTCATCTTTAATATCATTAATCATTTTAGAATTATATAATTTAGAATATAATTATATACACACATAGAGTTGCCCTTGTTGGTTGGAATTTCTGAGTTCCGAGTTGTAAATTTCAATTGGAACACCCTCCAATCATGGAATTCCCATTCAGCAACTCGGGTAGCAATCGACATTCCCATTCGCAACACATCACATATAAAAACACTGCCCAAGTCAATGTCACATTTAGCTTGATTTCTTATAATGACAGTGTTTTTTTTTTTTTTTTTTTTTTGTATTTCTCATTATTGTCATTATTGTTTCTGGAGACAACATCACTCCAACATCCGAGTTCTGACCTCCAAGGACAACTGAAACGCAGCAATATTATGTAATGAAAGGAATGTCATTTTTCAAGTAATTGTCCAATGTTCCAATGCTTTTGCTGAGATTATTATAACTTAGATTTCTAGACTAACACACAATATTTCTTTTCTGTGCCACAACCAGATTTATTCCTTTTGTTTGATGAGATGAAGACATTGTGTTCCTAAGATCCAAACATTCCTTTAAAACCACAGCTGGCCATCACTTTGAGAAGCTCATTTAGAGACGAGCATGCTTCCTAAATTTCAAATGCTCTCTCTTGTTAGCATCAGGTCACAGTCACAGTGCATGAACTACAGCTACCCTGACATGTGCCAGCTTCCTGATTTGTGACCCCTGACCTTTAGCCCCTGACTAATCAGTGTAATGAAGGGGAAACACAAGACTCTGATCCCATCAGATGGTATTCGAACTGTGTGGCTTTAACCCTTGACCCTGCCCTTGCACACACATCAACCATGTCTCAGTGCTCTAATGTGGCATAGGACACTGGGGATGTTTACATACACAGTTATGTCAAACTATATTTACAGCTCAACTAGGCTCTACTGTGTCTGCCCCACAATGCAAGCTTGGGATAACTTAGGATAACTCAAGTGGAGTGTTTTTCTGACCTTACCTTCTCACCACTGTTACATGTCATAATTTCTAACCGTTGCTTTAAGTGGGCCAGAACACACAAATATATTCTCAGAATGCCTGGTACATTCCATTAGGTGTATTGGCTGGGATGAGGGAGAATATATTGGTCACACGGGCCTGTCAATTCCTGGATAAGCTGCATGAGATGTACCTATAGTGGTTACTAACATGTAACTCCAGTTTTTTCCACTTCTATGGGACCTAAAAAATTGTCACCTGCTGTTTGAAACTAATCACTATTTTCAGCAGGGCTGCACAATATGGGAAAAACATGCGATTTTCAATAACTATGTTGAATATTGCAATATTATATTTGCCATATTTTAAAATTCTGACATAATAAGTTAAATTCACTTAAAACAAAAATGTAAGTCCCTGTATTCACAAGTCAAAACAGCATCAAAATCAAAACTTAACATAGACTAAACCAGGAATAAAACAAGTCTAATAAAACATTTGGACTTTTATTTGGAATTTTTTTTTAAATTTAATCACAACACATTTTCATTTAAAGTCCAACGCACACAGGGAGTGCTGCACCGTGTCGTGTCAGCTGACCCACGTCAAATTACACCAAACGCGGTGCATCTTGGCACTTTAACATTGGCTTTAACATAAACAACATGGAGTTTAAAATATGTGTTTTATCTGTTAATAACCAGACAAAGTAACAGAAGTGGCCCCAGGCTGTGTGAGGAGAGAATGGGCTGTTCTATTAGTAGGTTATTAGCAAGTTAGCAACAGAAAGGAGTTTCCCCATGCATTGACTGCACGGGGTGTCCCCCTGAGCAGCATGTCCCTCTCCCTCAGTGTTCAGAAGTACGGGGGACCATGTGTTTTCAGCTGTGTCGACGTGTCCAAATAGAACAGTGGCGTAAAATGGTGTGGGGTCGAGCACTTACACACGTCAAAGAGCACCCGGTGTGAGGGTTCTCATAGAAAACAACGGGTGTATTTTTTGACGTGCGTCGGCATGTCCAGTGTGTGTTAGCCTTAAGGCTCTGGTAGGAAAATGAATCTGACAGTATAAATCTCTGTCAGATGGAAGTTATTGCGTTATTGCGATATATTTAGATTCTTGCAATACAGATATTGTGTTTACTCATAATGCTATAACGATAATTTCACAATATATTGTGCAGCCCAAATTTTCAGCATTATGGTGTTAATCCCCCCATTTGCCACTGATATTAATTTAATATGAGCAATTTAAATTCATCAAGTTGCATTCTTGTTGTAAGGCCTGCACGTCCTGTACCTGATTAAAAAGTAGAGTTTTAGTGCAACCAACACTGTAATGTATATTTTTCTAGTGCCATATAAATGTACTGCTAAAAACATTAAACATCACAAAAAGCCTATTTAATGCTTAAGAAATTCAACCACTGGATGACAGCAGTGGAAAATGCTATCTCAGACACCTCTCATATCTCCCAAAAGAGTTCAAATGATAATGAGTATTTTCTACTCGTTCCAAACTCATTATTCACATATAAACATGATGTATCCACTCTGGCAGGGGACTCCAATCATCGGCCCATCCTGGATCAACACCAAACTGAGCCAAGTCATATTAAACACACGGCCTCCTATTGTGTGCTCTTATCTTAAGTCCTGTCTCATAGACCGACACTAAGGTTTTACACTTTGGAGCTACCCCAGCTGAAAGAGTGCATGTGCAACTGTGTTTCTAGCATGAGTCCTCCATATATTCTGTTTCCTGAATGTAGTTTATGGACTGTTTGATAGTTTTCCCACTGTGAGTACCTTATCCATCAACTCTGAGAGAAGCAAAGGGGAAGCAGAGGAAGGAAAATGTTTTTTTCTTTTAAAGGATGTGTGATATCTGTATTAAAGAGCCACAATCTTGGCGTCTAACTGAGTTCAGATTTATATAGTAACTTCTACTGTATATCACAGCCTGCATGTGTTACCTTTGTTGGAGATGTAGTGCTTGCTGGGAGTGGTGAAGCCTCGGCTGCCCTGGCTGTTGATGGCTGCCACTCTGAACTGGTACCAGCGCTGGGACCGTAGATCAGACAGGAGCACGTCTTCTGAAAGAGT